>JAWPHD010000935.1:0-376212 GCA_037043455.1 Cyrtodaria siliqua
TACACCCCCGATCACTGTATATTACTCTACAACTACACGATTACAATGTTTTGAAGGGTACCACAGCAAATGCAAGCAGCATAAAACTGAAAATAAGTTAACTAGCAATACTTAAAAGGTGGGAATTATATTTCTTGAATTCTTTGACATTTTTCGTTTGCCGCTTTATAGGTGCGACCAAGTTCCATATGTCACTATTCAATATTTAAACTCTATATTCAGCATTCAACACCCTTATTTATACTATACATCATCGTTTTCTTCTTATTTTTCTTTTATTAAATTGAATGCTTTATATTAAAAATACCTTATATGGTATCCAGTTCAAGTTAGACATTCTCCAATTTCACAGGATTCGTAAGGTAAAATCCCATTCATAATGAAAAATTGAAATGACTATATAACATTCATTTATATTCGGAACATGAGTATTTTAATAATGAGTGCTTTATTTAAAAAAACAGCAAAAAAACACAATAATAACACAAAGAAACAACGAAATATGCTCGGCGATCGAAATGAATGCAAGGTACAATTAAATGACAAATGCATATTACATTTTAAAGACAAGCAAATACATTAATCATGTTTTGAAATATTCAAATTATTTCGTAGTTCTTGCAAGCTATGCTGGTTAACCGTATAAGATAACACGTAAGCACTTGAAGTTGTGCACCAATACGTAGAGAGGCGCATAGAACACAACACGGAGTTATTTGTTCTTCCATGAAACGTCCAGAATTTCGGTTTGCTGCCTCCTGACCTTTTCCTGGTCCTTTCCGAGCTTTTCCAAATCCACATGCTTCGGATAGTCCTGAAACAAAATTATTTTTATTGAGTACCATTGACTCAACTAAATGTGACATGTGTATTTGTGAAGACGAATACAAGTAAAATCTGACCCAACATATTCACACAGCATAAAGGGTTATATAACAATTATACTGAAAGGAAAAAGAAACGCAGGGTGCGTATTTCCGCTATATATTGTATGTTTAATATGCTACTGCTAATCGAATGGTACAGGGAACCATTAGGCCTGTCCTTTAAGAAAGAAGGTTTAAACAGCACTATACACACCAATGGTTACCCCTTTAAAGTTTCATTACCGTCAGAATGCGCATTTGGCTCAATCAGGTGAGCAAACTTAGGCTTTAAATGTTGCAATCACTTAACATTAAATACAGTACTGAACTGGCTCAATTTTTCAGCATTTATGAATTTCTTGTTACAACGTGTACTGTGATTAAAACGTCTACAACATCAAAGTTGTGTCCTTTCTCTAACTGCACTTTTTTTTTACAAAACATCTTGGGATTTCCTTGAAATATATATGGAATTAAGTGTGCAGTATATGCAATATATAGCGGAAATACGCACCCTGCGTTTCTTTTTCCTTTCAGTATAACTTAGCATGTACATTATTACGATAAGTATACAAATAAAGATGCGGCATCTGGATTTAATGGTAAAATAGGCGCCAAGCAATCAAACATTTAGTTGAATTCTATACATTTCTAGTATGGCCAGTAGTCGATAAGTGACCGTTTTGACACCAGGGAGGCCCTCCCTTAAAGTAATAATAACCATTGTTCCTTAGATCCCCAAAAGTATTGTTTTCCTTTTAGGGCAGTATACCCTAGATTCTTAACATATGACCTTAAATCCCTGTATCCTTAAAGTACTTGCCAAGATCCCTAAAATAATTGACCATTTCCCCCAGATCCCTAAAACAATTGGCTATTTTCCTAGATCCACAACACCACTGGGAGGGCCTCACTAGTTTCATAACATTACCTGTCTAGTTATACATGAACAGCCATATCACAACACATATTTAAAAAACATATGCTTATGCTAATATTTAAAGTATGTGTACATACCAGCTCCGTCCGTTTTGCCCGAGCTCTGCATTCTGGATCCTATCCCACTGCAGCGTCTGTTATGCCCAGAAATGTTGGCATATTTCCCCTCGAGTGTCTGGGTGTCTTGTCTCTGCCAAACAGAGAAACGCTTGATGCCACTGAAGGAAAAGACGGTGTTTCAGAAGGTGATACACTTCCCCTGCGGCGTCTACGTCGTTTTGTACTTTTGTTAAAACTCGATGTTCCGGGTTTCTCTGTGGATTCATCGTACCTAAATATAAATGTTGCTTAGGCTATAGCTTATACGTGTAGTTGTTTTAAAACATTCTTCAGTCAGCGCATAGTTTTAATAATGTCACTATTCAATTGGTGACATATATTCGTTTTTCTACAGCTTGTTGTCGAGTAGAGGACTTTAAGATTCGTAATCTTTGTGTAACTAAAGTTTCGCATCAGGACTACTGTTACCATACACATAAAATAATGTACTATCGTAACCCGCATATACTTTTAAGTTTGATAAAATATAAAAGTAATTGAAGAACTCTACTACGACGAGGACTATCACAACCAGACGTCTATGATGACTTCATAAGACCCGTATCAGCTTATAAGGACATTTATCAAGAGAGTTTATTATCCTATCGCCTTGCAACGCACCGAAGTTTAGTGGTTGACCCATTTACAGCTTGCTTCTTAACTATGCCTTTCCTTTGATGACAGATAATGGCGTCTATACCTAAATCCTGAAAAGGATGTTTGTCTTAACGAGCCCTTAACGGTTTATTCTCTTGTTGCTCTGATTTCTGTTAAATCACCGAGTACTGTGTGACTTTGTATTTTTTTTTTTAAAAGTCATATTTACATGTCAGATCATCTTTTGTGTTTTACTTATCAAAACCAAAGTCATGCAGCATGTATTCCATACTTAGCCCACACCCCCACCCCCAACAATAAAAAAAACACGCAAACCTCTCAGATTTTATTTGAAAGGTTTTGACCAGCACGTGTTTTATTTCGTTTAAAAATAATGAGTAATGTAACATAAATGTTCAATCCTTTACACTTCGGTTTACACCAAATTTATGGACATAGTACAATCATTGTAAAATTCAACAAGAACGTTAACAGCCATAACATGCCAGAACCGTTTTCACTAATTCCAACTTTGTAAATCCCGCTTTTACCGCATCTACTCACAAACCATACCTGACTTTGTTTAATAAAGCCACATGCAGCAATAATCTTCAACAAAATGTACAACATGTTCTTACCGCTCTTTCAGTTTCTGTTGTTGTATGTCGTCTGCTTGTTCTTGTAACAATGCATTGCGTGCGCGTAGGTACTCCCGATCTTTCTCCTCAGCTGCCTCAATTTCTATTTTAGATTTCTTGTGCTTCTTCCGCTGCCCAGGACGACAGCAACCACACAATCGCCACCTGCATTAGGCAAATAACATTGATTGTGGACTGTTAAACGTCAAGCACTAGGGTTTATTGCTTAAAATGCAATTCTTTATGAAATATATTGTGTGTATATAAATATTAAAACCATATAACTCGAATACGGTTTTGCACATTCAATACATATGTATTGACTCTGAACTGCCTCTTTTGGATAGATAACTTGGCTAGTTTGAATGGCGCAAATTTTAGCTAAGGAAAGTTTTTGTTTTCCATTTTTATACAGATAGGCTACCACACGTCGATACAGTATATTAATGGGATATTACACTATATTTATTTTAATTTCCTTTAAATCACGTGATAACTTATATTACGGTGTGCAGACTTATTGGTGACGTTACATTAACGATAGTATGACATTATGATAGTATGACATTATGATGGTATGACATTATGATGGTATGACATTATGATAGTATGACATTATGATAGTATGACATTATGATGGTATGACATTATGATGGTATGACATTATGATAGTATGACATTATGATAGTATGACATTATGATGGTATGACATTATGATGGTATGACATTATGATAGTATGACATTATGATGGTATGACATTATGATGGTATGACATTACGATAGTATGACATTACGATAGTATGACATTATGATGGTATGACATTATGATAGTATGACATTATGATAGTATGACATTATGATGGTATGACATTATGATGGTATGACATTATGATAGTATGACATTATGATAGTATGACATTATGATGGTATGAAAAGTGATCATGATCAAGGATCAGACGAAGTTTGTAAATCACGTCACCAAAGAAGTCGGGTTGTGATAGTCCTTGTAGCAGAGTTCTTCAATTACTTTTATATTTTAGAAGTAGACCAGGGTTACGATAATAGCATTTTGCCAAGTCATTTGGAAGTTTATGGTGTGGGGTAGTTTTAAAGTTTTCAATTTGACTACAAAGAAGGATAAAAATATCGGACAGGGAAAGCAGCATTTAAGGACGACAGTCAACCACAAAACACAAAAACAAACCCGCAAACAGACAAACGAAAAGGCAAAAGTAATAAAAAATGCAAACGACATCACAAACACAAAAGGGTTGACAACAGGGCTTTCGCCATGGAACGGTCAGTGGCAAAATAGGCCACTGGGGTAAGCTCTAGAAAAACGAACACTTTGAGAAGCAAACGCCATAAGTAGTTACTAGGGGAAAATCACCGTCTAGTGGGAATAATTAACAAAGTTACAAATGAAGTAGCAAGGAAAGGATTGCCAATTTTCGATATATCATCCAGATACCGAGAGTGTTAATAAAGCGTCTAAGACATCTGCCAACATATCGGGGGATAGATTCAACATGTTTTAAAGTACAAGTCCAACGCATGTGTGAGTATTTGGACTTCTCGTTAAAATAAGAAGGTATCATTTCATTACTTTCTGGGTATATCACGTTGCAAGCTTTTACTTAAGTTCGGGCACGGTTCCGGGTTTTCTATGTATCCTTCCCCTCTCTCTTGGGCGGCTCTAAATAGCATATACTGTGTTGATGAGCCGTTAAACAACATTCAATTCAATTCAATTTACTTAAGTACTTTATTTATATCTTGATATTCGGGATATTCGGGATTCGCATACAATTATTATTGAATACACTATTAAGTGTTGTTTTAGATTTTTTCTTTTTAACTTTACTAAAAGTAGGTGTAAACGTCAAACAACAGGAAATACAGCATTCATAGAACCAGTCAACCAAAAACACGCTATCAAAACAAGAGTGCCAAGGTAAATAGAAACAAACACGAGTTGACAATAGAGGTACCTCCTTGGAACGGTCAGTGGCAAAAAAGGCTGCTTGGGGTTTAAACCAGTTTCTAGGGTGTTACAATCCTCACTTTTACCCTATTGTAATCAAGTTAAACGGGACAGTTTAAATAAATAAATAAATGCCTGCCAGACTGTATCCTCTAACAAAATAGGCAGAATTGATAAAACACAAAGAGGATTGTTTTGTTATATGATGTTTTACGTAATTTTCAACACATGCAGGGTTATTTATGACGGTCGATTTTTTTGTGGTGGAGGCAGTAGAACCAGAACTGTACACCTCCCGCCATCCGTAAGAATCGACACTTCCTCACTTACAAGTCGAGCTCTCAGTGGGATTGGAACCCACAGCGGTGAGAGGTGAAGGTTTACAACGCAACGTCGTTAACCACTCGGCCACGGAGACGCTGTCACAAAGATGATCATGTGTATGATCATGTGTATATGAATATAAAAAGTCAAAAGCCTAGAAAGCCACAAAGCAAGTACTCAGTAACTGGGCAGAAGCCAGAGGAACACGAGAATAAACCGCTCATGACACGACAAGACAAGACTGCAGACACACGTTAAACGTTAGCACCCTTTTCAGGATTTAGGTAGACGTCATCATAGGGTCCACAACATGTTGGGTCATCGCACAAAGAGGCAAGTACAGTGGCGAATTGTCAACGGGCCAACCAATCAACATGCAGTGCGTTGCAAAATGACAGGGTCATAACCTCTCATGATAAACGGTCAAAACCGGTCAATAACGATAGTATGAAAGTGATCATGACCCAGAATCTGACGAAGTTTGTAAATCAAGTCACCAAAGAAGTCAGGTTGTGATAGTCCTTGTCGCAGAGTTCTTCAATTACTTTCATATTTTAAAAGTGGACCAGGGCTACGATAATAGCATTGTGCAAAGTTATTTTGAAGTTTATGGTATCGATAGCCCAGGTGGGGTAGTTTTAGTTCTCAATTCAACTACAAGCTCTAGAAAAACGAACACGTTGAGAAACATAAAAGCCATATGAAGTTGTTCGGGGAACATCACCGTCTTGTGGGAACAATTAACAACGTTACAATTGAAGTAGAACGGAAGAAAGGAAAGGATTGTCAAATTTCAATATATCATCTAGATACCGAGAGGTGTTATTAAAGCTTCAATGACATCTGCCAAAGTATCTGGGGAGAGATTTAACATGAAAGACTGATTTTTGAGAACAAAATGATCGTGTGTGCATATCTAGGTATCTGATTTTATATACACCTGTATTTACTTCGATGCCTTGAAAGATATACAACTACTTTTCTGTCTATAGATATGGCGTCTGTAAGAATACCTTTGTATGTTTTAAAATCCTATAGCGACCTAATGTACGAATATTTTTATTTGTTTTTAGAAACGAACACATGCGGCGCTACAAAAAACGTGCCATTCATACTCGTACACGTTCATGGGCAATTCAATTACAATATTTTAACACTGAACTATTTAGACAATCACACCCTCGATTTGAGGAAAAACAAATATCCAACACGGCGGGAATGTTTGTTTGTTTGTTTGTTTGTTTGTTTGTATGATGTTTTACGGCGGGAATGAAATTCATGGTATTTACGTAGAGGTTCATGTCAATTTAGTTTTGATTATAGAAACAAAATCGTAGGTATATGTTTTTAAACGATAAACTAATTAGGAAATCAGCCTTTTATGGCTATTGCGGACATCTACAGCAGATGCTGTCTGGTGGTCGTCTAAACATATACTTACGACATCTACAGCAGATGCTGTCTGGTGGTCGTCTATACATATACTTACGACATCTACAGCAGATGCTGTCTGGTGGTCGTCTATACATATACTTACGACATCTACAGCAGATGCTGTCTGGTGGTCGTCTATACATATACTTACGACATCTACAGCAGATGCTGTCTGGTGGTCGTCTATACATATACTTACGACATCTACAGCAGATGCTGTCTGGTGGTCGTCTATACATATACTTACGACATGTACAGCAGATGCTGTCTGGTGGTCGTCTATACATATACTTACGACATCTACAGCAGATGCTGTCTGGTGGTCGTCTATACATATACTTACGACATGTACAGCAGATGCTGTCTGGTGGTCGTCTATACATATACTTACGTTTTCTTCTTTTTCTTTTCTAGTATTTTCCGTATTTTTCTTCTCTCACAGTCGTAACAACACTTCAGAACACAAAGTACACAGCAAACTACGAAGGCAATAAAAAGGACAAATCCAATAGCGGCTATCAGCGTTATTGCCCCGGTAGTACACAAGAAGCACGGGGACAGCTCCGTGTGAATAATAATGGTCGATTTTTCTCCATAAGTCACTGTTAACGTTACAGTTACTGAACGCGAAGGCGTTCCATTATCGTTAACAAGGAGAGTGACGTAAAACGTAGTGTTGTAATCCATAGCGAACGTCTGCTTTATCGAGACGTTGCCGTAAGTATCGACGTCAAAATACGTAACGCCGTAAGCAGACGACAGTCCTATCACGCTATATGTCAGCTCGGCATTCACGGTACTGTCTATATCGGAACAATTCAAATAAGTTAGCATTATATTGGTGGCTTGATCGTAAAGGAGATTGAATGTCGTCTCTGATGGTGAACACGTCGGATCGTTGTCGTTGACGTCGGTAATGGTAATGTAGTATGTGGCATCGTCGCTCACACCGTCGGGGTCGGAACACCGAACAGTCAAGTTGACAGTGGAGGGAAGTGTGGTATCGAAATCCCAGTCTTGAGCAAACGATACGATAGCCGTTAAACTAGTGATGCTGAAGTAGTGAGATAAGGTGCCATTTAAGATGCTGTACGTCAGCGTATCTCCGTCGGGATCCGTACACAAGGCGGAGAGCGTACCGATGACCGTGTTTATCTGTTATGTAGTAAAGAAAAAGTAGATATAAAACTCGAACGGGAAATTTAGTATTCAAGTATCATATTCAACACAAGAGATCCCCGGATTCACATGTCTCGCCTAACGGGGGCGGGACATGTCTCGCCTAACGGGGGCGGGACTTAAAAATAAAAGATAAATGATGCTTAAATGAAAGTTTGTAAACAGTTTAATAACTAACAAGAGGCCTGTGGACGCTCTACTGGCTAAAACAGCTCTTATAGATTTAGATAGATATAGCTAGATATAGCTCTCTTCTCCTATAGATTTAACAAAGAAAAATACAATATAGCATTTTTCAACAAATCAAGGGCCATAACTCTGTTATTACTAACAAGATCTAGCTAGTTTTCGAAATTGTCCAGGATTTCATTGATATACCGCGCTTTGCACAACTAGACATCATACTGAAGCTTCCTGCCAAATTTCGTAGAAATCCAACAAGCCGTTTAAGGAGTAGCGCCGACAAGAAATTTAAAATAAAAATGTCAAAGGGCCATAACTCCGTCAAAAATCAGCGAACTGGAACAAAAGCGTGATATGCACAACTAGACATCTTACCGATGCTTCCTGCCAAGTTTCGTCGAAATTCAACAAGGCATTTAGGATGAGTAGCGCCGACAAGACATTTTAAAGTAAGTGTCAAGTAATTAAAAAGATAATGAAAAAATTTAAAAAAAAAAAAAATTTCAAATCAATCAAAAAAAAGAAAAAGGAAAAGAAAAGAAAAAAATTAGAAATAAAAAAAAAAAAAAAAAAAAATCAAATCAATCAAAAAAAAAAAAAAAAAAAAAAAAATTTAAAAAAAAAAGGGAAAAATTAATAAAAAAAAAAAAAAAAAAAATACTTAAAAAAAAATTGCAATTGAAAAAAAAAAAAAAAAATCAAATTAAAAACTAAAAAATAAATAAAAACAGCTTTTGCCTATACAAGCCTAAGTAAAACTGACCCCCAGGGTGGGGCCAAATATGACCAATAGGCCACCATTTGAACAAACTTGGTAGAAGACCATAAGCTTATAGCAAATGCAAAATATTAAACCTCTGGCTCTTGCAGTTTCAGAGAAGAAGATTTTTTAAGTTTTTCCCTATACATGTCTATGTAAAACATGTGACCCTTGGGGCGGGGTCAAATGTGACCCGAGGGTCACAATTTGAACAAACTTGGTAAAGGACCATAAGCTTATAGAAAATGCAAGATATTAAACCTTAAGCTGTTGCAGTTCCAGAGAAGAAGATTTTTTTCAGTTGTTCCCTATTCAAGCATTTATGTAAAACTGTGACCCCGGGGCGGGGCAAGATGTGACACCAGGGTCACCATTTGAACAAACTTGGTAAAGGACCATAAGCTTATAATAAATGTTTAATATCAAACATCTGGCTCTTGTAGTTTCCGAGAAGAAGATTTTTAAAAAAAAAGATCCTATATAAGTCTATGTAAAACTGTGACCCTTGGGGCGGGGACAAATTTGACCCCAGGGTCAGCATTTGAACAAACTTAGTAGAGGACCATAAGCTGATGCTACATGTAATACATGAGAGCTCTGTGCCATGTGGTTCCAGAGAAGAAGATTTTTTTTCATTTTTGCCTATACCAGCCTATGTAAAACTGTGACCCCCAGGGTGGGGCCAAATGTGACCCCTGGGTCACCATTTGAACAAACTTGGTAGAGGACCACAAGCTTATAGCAAATGCAAAATATTAAACCTCTGGCTCTTGCAGTTTCAGAGAAGAAGATTTTTTAAGTTTTTCCCTATACATGTCTATGTAAAACATGTGACCCTTGGGGCGGGGCCAAATGTGACCCGAGGGTCACCATTTGAACAAACTTGGTAAAGGACCATAAGCTTATAGTAAATGCAAAATATCAAACCTCTGGCTGTTGTAGTTTCCGAGAAGAAGATTTTTTTTTTTAAAAATCCTATATAAGTCTATGTAAAATTGTGACCCCCGGGGCGGGGACAAATTTGACCCCAGGGTCACCATTTGAACAAACTTAGCAGAGGACCATAAGCTGATGCTAAATGTAAAACATGAGAGCTCTGTGCCTTGTGGTTTAAGAGAAGAAGATTTTTTAAAGTTTTTTCCTATATGTCTATATGAAAAACATGCAAAACCTCTATATAAACAAACTTTGGACCCCCGGGGCACGGCCATTTTTGACCCCGGGGACTTTATTTGAACAAACTTGATAGTCTAGGCGTTGGCGATCATTTTAAAAGAAAAACTGCTGAAATCTGTCCAGAGGTTCTGGAGAAGAAGATTTTTTAAGGTTTCGACCATATATGGTAATGGCAGCCATCTTGGATGTAGCGCTGACCTAATTTTAACAAATCTAAAAAGCATTCATCTAAGAATCATCCATGTGAAGTTTGGTCAAAATTAGCCAAGCGGTTTCTGAGGAGAAGTCGTTTGAAGAAAAGTTAACGGACGACGGACGACGGACGACGGACGGACGACGGACGACGGACGACGGAAGACGGACAACACACCATCCCATAAGCTCTGCTGGCCCTTGGCCAGTAGAGCTAAAAACAATGGAGTTTATTGTTTGCTGAGATGAAATTTAAGAGCATTTGTTTAAAAACAAAATGCCATTCTATAAAAAATAATAATAATCAAAAAATCAAAAGAAATCAAAAAAAAATCATCAGCTCCAAAACGTAGGTCAAGGTCATAGCTGAATTCCATGCGTACAAAAAGATGCACAACCCAAAGATTAAGCTATAAACTAGGTTTAAACATCTAGTGCATAATTATAGTTCACGAGAAAGTGATGTAAATGTAACAATCAAAGTTATCTGCCCTTTGCTTGGATGGTGAAGGTCACATCCACATATGCTTTTTGACAAGTTGTGATGTACTACCCAAGAAACAACTACATATAAGCGGAGTTTGGAAGGTCTAATGCATAACGTTTGTGAGAAAGTGACCTTAACGCAAACGATGAAGGTAAAAATTATTAAGTTATCTGCCCCTTGCTTGGAGTGTCAAGGTCACATCCACATTTGCTTTGTCACGTTGCAATGTACCACTCAAGATACAACTATAAGCAAAGTTTGAAAGGTCTTAGTGCATACAGTTTGTGAAAAAGTGACCTGAACGCAAAAGTTGAAGGTAAACATTATAAGGTTATCTGCTCTTTGCTTGGAGGGTCAAGGTCACATTCACATTTGCTTTGTCACGTTTCGATGTACCACCCAAGATACAGCTATAAACAAAGTTTGAAAGGTTTAGTGCATACAGTTTGCGAGAAATAACCTAAACGCAAATGTTGAAGGTAACAAATATTAGTTATCCGCCCCTTGCTTGGAGGGTCAAGGTCACATCCACATTTGCTTTTTCACGTTGCAATGTATCACTCAAGATACAACTATAAGCAAAGTTTGAAAGGTCTAGTGCATACAGTTTGTGAAAAAGTGATCAAAACGCAAAAGTTGAGGGTAAAAACTATAAGGTTATCGGCCCTTTGCTTGGAGGGTCAAGGTCACATCCACATTTGCTTTGTCACGTTGCGAAGTACCACCCAAGATACAACTATAAGCAAAGTTTGAAAGGTGTAGTGCATACGGTTTGCGAGAAATGTACCTCAACGCAAAAGTTGAAGGTAACAATTATTGTTATCTGCCCTTTGCTTGGAGGGTTAAGGTAACATCCACATTTGCTTTGTCACTTTGCAATGTACCGCCCAAGATACAACTAGGCCTTTAAGCAAAGTTTAAAAGGTCTAGTTCATACAGTTTGTGAAAAAGTGACCTAAACGCAAAAGTAGAACGTAAACATTATTATCTGCCCTTTGCTTCGAGGGTCAAGGTCACTTCCACATTTGCTTTATTAAGTTGCGATGTACTACACAATTCAGTTGCGATGTACTACACAATTCAGTTGCGATGTACTACACAATTCAGTTGCGATGTACTACACAATTCAGCTGCGATGTACTACACAAGATACAACTATAAGCAAAGTTGGAAAGGTCTAACGCATATAGTTTGTGAGAAAATGACCGCCGCCGCCGCCGCCGCCGCCGCCGCCGCCGCCGCCGGAAAAGCAACACCTATGTCTCCTAGTTTCTTCGAAAAGGCGATACAAAAATGACAAGATATGGCATCCCAAACATAAAAAGGTTATGTGTTGTTGTTTTAAGATTGACTTCTCTACAGTCAGTCACTTTTCTCTCGTTCGATGAACATTATATCTTTGACATTGTGTACAGGTTGTTTTGTGTTATTTAAATACATGTAGTTAAAATACATTAGGTGGATATTTCATATTTTCTTTTACGAAACAGGTGTTGTTGTTTTTTACTTTTCACGTAAACTACGCGTACAAATATACGAAAGGGTTTCATTTTTTTAAACTATTTTAAACATGCTGAGTGTAAAACCTCGGTTGCAAAAAAGCCCGCACACATTGTTTTATCTACACTAAATATAGGATATAGGACGGAGACGGTAGCGTTATCTTCCAGAAAATCATCAAATGCATACTTTTGAAAATAAAACATTTGATCACACAAATCCTATCATACACGTAAATCTACATGATCTTGCTAAATGGACAAACTTACCGCCGACTCAGCAACAGACACTGATGCGGGCGCTCCCGTATACGCCGGGACTTCGTTGATATCTACGACGGCTAGCGTCAGAGTGAAGTAGGATGTGGCAGTGTCGATATAATCGCTGATTTTTATGGTGAATACGTAACTAGGCGTAGCTTCAAAATCTAGGGTGTAACTGCTTCGCAGGTATATTTTTCCGGCTGAAAGAATACGCTCCAATCAGTATAACGTATATATAACTTCCTGAAAGAATACGCTTCAATCAGTATAACGTATATATAACATCCAGAAAGAATACGCTCCAATCAGTATAACGTATATATAACATCCAGAAAGAATACTCTTCAATCAGTACAACGTATATATAACATCCAGAAAGAATACTCTACAATCAGTATAACGTATATATAACATCCAGAAAGAATACGCTTCAATCAGTATAACGTATATATAACATCCAGAAAGAATACGCTCCAATCAGTATAACGTATATATAACATCCAGAAAGAATACGCTCCAATCAGTATAACGTATATATAACATCCAGAAAGAATACGCTTCAATCAGTACAACGTATATATAACATCCATAAAGAATACGCTTCAATCAGTATTACGTATATATAACATCCAGAAAGAATACGCTTCAATCAGTATAACGTATATATAACTCCCTGAAAGAATACGCTCCAATCAGTATTACGTATATATAACTTCCTGAAAGAATACGCTCCAATCAGTATAAAGTATATATAACTTCCTGAAAGAATACGCTCCAATCAGTATAACGTATATATAACTTCCAGAAAGAATACGCTCCAATCAGTATAACGTATATATAACTTCCAGAAAGAATACGCTTCAATCAGTATTACGTATATATAACATCCAGAAAGAATACGCTTCAATCAGTATAACGTATATATAACTTCCAGAAAGAATACGCTCCAATCAGTATAACGTATATATAACATCCAGAAAGAATACGCTCCAATCAGTATAAGGTATATATAACTCCCTGAAAAAATACGCTCCAATCCGTATAACGTATATATAACTCCCTGAAAGAATACGCTCCAATCAGTATTACGTATATATAACTCCCTGAAAAAATACGCTCCAATCAGTATAACGTATATATAACTCCCTGAAAGAATACGCTCCAGTCAGTATTACGTATTTATAACTTCCTGAAAGAATACGCTTCAATCAGTATAACGTATATATAACTTCCTGAAAGAATACGCTCCAATCAGTATTACGTATATATAACATCCAGAAAGAATACGCTTCAATCAGTATAACGTATATATAACTCCCTGAAAGAATACGCTCCAATCAGTATTACGTATATATAACTTCCTGAAAGAATACGCTCCAATCAGTATAACGTAAATATAACTTCCTGAAAGAATACGCTCCAATCAGTATAACGTATATATAACTTCCTGAAATAATACGCTCCAATCAGTATAATAACTACTCGCCGATTTCCGACAAGCTTCGGAGATAGTATATCGTCGAGTAGCCTGATTCCCTGACCTCCCACAATGCTTTGCACAGGCTCCTACGCGACACTCACGCGACAGTTCCCGTTGTACTCATAGTTTGTTGAAATTTACAGGTCAAGGTCACATTTTATAAATTGTAACGAAATAAAAGAATATTGATATGAAAGTGTTGTAGGTTATTTATTTAACATTCAGCTTTTATGAAAAATTATAGTTTATGTACAAAACATTTTTCGTAAAAGTATAGCTATATTTATGTCATGCGTATAAGCGAAGCAGGTCAATGCATTCCGTAATTGTCGCGTGAGTGTCGCTTGACGGATTCGTAAATATTGTCTTTTTTGTGCAGATGTCATTCTTGTCTGGGACTTTTTGTAATTGTTGATGGATTTCCAAGTCAGCAGAGCATATTTTGGTAAAGCAGTTTTGCAGAAACGAAGGAAAATGTATACCTGATTCAATCGCTGAGTGACATTTACGCACGGACCATTAAAGAGGTAAAAAACCCGAAAAAAACCGATAAATTAAAACCAAGTAGTATTACAAATTTTAACAAAATGTGTTGATACGTACTACCACCGGTAAGGTCGAATATTGAATTGCCTGCAACCACTGTGGTATACTCAAACAGAACGCCGTCGCCGTTACTATCACTGTATGGTATCTCGTAAACGAGGACACGTCCAGACGTCAGTTCCGGCACATTAAGCGTGACGTCATTGGATCCAACAAACTCGGGAATAGTGTTGATGTCTAGATGACAATATTGTAAATTATTTAAAACGAAAATTTCAGTCTTGATAAAAACTAAACTTTGATAAAAGATGCATGACAAATGCGCATGCGCAGTAGACAGAAGCAATGACGGCGTAGTCGTCATTTTTTCCGAATAGAAACTTACATTTAAGGGTTTTAAATCACAGATAACTCGGAACATCGAACCATATTAAGGCTTATGTCCCTCAAATGAATGTCTAATGAAACATGGGTAACACATAGAATGTAAACGTGTTTGAATATAGTTACATGAATCTAGTCAATGTTACTCATCGAAAAAAAAACACAAACTTGATAAATAATACAAATTAATATTTGAGCTAATAACATAAACTAGATCTTTATCAAAACACATATTTACCATGTGGATGTTTAAAACAGCTTGCTAGCAATGCGTAGATAGAGAAGAAATGTAAATAACTAAATGTTTCATATACAACTATTCATGCATTTTATATTCGTAGTTATATTGTATATGCAGTTCCAGTCAGGACCAAACGTAAGGGGACTTAAATGACAGGCTGTATTTTCAGACAATATTTTACTGACACATCCACCTATATTGTATTTCAAGACAATATTTAACTGACACATCCACCTTTATTATATAACCTATAAATAGACGCGTTTTCATTGGCTAAAAAGTAATTTTTTAGAAAAAATATCTAGCGATATTGACCTTTTTTTTTCTGATATTGACCAGTTTTATAAAACTGTCCCGAGATGTGATATTATTGAAAAAATCTATTGTTTAATTGTTATAAACTGTCAAATTCAAATTGAGGGTTATATAATAAAACAGTTATGGACTTTTCAGCTGTTATACATGATGTTGATATGTACCAAAAAATCATTATTGACCTCGGCTATCGCCTCGGTCAATAATGATTTTTTTGGTGCATATCACATCATGTATAACAGCTGAAAAGTCCATAATTGTATAATATTAACACTATTCAGTTTTCTAGACAATATTTAACTGACACATCCACCAAAATTTACACTATTCAGTTTTCTAGGCAATATTTAACTGACACATCCACATATATTTACACTGTTCAGTTATACCATGTCTTTCGGAGAATTGTGGATGAATGAGCGACACCATAGATTTCTATTCACAGAGTTTGTTATTTAGTGCCACAAAACTCTATATGAGTACTCATTCATTATTGCATTTAAACGAGTTGGCAAAATGATATAATGCGAGGCTCTTGCAGAGCATTTGATCGTTTTTGCTAACGAGTTTAATAAATGCAATAATGAATGAGAACGAATGTTAGATAATATTCAGCGCGTTCTACGCTTATTCGCTGCCGGAACGGCAGCGACTCTTATATTGTTTTAGTAATTGCACGTGGTAAGGTAGTAATGAATAGTTTCTTTTGAGTTTTTTCACTTTGATAACGCAATCTATTACACGTGGTAGCAATGAACAGTTTATCTGTGTTGTAATGCACGCTAACGCAAACGCATCCCATACATGTGAGTAATTCTATTTCTGTGCTGATGTGTACTTTAGCACGTCGTGCTACAAAGGTGAATAATTTATGTAATCAATTTGTAAGGCATGTCAAGGATTCGCGTAGCACAAATTGGGAAGAAAGTGTCTGGTAAAAAAAATGGTCATGGCGTGTTTACGTCTCCGTGACAACTCATTTTTTGAATATTGCAGCGACTCTTATATTGTTTTAGTAATTGCACATGGTAAGGTAGTAATGAATAGTTTCTTTGAGTTTTTTTCTCTTTGATAACGCAATCTTATAATAACACATGGTAGCAATGAACAGTTTATCTGTGTTGTAATGCACGCTAACGCAAACGCATCCCATACATGTGAGTAATTCTATTTCTGTGCTGATGTGTACTTTAGCACGTCGTACTACACAGGTGAATAATTTATGTAATCAATTTGTAAGGCATGTCAAGGATTCGCGTAGCACAAATTGGGAAGAAAGTGTCTGGTAAAAAAAAACGGTCATGGCGTGTTTACGTCTCCGTGACAACTCTTTTTTTGAATATTGTTTTAACACTCGTGACTTGATCTGTTATTATGTTAAATTTTGTTCCCAGTTTCTACCCATAAATAATGCTACTTTCTCTCGGCAGCTATTTTACGCTTGCGTAAAACCTTGCTTGTTTGCATACTTATATAACTAGTGGTATATCGAAAATATAGAATGGTGTTATTCCACTCCCACACCGTAAGTTATGTGATAAATGTATTTCTACAATTCCTATTGATTGTCTGAGATCGATCGACTGCTTCCTTGATTGATTGATTGACGTATTTTTTTTAAGATGGTGACCCATTGAGAGCCTCAATATGGAATGAACAGTATGTAGATGAATATACACATCATACTAACCCTTTAAGTATGGGAATAAAAGGTGAGTTTGACGGGCAAATAGTGTTTCTATTTAACATACCATGGATTGTAACTGTTATTTGCTGGTTTGTTGGATTCCTCCCATCCGTAACGTCAAACGTGATGACATAGGATGCTACCTTGTGATCTAACAGGTCGGCATTCACTGTTAACTGATCTATAACAATATAGACATCCACATCAATGTAAAACTAATTCAAGGCAAAATCACAATCATACAAATAAGATTGTAAGAACAGCATGAGTGAAAAGGTCAAGCACTTTGATGTCAACACAAGCAGACAAAATACATGAACGCAAACACGTACAAGTAAAAGTAGTTACAAATGTCGAACAGGAATGTAGTGTTCACAGAACACAGTCAAACAAAAACACGCGTTGAAACAAACGACAATTACAGTAACAAAGAAAAGTACCTGACACCACCAACATAACAGGGTACCGCCTTCGTGGTCGGTGGCAAAATGCATCTTGGGTTTTAACCAGGTTATAGCACACTCAAAGAGGAAAGCATAATGACGAACTGTAAATGGGTCAAGCACTGGGTCAATGGGTAAGCCTTTTTAGACTGAGTCATATATTCTATGTATTATCATAGTTAAACTATCGCTATATACTAAAATGTATTGGCTATGAAAGGCTGTAGGCTAGAAACCTCACTGAGTGACAATGTCGGTGTGACATTGGGCAAGTCACTTACTCCCACTTCTTCGACCGTTGGGCCCGGGTTGCCCAGTCTATAGCACGGTTGACTTTGAATCCGGAAATCACGGGTCCGAATCTCATTGGCGCTACTGTTTTCTTTTTTCGATGTGTGTCCTTATGTAAGACAAGCCCCCTTCCCTAGTCCGTCGGATAAGGACGTAAATCGGGCGGTCCCGTGTTGTAACAGAGTCTATCTCCCGTGTACCGGAGTCTATCTCCCGTGTAAAGGAGTCTATTTCCCGTGTACCGGAGGCTTTCACCCGTGTACCGGAGTATATCTTCCGTTTACCGGAGTCTATGTCCCGTGTACCGGAGTCTATTTCCCGTGTACCGGAGTCTATCTCCCTTGTACCGGAGTATATCTTCCGTGTACCGGAGTCTATCTTCCGAGCAAGTTAAAGAACCATAAGAATCTATTTGATAGAAAGGGTATGACAGGGTTCCCTGATTCCTATGAAACTCTACCTCTGATAGATGCCTTTGTATCCTCTACCTCTGAAAGCCGCTTTATATGTGTTTTTATGCTTATACCTACGTACTATATTGTATTAGCGAATAAAAAGTAAAGTATCGAATGTTGCGTATACCATTGGCAACATTGGCAAAAGGTCCACCGGAAGGGATTATAACAGTGTTGCTGTACGTCAGAGGGGGGCTGTTATCTGTGTCAGTGTAACTAATGGTAAATATGACGTAGTTCGCCTTCACAGTTTTCGCTGATATGGTGACGGCCCCTGAAATATTAAGATCTAGGAATTATTTTACTGTGGTTTTATTCCAAAACGGTACAATTTTGGTGGAATAATTGTTTGTATTATTTTCAATAAATGTTCAGATTATTTTCCTAATTTTATATGTTGTATCCATTAATCCAGGATCTTGGACGGAAATGACAATTATGTTAAACATTTACTAGCCTTGAATCAAGGAAGGCATCCTTGCCTGGAACGCAACCATTAGTATAGCTTCTTTTAAATGGACTTAACATCAAAACGTTTAAAAATAAACACTTTCCCATTGTTGCAGCAGCAAGCCTGCAGGCTGCTGCTGCTGAAAAAAGATACAGAAAAAGAGTGTCACTTCCTATTTGGCCTCATGTACAGGGACGTTAACGCATTTCCAATACACATTCTTGTAAACGTTAATGCAGGGAGAGAGATAAATCAGTTCAAACCTGGTAAATTTGAGAAGACTGGTGCAGAATTTTCAGTTGTAGTGACGGTAAGAGTACCGACTACCGACTCTCCTGATGAAGTACAGGTAATTGTGAGGGTGTATGTAGGAGTGGTTCCAAAATCAAAGGTCGGTGATGCTACGGTGGACACCGTGTGCTGATCTGAAACAACATGAACATGTTAGATTCATCGAAACTTGCAGACAGGATAACAGTAGACAGGATAGAAGTCGTAGTAGCAGTCTTTATGCCCTCCATACGTGTACAGGAGAGCATATAATTATATCGACAATGAAACAGACACATACTATACAATTGATAATTTAATAATAATGATAATCGATATAGTCACACATTAAGCCACAAATCAGTCAAATAGATCTGAAATAAGATGTACATGACAAATACAGTTATTCCCCATGTGTGAATCCAAAGTTCGTTTTCGTTATGGTATACAGAAGTCCGAAAAATATATCGAACGTTTTTACCAGTAAACGTGTGCCTTTTCTTGTTGTTGTGGTGTTTGTTGTTATTGTTGTTGTTGTTGTTGTGGTGGTGGTGGTGTTTGTTGTTGTAGTTGTTGTTGTTGTGGTGGTGGTGCTTGTTGTTGTTGTTGTGGTGGTAGTGGTGTTTGTTGTTGTTGTGGTGGTGGTGGTGCTTGTTGTTGTTGTTGTGGTGGTGGTGCTTGCTGTTGTTGTTGTTGTGTTGGTGGTGGTGGTGCTTGTTGTTGTAGTTGTTGTTGTGGTGGTGGTGCTTGTTGTTGTTGTTGTTGTGGTGGTGGTGGTGCTTGCTGTTGTTGTTGTGGTGGTGGTGGTGGTGCTTGCTGTTGTTGTTGTTGTGGTGGTGGTGGTGCTTGTTATTGTTGTCGTTGCTGTTGTTGTTGTGGTGGTGGTGGTGCTTGCTGTTGTTGTTGTGGTGGTGGTGGTGGTGCTTGCTGTTGTTGTTGTTGTGGTGGTGGTGGTGCTTGTTGTTGTTGTTGTGGTGGTGGTGGTGCTTGTTATTGTTGTCGTTGTTGTTGTTGTGGTGGTGGTGGTGGTGGTGGTGATTGTTGTTGTGGTGGTGGTGGTTGTTGTTGTTGTTGTTGTGGTGGTGGTGGTGGTGGTGGTTGTTGTTGTTGTTGTTGGTGTTGTTGTTGTTGTTGTGGTGGTGGTGTTGGTGGTGTTTGTTGTTGTTGTGGTGGTGGTGGTGCTTGTTGTTGCTGCTGTGGTGGTGGTGGTGCTTGTTGTTGTGGTGGTGGTGTTTGTTGTTGTTGTTGTTGCTGTTGTGGGGGTGGTGGTGGTGTTTGTTGTTGCTGTGGTGGTGATGGTGCTTGTTGTTGTTGCTGTGGTGGTGGTAGTGCTTGTTGTTGTTGTGGTGGTGGTGTTTGTTGTTGTTGTTGTTGTGGTGGTGGTGGTGGTGGTGCTTGTTGTTGCTGTTGTTGTGGTGGTGGTGGCGCTTGTTGTTGTTGTTGTTGTTGTTGTGGTGGTGGTGGTGGTGCTTGTTGTTGCTGTTGTTGTGGTGGTGGTGGCGCTTGTTGTTGTTGTTGTTGTTGTTGTTGTGGTGGTGGTGGTGGTGGTGGTGGTGGTGGTGGTGCTTGTTGTTGTTGTTGTTGTTGTTGTTGTTGTTGTTGTTGTTGTTGTGGTGGTGGTGGTGGTGCTTGTTGTTGTTGTTGTTGTGTTGGTGGTGGTGGTGCTTGTTGTTGTGGTGGTGGTGTTTGTTGTTGTTGTTGTTGCTGTTGTGGTGGTGGTGGTGGTGTTTGTTGTTGTTGTGGTGGTGGTGGTGCTTGTTGTTGTTGCTGTGGTGGTGGTGGTGCTTGTTGTTGTTGTGGTGGTGTTTGTTGTTGTTGTTGTTGTTGTGGTGGTGGTGGTGGTGCTTGTTGTTGCTGTTGTTGTGGTGGTGGTGGTGCTTGTTGTTATTTTTTTTTTTTTTTTGTGGTGGTGTTGGTGCTGGTGGTGCTTGTTGTTGTTGTTGTTGTTGTTGTTGTGTTAGTGGTGGTGGTGGTGGTGCTTGTTGTTGTTGTTGTTGTGTTGGTGGTGGTGGTGCTTGTTGTTGTTGTTGTTGTGGTGGTGGTGGTGCTTGTTGTTATTGTTGTTGTGGTGGTGGTTGTTGTTGTGGTGGTGGTGGTGGTTGTGGTTGTTGTTGTGGTGGTGGTGGTGGTTGTTGTTGTTGTTGTGGTGGTGGAGGAGGTTGTTGTTGTTGTTGTTGTTGTGGTGGTGGTGGTGGTGCTTGTTGTTATTGTTGTTGTGGTGGTGGTTGTTGTTGTGGTGGTGGTTGTTGTTGTTGTTGTGGTGGTGGTGGTGGTGCTTGTTGTTGTTGTTGTGGTGGTGGTGGTGCTTGTTGTTATTGTTGTTGTGGTGGTGGTTGTTGTTGGGGTGGTGGTGGTTGTTGTTGTTGTTGTGGTGGTGGTTGTTGTTGTTGTTGTTGTTGTTGTTGTTGTTGTTGTTGTTGTTGTTGTTGTTGTTGTTGTGGTGGTGGTGGTGGTGGTGGTGGTGGAGGAGGTTGTTGTTGTTGTTGTTGTTGTGGTGGTGGTGGTGCTTGTTGTTGTTGTTGTGGTGGTGGTGGTGGTGCTGCTGCTTGTTGTTGTTGTTGTTGTTGTTGTGGTGGTGGTGGTGGTGGTGCTTGTTGTTGTTGTTGTGGTGGTGGTGGTGGTTGTGGTGGTGGTTGTTGGTGTTGTTGTTGTGGTGGTGGAGGACGTTGTTGTTGTTGTGGTGGTGGTGGTGGTGGTTGTGGTTGTTGTTGTTGTGGTGGTGATGGTGGTGCTTGTTGTTGTTGTTGTTGTTCCATTTCTTGAAGAAACGTCGTTTGAAGTAGTTGTAAGTACAGTGTAACAGTATGTTGCCGTACGATACACTTGGTTTTAAATAATATTCTAATAAACCGCACTATATAGCCTAGTTCAAATATCTCGTTATATTCAACGATATATCACTGGAATTGTTGCAACGTCAGGAGAGTAAGCACAGCATGCAGTCAATGCGACATATTTCAGTTGTGTGCACTATTTTCGCATTTTAGGGGTATTAGAATAGAAATAAAACATCGTTTACGGTGAATTATCGTATATTATGTCACGGTTTGTCCTTCAATTATTGTTTACAATTGAACTCCAAACCGTGATATATTACACGATAATTCACCGTAAACTATGTTCTATTTCTTAAATAATAACTTAAACTCAACTTTCCCAAAAGCTAGTTATAGTTATTGCGTTAGTATATGTCAGACATTCGTCCAAGATATATTCTTACCATTGGCAGTTTGTATTTTAAATTTGTTGCCAGTATTCCCGGCACTTATGGTACATGTTGCTGTCTTCGGGTAGCTGGCGACGCTGTAGATGAACACAGACGTCTTCACATCTTCATGTATGGTTTTGGTAGCCGGTAAATTCCCTATTTCCACGTGTCCTCCTGCAATAAAAGTATTGTACTTAGAAATGTTTTCATCTAATAGTATTAAATACGCAACTTCAAGACGACTGTAAAGTAAATAAAACCAGTTTATTAATATACCTCTTCAGGACGACTTAAAAAACAATAGCATTCCATTAATATACAACTTCAAGGCGACTATGAAATAAATAGCACCAGTCTACTAATATGTCACTTCAGGATGACTTTAAAATAAATAGCACCAATCTATTAATGTGCCACTTCAGGACGTTCGTAGAGTAAATAGCACCAGTTTACTATTATGCCATTTCACGGGTATATATTTGTCTTGAAATGTAAGCTAAAGGGGTGGGGGGGGGGGGGGCGGTGGAGTGGGTGGGAGGGGTGGGGGGGGGGGGGTGAGGTGGAGTGGGGATGGTGAGGGGGTCAACATGCAAACTATAATCCACTCTTCTTATGGCAGTAGTAATATATGCACATGTTTTCTTAATTTAGATTTTGCCAACCTGAGCTGATCCAGTGTTTTTATTCAACATGAGCTGATCCAGTGTTTTTAGTCAACATGAGCTGATCCAGTGTTTTTAGTCAACATGAGCTGATCCAGTGTTTTTAGTCAACATGAGCTGATCCAGTGTTTTTAGTCAACATGAGCTGATCCAGTGTTTTTAGTCAACATGAGCTGATCCAGTGTTTTTAGTCAACATGAGCTGATCCAGTGTTTTTAGTCAACATGAGCTGATCCAGTGTTTTTAGTCAACATGAGCTGATTCAGTGTTTTTAGTCAACATGAGCTGATCCAGTGTTTTTAGTCAACATGAGCTGATCCAGTGTTTTTAGTCAACATGAGCTGATCCAGTGTTTTTAGTCAACATGAGCTGATTCAGTGTTTTTAGTATGTCAAACTTACCAAGCTGAAGAAAGTGCAGAAAAATCAAGAAATCATAGAAACCTACCTTTCACAAAACTAAATAAAAATAATGATCCAAAACAAATCCGTGTTAACAATGTCATGTTAGCTACATGTTTTACTTAAATGATAAAGACACTAACTATCCCTCCGTTAATTCACGGCAGATGGAAACTCCTAACAAGACACATTTTGATGGCCAATTTAATTAGTATGAATGTATTTTTTCCTATTGTGGTTATTTATGGGTCCATGTTTAAACTAATTGAATACATTTTAAGAGTTCATTCCTAACAAAAGCGAAATACTTTAAAAGCGGTAGCACGAAAATGAACATAGAACAAAAGACGGTTACTGTATCATATGTCACTTTTTTCAATAAAACAAAAACACGTATATTTGTAATAATAGAAGAAACTCGATATCTAACAATTACAGATAATGGTTCATTTCCTTTTGGGCTTTCATTGTGACAATGACATCATTCTAAATTAAAATAAAATCAATATGAAATGATTTGTATATATGTATATACTTATTTGTGAATGTGTATCCAACCTGGGACGAAAATTGATATAAAGCCCTGGTCCAACTTGCGTGTTTTAATGCTTAATAAATACTGAGACATACCTGGGTCGGATTCGGCGCCGCTCTCCCACCACGTTCGAGAAGTTATGAACATTAATTGTTTTGTTATTATTGTCAACTGTTTTTAGAATCTAATTAGAAGTACCTCTCATCTCAAATCCTATATCCGCCCCTGACATATCACTACATATCACTACATATCACTTATCACTACATATCACTACATATCACTAATCACTACATATCACTAGATATCACTACACTTAGTACTGCCTTTCATTTTCTCGTTGCTGAGTGTAGTGATAATTTTGGCGGCACTAAATATCCAGTATTCCTGCTGCGCAACGATCATTTTGGCATTACATTCCCAGCCTTCTTCTTCGTGCCAGGCTGCCAATACGCGCAACGATCATTTTGGCATTACATTCCCGGCCTTCTTCTTCGTGCCAGGCTGTCAATACACGCAACGATCATTTTGGCATTACATTCCCAGCCTTCTCCTTCGTGTCAGGCCGTGCCAATACGCGCAACGATCATTTTAACGGAACTAAATTACCAGTCTTCTTTCTTTTATGCCTGACTGTGCCAATACGTACAGCGATCTTTTGGCATTAACTTCCCAGAGTGCTTGCTATTCTGTCAGGCTATGCCCATTATGTGGTCTGAGTATTAGCTTTCACACATCCAACTCCTTCTCCAAGAAGCGAAAACGGGGTTGGCTGGGGGTATGAAATAATACCTTCATTTCGGCTTAAACAGTTTGCATATTGTATAATTAAAAATGAAGCATGTATAAAACAACATGTTGGGCTCCCACTTCGTTGAAGGTCTGGCTACGCCATTGTATCGTATAGGAGTACACTAATCCGTCCTATGTTTCCTTCACTAATAAGCAATAAATGGTCTTAGTGCCTGTGAAAAGTGCCCAGACATATCTTATGCCACTCAGTCAAGGGTTTCCTTACGTTTATGTTTGTGTTTTGATAATTGTCATAATTTACTTTTACTTTCCCGCTCAATCTTATTTCAACAAACTTTTTAGTTATGTGGTTATTTGTGAGTTAAGAAAGACCCGTTAGACCATTGCCATAGGAGTAGTGTGTGTGTAGTTCGAAGGTTTAAAGTCCCTCCGCCAACTAAAACGCCAGGAGAACCCTGGCGCTATGGGCACAATAGAGTCTGGACTTCTCCATAGGAGTAGGAATCGAA
This sequence comes from Cyrtodaria siliqua, assembly GCA_037043455.1. NCBI lineage: Eukaryota > Metazoa > Mollusca > Bivalvia > Adapedonta > Hiatellidae > Cyrtodaria > Cyrtodaria siliqua. The sequence continues at coordinate 25,254 of JAWPHD010000935.1, forward strand.
TCGGCCATTTTATACCTAGCCAGTGCGTTGCTAAAACACCTCCTCAGTGTTTGTATCGCAGCAGGTGAAGTTTGGCAATCAAGAGATCTTCTCATATTCTAGTTTTTTTTTTTTTATCAAAACCTTAAACTGAGATGGTAATTAACTGTTGGTAATTGAACTCAAAGTTCGTTGCATAGAGACGGACACCTTAAGAAATCAATATCCATCTTTCTATATAGTTTTATAATAGAAATCATAATATCTGGGAAGGTATTATCACCTCTCCAAGTGTTTAAAAAGCTATAGCAACCAAATATAGCAACCAAACAACCGCACAAGAACCGCGTGCGTGACTTGATTCATTCTAACAATTCATTTTACTGTAGTGCTGAATTGTTTAAAATGTAGGTAGATAAAAACGAACAGTTAATTAATTTAAGTTTTTTAACACAATTAGACGGACGAATACATAAAAGATCAGAAACCATGGAACAGATGTCAGATTTGAAGTAAGTTATTTAAATGTACATTTAACTACTGTCTGGAGAGCTTGTTTGAACAAAGGTTTGATGGTATTTCCAGAAACATTTAGATAGAAAACATATCAATCAACATAAAATGTCAGCGGTAAATAAATATACTTTGATAATAAATGGTATCATACAATTTAGTTTCATATTATCTTATACATTACCTAATATATAATCGGATTCTGATATCTGCTATAGAATATATATGCGATGTCTTAAACATGTATAATGACGCCTAATTTACATTCTTAAAATAACTAATATTTAGTAGGTACTCAATTCTACAAATTAAAGGAACTAAGATTTGTTTCTTCCTCCATATTCTATATTACTTAAAAGGAAATAACATTTGGTTTGTTCTCTATTTTCTATATTCCTTAGCGGAAATAAGAGTTGGTTTGTTCTCTATGTTCTACTGTTTTCAAGAATTAAGATTTGGTGTGTTGTGTATTTTCTATATTCTTAAAGGAACTAAGATTTGTTTGTCCTCAATTTTACATATTCATTAAATGGACTGAGATTTAGTTTGTCACCCATCTTCCATTTTACTTAAAGGAGCTATATTTGGTTTGTTCTATATATTCTATATATACTTAACGTAATTAAAAGTGCATTTTTTTTATTTTGCGTTTATTTCCAAGATGGATTGTAGTGTTAGAAATTATCCACATTCCCTATAAATCTGGAGACCGATCAAATTTATGTATTGAAAGAAGTAAAATCGGAATTATGCATAAACACAAAATAATAAAAACTTGCACTTTTAATGGCGTTAAGTATATTTAAAGAAACTATGATATGTGTTGTTCTCAATATTCTATATTCATTAAGGAACTAAGATTGTGTTTGTTCTCTTTATTCCTTATTCCTTAACGGAACTAAGATTTGGTTTGTTCTCTTTGTTCTATATTCCTTAACGGAACTAAGATTTGGTGTGTTCTCTTTGTTCTATATTCCTTAACGGAACTAAGATTTGGTTTGTTCTCTTTGTTCTATATTCCTTAACGGAACTAAGATTTGGTGTGTTCTCTTTGTTCCATATTCCTTAACGGAACTAAGATTTGGTTTGTTCTCTTTGTTCTATATTCCTTAACGGAACTAAGATTTGGTGTGTTCTCTTTGTTCCATATTCCTTAACGGAACTAAGATTTGGTGTGTTCTCTTTGTTCCATATTCCTTAACGGAACTAAGATTTGGTTTGTTCTCATTGTTCCATATTCCTTAACGGAACTAAGATTTGGTTTGTTCTCTTTGTTCTATATTCCTTAACGGAACTAAGATTTGGTGTGTTCTCTTTGTTCCATATTCCTTAACGGAACTAAGATTTGGTTTGTTCTCTTTGTTCTATATTCCTTAAAGGAACTAAGATTTGGTGTGTTCTCTTTGTTCCATATTCCTTAACGGAACTAAGATTTGGTGTGTTCTCTTTGTTCCATATTCCTTAACGGAACTAAGATTTGGTTTGTTCTCTTTGTTCTATATTCCTTAAAGGAACTAAGATTTGGTGTGTTCTCTTTGTTCCATATTCCTTAACGGAACTAAGATTTTGCTTGTTCTCTTTGTTCTATATTCCTTAACGGAACTATAAGTTGGTTTGTTCTCCTATATTATTAAAATTCTATATTATTAAAATAACAAAGCTGTTTGGATCTCTATATTCTTGAAAGAATTAAGATTGTATTTATCCTCTATCCTCTATATTTCTTTAAAGAAATAAGACGATGCCTATGATGAACTGCGATTAACTAAATCCCTCAAACACAAAATGAAATTTTGAAGAATAAACCCTGAGTATGAGTTTATTTTCCTTAATTCAAAGATCCGTATTCCCAACACCTTGTATGACTATTGGCTAGGTGTTTACCTCGCTGGTATGTGGTGTTTTCTGCCTGAGAAAACATGCAATGTTTTATGCCTGAATGAGGGTTAACGATGGGCCCAAACACAAACTATGACGCCAAAACTTCCCTTCTTCCCTGTACTTAGTGAACAGGACGGTTCTTGCGAAACATACTCATTAAGACTGTCTCCACTGTAACTATGGAAAAATGACAATTACGCATCAAGATTGTCACATATGGAAAATTACAATGATAATTTCAACGAACATCTGTGATGTACCTCTATATATAGGAAATAAGGATGGTGATTTCGACAAAAACATGATGCTTTAATGTTGTCTTCCCCGTATATATAGCAATTAAGATGGTCATTTAAAAAAAAGCTATGACGTATTCATTGATTTGTTTCTCAGGAACCGTCAGAAACCGATTTTCACAGTTGTTTTACAGACATGAACGTTACATCCTAAGTTTGTATAAAATAAATCCATGGGGTCAAATTGGCGCTGACTCTGGGGGATTTTAAAGAGAAACAAGAGACACGTCTAAAACAAATTCTTCTGAAATACGTCGAGATCAATAATATGGAGTGCGTGGTCCAGTGGTAGAGCGCCAAACTCCTGATCGAGAGGTCGTGGGTTCGATCCTCCGTCGCGGCCACGTTATTTATCCTTGAGCAAGATAATTAATCCACATTGCTTAGTACTGGTTCTACCCAGGAAGCCATCGAGAGTGATTAATCTAAGTTGCAAGAACTTGTTTCGCAATCGATGTAAAATAAATATGTTTAAAACAAAAACAATCAATAATATTTATCATATTGACGTGCTTAACCCTTAACCCGCTACATATATCTTATGGACTGTTCTTTCTTTGAATTACGACCATTCCATTTATCGCAGGCTGATCTGGGTTTACAATGGGTTTACAATGGACGCAAAGACTAGTATAGTCATGCTTAGCGGATTAAGGGTCAAAATTATGTTTTGTAAACTTGTATATTGAACTAAATGATTACTTATCGAATTATACAGGACAAATTAACAAATACTTTAATATGTCCTATTTGTCATGTGTAAGAATATCAGCTGTGAAAAGAAACCGTCACACATGTCAAATATGTAAAAGAAAAAAACGCGAAATATAAAAACTTAAACTTATTAAAACGGATGAAATTGGTGATACATATCCATGAGCAATTACTGACAATACCTACGACCGAAGAACACAACATTCCTTTTTAATTAAGGTGCAAGATTCAAGCTACAGTCACATGCAAGGGAGCTAATAGTGTTGTGAGACATATAACATCCACTGGCGTTTATTTCTTTTATTTCAGCATACAAACATATGATTCTTTGCATTCTATATAAAACACAGCTATCCTTTTTTCATCGCTTATGCATGTTCACGAATTTTATTGTAAGTTTAGAGAAGTGTGTTGTAAGTGCATGTTTGCATTTTTGCATGTTTGCATTTAACTTCTTATGTCCTTTTATGATTTGATTTGAAAGCACTTTATGTTATATGGAGGTGTCTTTCAGAGTGGGGAACACGGGATACCGAAACATCCGTGATTCTGCTATACTCCATTTGTCGAATAGATTTCTTCTCTGGTTCATTAACATTAACATTGGTACACAGGAAAGTCCAGTTTACGTCTCTATCCAAGGATATCAGGGAAATGATCAATTTGGTTAAGGTCACAAGGCGCAGACTGTGGAGAAACACACATCATAAAGAGTTTGCATACACACGTTTCATCCATGTCAAGATCGTTTACAAATGTATTTCTCTTTTCGAATATGGTATCTTCCTTACAATTGGAGCAAAAAATAACGAAACACTCCCTTAGCGCGGTCAATATACACTTTTATATTGACTGTGGCAGAGAGAAGGTTGAACGTGAGTGAGCTAATGACCGTCGATCGCTTTGAACGCCATATTATTGACGAATTTGATTTGCCTATCCATTCCGATTCAAGAGTCATAGCTGAACATAACCTAACGATAAAACGTTATAATATGTGAATTTCTAAAACATTTATCTTTGCATGTATAGCATACAATGCCTTCAGTAAGTGACAAATGCCCTCGAAGAGGTTTTCATATAGTAATTCTTACATTGTTGAAACGCCAAAGGTTTACAGCTACATGCAGGTAAAGCACAATGGCAAACGGAAGGTAGAATTAATTATTCGCACAACACACCTTCTGATCTTGCTAAGTATCTTTCAGTCTCAACCCAGAGTTGTCGTTCTTTGCATACACATACACCTTTGTCAACGTCTCATCAAATACCAAGAATCTTGGCAAACGATGAAATACGATGGAAATGCAAAATGTCTTTTTTTTTTCTGACTTAACTTTATATGAAATGCTTAAATTACAAAAGAAAACATTTTTTCGGCTTGAATGTTTTAAATATACAGTAAATTATGCTCAGAATTATATTGCGGTAGAAAAAGGTTTTGTACTTGGTCATATCATTCCGCCGACAAAACATTAAAATACCCACCACCAAATCGTTCCAATAGGGTTATAGTACAGCGTTTTGCTTACCAGCACTTTCCAATATCACATAGCTCTTAACAACCTACCTTTAATTAAATTACTAACCTAAAATATATATCAAAATGTAGAAAATAAGTCGTGTTTCATTCGTTTGTTTACATTTCAATCAACAGCCGATAGTTGGTGGTGTCACGGTGTTGATGTTTTGTTCGCCATTTTTATATTTTAGCTATGGTCATATGATAAATTATCATGTGATCGCAGGCTACTTTCTTAGATGTTGACAGAGGTCAATGTTATGGCCTCTGGGAGAGACTGAATATCTTTACGCTTGATGACATTTCCTTATGTAGATTTCGAGTAATGTCAAAGACACACTTTTGATGCATTGACCTTGACCTTTGAAGTACAGAACTAATTCTTGCGCGCGACACACCTTCTCATTGTACTTCACGTTTGTGTGAAGTTTCATCAAATTCCATTCATTAATTTCAAAGTCTTGGCTGAGACAAGATTTTGACTCAATCGGCATTTGACCCCCAAGTGATACATTGGCCTTTGAGGTACGGCGTGATTCTAGCGTCCGTGTGACACGCCTTCTCATTGTGATTAACATTTGAAATAAAATCCCATCAGTACTTTCAAAGTTATGACTGAGACACGAATTTGGCTCATTTGACCTCTGACCGTGACATTGACCTTTGAGGTATAGACTTGATTATGTGCGCGTCATACCTTCTCATTGTGTTTAACATCTGTGATAAGTTTCATGAAATTCCCTTCAAAACCTTCGAAGTTATAACCGAGGCACTAATTTGACTCATTTTAAATTTGACCTTAACGTGTGACCTTGACATTTTATTACTTTGCATGACACACCTTCTCACTGTGATTTACAATTGTGTGAAGTTTCATGAAATTCCCTTCAATACTTTCAAAGTCATGGCATAGACACGCCTTGCACCTTTGGCCTCCAAGTGTGACCTCGTCGTTTGAGGTATGTACCTGGTTTTTGCGCGAGACACACACTTTCATTGTAATTAATGTTTGAAGTTAATGTGAAGTTTCATGAAATTCCCTACAGTACCTTCAAAATTATGTCTGAGACACGAATTTGGCAGTTAATAGTATTCGTTTATTTGGCTTATTTAACCTTTGACCTCCAAGAGTGACCCTGAACTTCGAAGTATGACCCTAATTCTTGTGCGTAGTATACCTCATTGTTATTATATTTGTGTAAAGTTTCATCAAATTCCCTTCAGAACTTTCGAAGTCATGGTTGAGACATGATTGTTTCGGATTGACAAACGGACGTCCATCATTTGACCTTTGACCTCCAAGTGAGGCCTTGAGTTTGAGGCATGGACCTTATTCTTATGCCTGACCAACCTTCTCATTGTGATTAACATTCGTGTGAAGTGTCATACAATTCCCTTCAGAACTTACGAAGTAATGGCAGAGACATACTTTTTCGGATGGACAAAGGACGGACGGACGGACGGACGGACGGATAGTGCGATTACTATATTCCCTCTGCCTTCGGGGGCATGCAAATAAAACACACAAAAAAATCAACCTTTTTCTCAACATTCGTTTTGTACTAGTAACATCGACATCCGTGATTGTCAATGGACGTTTAGCATTTGCATGTTGGCGGGCGTGCGTCCGTGCGTTTGTGTGGAAAACTGTCCCTGCACCTTTGCGCAACAAATCTGTTTATGTTCACAGAGTTGAGAATCTGAAGAAAGGGGCAGAACCGGTAAATAAAGACGATATAATCGATATGATACAGACAAGTATGTTTGCAGAAATAGGCTGCGGTGAGTAATACGTTCATTAACACCTGTAATTTGCTTCCAGAACTGAGAACCTAAAGAAGGGAGCGGCGCCTGTCAACAATGATGACATTATTGATATGATACAGACTAATATGTTCGCCGAAATCGGCTGTGGTTTGTATAACATGTTTTTACTTTTTTCTTCATTTTTCTGTTTATGTTGGTATATCAATTAAATATTCATTACTAATAAAGAGAACTTCCGAAAAATTGCATATAACTACATCGTGATACATCGTGATACAGAACAACATATAACTACATCGTGATACAGAACAACATATAACTACATCGTGATACAGAACAACATATAACTACATCATGATACAAAACAACATATAACTACATCGTGATACAGAACAACATATAACTATATCGTGATACAGAACAACATATAACTACATCGTGATTCCGAACAACATCGTTTGGTACCTGGAATCCAACAAGCTGATAACAAAGTATCAAAGTGGATTCCGGCGCCAACGAGGCACAACAGACAATCTCATTCGATTTGAATCATTTATTAGGGAAGCTTTCGTAAAAAAAGAACATCTAGTCGCTGTATTTTTTGACTTGGAGAAAGCTTATGATAGTGCATGGAAGTATGGTATTATGAATGATCTTCATGACCTTGGTCTTAGAGGCCGATTACCCATTTTTATAGAGAAATTCTTAGATGATAGACAATTTCGAGTCCGAATGGGTTCAACCCTCTCTGATATTCATGAACAGGAGATGGGTGTTCCACAGGGCAGCTTACTGTCTGTCACACTTTTTAATATAAAGATTAACAGTATAGTAAAATGCATCAATCCAGGTGTGGATTGTTCGCTATATATTGACGACTTTGTTATATGTTATCGTGCAAAAAACATGAATACTATCGAGAGACAATTGCAACAATGTCTCAATAAACTTCAGATCTGGTCTGATGAAAATGGGTTTAAATGTTCTAAATCTAAAACTAATTGTATGCACTTTTGTCAACTTCGTAAACATCATGAAGACCCTCAACTTACACTGGATGGGTCACCAATATCAGTAGTGGATGAGACAAAATTCTTTGGTCTTATTTTCGACCGTAAATTAACGTTTATACCACACCTTAAATACTTGAAGGCCAAATGCCTTAAAGCTCTTAACTTACTTAAAGTTGTTGCAAACACTAATTGGGGAGCAGATCGAAAAGTCCTCTTATCAGATCCAAGCTGGACTACGGCTCGATAGTATATGGATCGACTCGCAAGTCGTACTTGCAGATGCTCGACCCTATACATAATCAAGGATTACGACTCGCCTTAGGTGCCTTTCGTACATCACCAGCCGAAAGTCTATATGTTGAAGCCAATGAACCATCACTGTCTCATAGACGAGACAAATTAGCTCTTCAATACGCCATTAAATTAAAGTCTAACCCTTCAAACCCAACTTTCGATAATGTTTTTAATCCTAGTTGTGAACCTCTTTTTGATCGAAAACCGAAGGCCATTCGACCATTTGGCCTTCGTATTAAACCAAAATTAAGAGACACTGAAATCGACCTAAATTTGATTGCCAAGTACAAAGTACCACAAATTCCACCGTGGACTTTGGAAACTCCAACAATTATTTTTGATCTTTGTAATAATAACAAATCCAGTACAGACCCTACTGTCTTTCAAAGCAAATTCAATGAAATTAAATCGAAATACAGGGACTTTCAACATATCTACACAGATGGCTATAAGGTACCTGCAGCAGCTGTTCACAAACACAGCATAAAGAGCCGCCGGCCTGCCTGACAAGGCCTCTATCTTTTCAGCTGAACTTAAGGCAATTGAACTTGCCTTAAATTATACTCAGGAATCTGATGATAACCATTTTGTAATCTTTTCTGATTCCCTTTCATCTCTTCAAGCACTGGGTAATATGAAACATGATAACCCAGTTGTGCTTCAACTTTTAGAAAAGTACAATTCCCTTATAATTGATAATGTTATTATTTTCTGCTGGCTTCCAAGCCATGTGAATCTTGCCTAACCTAGGATCGCACATATTTCGTAAAATATAGCAGCACATATTACTTTGCAAAATAAATTTACTTGAAAATCTAAAGAAGTTATTTTTAGGTTCATTCATTACGTTTAGGCCCTTTAGAGTATAAACATATCCTTATTTATCAATGTTAAGTCGGACCCTAGACCCACACGAAGCAACTGATGAATCCCATTTAAAAGTAAAATTATCTCATACTAAACACTATTCCTTTAGCCTAATTTTAAGGCAACATGGAGGACGGACGGACAATGATAACAGTTTTCTGTTGTTATAAGATATATATTGTTTGAATGCTCCACTCATATACGAGTATATCGCTATGAACATACACATATACAGAGGCTATTTGTTGTTTTGTCGTGAATAAAATATTTTATTTCACGCAGAACTGAGGCAAGTTTATATTTTTACGAATACGAAGCATGAGTGAAACTATTAAAATATGATCACTAGAGATGAAATAAAAATCCGTTATTCACGACATAACAACAATTGTTATTTTAATGTTATGTCTTGTAATCAAAGTTTGTGCAGAATGTTCGACCTAGTATGGTAAAACTGCAATTATTATTTCACCGTAACTTCGAAAATACTTGACCAATTTCAATAAACTACGATTCATTTTCCTAGTTATCATATAAGTTATTATTTCCAATCCAATGATTAGCTTTCATGCAAACTTCCTAGAAAATACCCTTTTATTTCACTGCTTAAAAATCCACTATTTCATTGCTAAGTTTAACTTAACTGTTTTACAGGTCCGTTATGTCGCGTCAATCCACTGACAGACCGAGGGAAGCGATTCCAATTGATTAAGATCCTGTGTCTAACGGTCATTCCTATACTCGGTGTATGGGGATTCACCATGTACTCATTGTCAGACAGTGTGGAAAGTAAAGCTGACATCGAGGTGGTAAGTGCATTATAATCTTTAGTGTTGAACTAAGTTCGTCTATTTACGGTTAAGATTGTCGAAATTTCATGGGAAGGACTGTCGTATGTTTACGGTTTACGAACTGTCTTCTGTTTGTGGGTAATTCTGTCGTCTGTTCATTGGTAGGACTGTCGTTTGTTTATGGGTAGGAATATCGCCTCTATATAGCTAATGACGTCGTCAGCTTATGGGTACGACTTTCATTATGTTTATGGGGTGGCAGATCTTCCCTATTTAGATATTTTGTCGTCTGTTTATATGTAGGAGTTTCGTCTGTTTATGAGAAGAACTGTAATCAGTGTATGTGTAGGACTGTCGTCTGTTTATGGGTAGGACTGTCTCTGTTTATGAGTAGGAGTGTCGTCTGTTTATGGGTAGGAATGTCTCTGTTTATGGATAGGCCTGTCGTCTGTTTATGGGTAGGAATATCATCAGTTTATGGGTAAGACTGTTGTCTGTTTATGGGTAAGACTGTTGTCTGTTTATGGGTAAGACTATCGTCTGTTTATGGGTAGGACTGTCGTCAGTTTATGGGTAGGACTGTCGTATATTTATGGTTAAGACTCTCGTCAGTTTATGGGTAGAACTGTCATCAATTTATGGGTAGGACTATCGCCTGTTTATGGGTAGGACTGTCGTCAGTTTATGGGTAGGACTGTCGTCAGTTTATGGGTAGGACTGTCGTATGTTTGTGGTTAAGACTCTCGTCAGTTTATGGGTAGAACTGTCATCAGTTTATGGGTAGGCTTGTCGCCTGTTTATGGGTAGGACTATCGTCTGTTTATGGGTAGGACTGTCGCATGTTTATGGGTAGGACTGTCGGTTGTTAATGGGTATGACTGTCGTCTGTTTATGTGTAGGAGTGTCGTCTGTTTATGTGTAGGATTGTGGGTTATTTATGGGTAGGACTGTCGTCTGTGTATGTGTATGAGTGTCGTCTGTTTATAGGTAGGAGTGTCGTATGTTTATGGGTGGGACTGTCGGTTGTTTATGTGTAGAACTGTCGTCTGTTTATGGGTAGGAATGTAGTCTGTTTATGGGTAGGACTGTCGTTTGTTTATGGGTAGGACTGTCTTCTGTTTATGGGCAGGAATGTAGTCTGTTTATGGGTAGGAGTGTCGTCTGCCTATGCGTAAGTGTCGTCTGCTTATGGATAGGTATGTCGTTTATAGGTAGGAATGTTGTCTATGGGTAGGACTGTCGTCTGTTTATGGGTAAAAGTGTCGTCTGTTTATGGGTAGGACTGTCGTCTTTTTATGGATAAGAGTATCATCTGTTTATGGGTACTAGTGTCGTCTGTTTATGGGTAGGAATGTCTCTGTTTATGGGTAGGACTGTCGTCTGTTTATGGGTAAGAGTGTCGTCTGTTTATGGGTAGGACTGTCGTCTTTTTATGGATAAGAGTGTCATCTGTTTATGGGTAATAGTGTCGTCTGTTTATGGGTAGGAATGTCTCTGTTTATGGGTAGGAGTGTCATCTGTTTATGTGTAGGACTGTCGTCTGTTTATGGGTAGGACTGCCGTCTGTTTAGGGGTTATATTGGCATCTGTTTATGGGCTGTTATGTCTGTTTATGCCGACTAATGTCACCTGGTTATGGGTAATAATGTCGTCTGCTTATGCTATTTATCTGATATGTTTATTGGTTGTTGTGCTGTCTGTTTATGGGTAAAAATGTGGTCGATGTATATGTAGTTATGTCGGCTATCATAAACTTAACAAGAAACACATACTATTGTAGGCGAAAAATTCCATGTCCATCGTGGTAGTTCTCGGCCGACTAATTCATCGACTTCAGATGGAGAGAGACATGAGTGTATTGTATCTCAGTGACCTTGGACCTGGAACCAAGACGTTTCTGCTATCAGAATATATGGCAACTGATGATGCCTTGGAGAAACTGACCATCTGGCCCGGCGCCTTGCAGGTATTGTGCAATATTTACATTGCCCAATCTTTTAAAGGGACACACGGCAATTTTGAAGTTTTCATCAAGCATAGACATTAGCGTCTCGGTTTACTGATATGACATCACAAACGGTCAGTGGCAAAACAGGTAGGGTTTTTGTGGTTTTACAGGTTATAGGGTGCACCAAACCTCACTATTACTCTACTGTCATCCGAATAAAACGGAACAGCGACAGAACAGCTTAAGTAAAGACCCCATCCCCAACCATCCCCACTCGAGAGGTTATATTCTTTAACAAACAAGGCAGCATTAATAGTAGGTAATATAAGTATAACAAATAAATGATCATATATATAAGTATATAACAAACAAAGGTATAGAAAGTCACAATGCAACTCCATGACTGAGTAGAAGCCAGAGTAACAAGAAAATAAACCATTAAGGATACGACAAGATAAGATGTCCTTTGAAGATTGAGGTAAACGTCACCATAGGGTCCAAAATCCGTTCGGTAATCGCACCTTTTTGACGGGCAGAACATTGATGGAGAAGGATACGATGAATGCCTCGTGTAATTTGGGGTTCCACAAGGCTGTAAGCTAGGACCTTATCATCCGACTGCATCAACAGTGGTGTAAGACTGCCGACAATACAAGTGTGTGCATTGTCATCCTAAACACACCGGACTGCAACACCCACCACAAAAACCTTGTTAAACTTCAAACCCATGAATGAAAGGATGATGCCCTTTAACTCTGACAAATGTGAATACAACACTCACACACAAAAGGAACAAACACCATGTTCAACTACATATTACATGACACATTCCTAAAAGCAACATGAATAGCTAACTATTCGAACACGCATTTCAAATGATCTCACCTGCACTTAACATGTGAATCAGCTAACTATTCGAACACGCATTTCAAATGATCTCACCTGCAATTAACATGTGAATCAGCTAACTAAGAGCTTAAAATCTTAAGAAGAAAAAATCAAAGTAGATATAAAAGTCGAACCACGAAAATAACTAGGTATTACTACTAAACTTACTGCTTAGAACCTGGCTTACCCCCTCACTTAGAACCTGGCTTACCCCTCACTTAGAACCTGGCTTACCCCTCACTTAGAACCTGGCTTAACCCCTCACTTAGAACCTGGCTTAACCCTCACTTAGAACCTGGCTTACCCCCTCACTTAGAACCTGGCTTACCCCTCACTTAGAACCTGGCTTAACCCCTCACTTAGAACCTGGCTTAACCCTCACTTAGAACCTGGCTTAACCCTCACTTAGAACCTGGCTTACCCCTCAGCAGTATGAACCTGACTTAACCCCTCACTTAGAACCTGGCTTAACCCCTCACTTAGAACCTGGCTTAACCCTCACTTAGAACCTGGCTTAACCCTCACTTAGAACCTGGCTTAACCCCTCAGAACCTGGCTTAACCCCTCACTTAGAACCTGGCTTACCCCTCACTTAGAACCTGGCTTACCCCTCACTTAGAACCTGGCTTAACCCCTCACTTAGAACCTGGCTTACCCCTCAGCGGTATGAACCTGACTTAACCCCTCACTTAGAACCTGGCCTAACCCCTCACTTAGAACCTGGCTTAACCCTCACTTAGAACATGGCTTAACCCTCACTTAGAACCTGGCTTAACCCCTCACTTAGAACCTGGCTTAACCCTCACTTAGAGCCTGGCTTACCCCTCACTTAGAACCTGGCTTACCCCTCACTTAGAACCTGGCTTAATCCCTCACTTAGAACCTGACTTAACCCCTCACTTAGAACCTGGCTTAACCCCTCACTTAGAACCTGGTTTAACCCCTCACTTAGAACCTGGCTTACCCCTCACTTAGAACATGGCTTAACCCCTCACTTAGAACCTGGCTTAACCCCTCACTTAGAACCTGGCTTAACCCCTCACTTAGAACCTGGCTTAATCCCTCACCTAGAACCTGGCTTACCCCTCACTTAGAACCTGACTTAACCCCTCACTTTGAACCTGGCTTAATCCCTCACTTAGAATCTGGCTTAACCCCTCACTTAGAACCTGGCTTAATCCCTCACCTAGAACCTGGCTTACCCCTCACTTAGAACCTGGCTTAACCCCTCACTTAGAACCTGGCTTACCCCTCACTTAGAACCTGGCTTAATCCCTCACCTAGAACCTGGCTTACCCCTCACTTAGAACCTGGCTTAACCCCTCACTTAGAACCTGGCTTAATCCCTCACCTAGAACCTGGCTTACCCCTCACTTAGAACATGGCTTACCCATCACTTAGAACCTGGCTTAACCCCTCACTTAGAACCTGGCTTAACCCCTCACTTAGAACCTGGCTTAACCCCTCACTTAGAACCTGGCTTAACCCCTCACTTAGAACCTGGCTTAACCCCTCACTTAGAACCTGGCTTAACCCCTCACTTAGAACCTGGCTTAACCCCTCACTTAGAACCTGGCTTACCCCTCACTTAGAACCTGGCTTAACCCCTCACTTAGAACCTGGCTTAACCCCTCACTTAGAACCTGGCTTACCCCTCACTTAGAACCTGGCTTAATCCCTCACTTAAAACCTGGCTTAACCCCTCACTTAGAACCTGGCTTAACCCATCACTTAGAACCTGGCTTACCCCTCACTTAGAACCTGGCTTAACCCCTCACTTAGAACCTGGCTTAACCCCTCACTTAGAACCTGGCTTAACCCCTCACTTAGAACCTGGCTTAACCCCTCACTTAGAACCTGGCTTAACCCCTCACTTAGAACATGGCTTAACCCCTCACTTAGAACCTGGCTTAACCCCTCAGCGGTATTTTTGGCACTGACCGTTCCAAGGCGGTAGCCCTATTGTCAACCCTTTTATGCTTGTGATGTCACATGCCTTGCCTTCTATTTATTCTCGTTATTGTTGTTTGTTTCGATGTGTGTATTTGGTTGACTGTGGTCCTTGAATGTTACATACCCTGTTTTGTATCTACTTCTACAACTAAGACAACCTACAGTATCAGACACACCATACAGCAGTGTCACATGCTTACCTATAGTATCAGATACACCATACAGCAGTGTCACATGCTTACCTATAGTATCAGATACACCATACAGCGGTGTCACATGCTTACCTATAGTATCCGACACACCATACAACGGTGTCACATGCTTACCTATAGTATCCGACACACCATACAGCAGAGTCACATACTTACCTATAGTATCAGACACACCATACAGCAGTGTCACATGCTTACCTACAGTATCCGACACACCATACAGCAGAGTCACATACTTACCTATAGTATCCGACACACCATACAACGGTGTCACATGCTTACCTATAGTATCCGACACACCATACAGCAGTGTCACATGCTTGCCTATAGTATCAGATACACCATACAGCAGTGTCACATGCTTGCCTATAGTATCCGATATACCATACAGCAGTGTCACGTGCTTACCTACAGTATCCGACACACCATACAGCAGAGTCACATGCTTACCTATAGTATCAGATACACCATACAGCAGTGTCACATGCTTACCTATTGTATTAGATACACCATACAGTAGTGTCACATACTTGCCTACAGTATCAGATACACCATACAACGGTGTCACATGCTTACCTACAGTATCAGACACACCATACAGCACTGTCATATGCTTACCTATAGTATCAGATACACCATACAGCAGTGACACATGCTTACCTATAGTATCAGATACACCATACAGCAGTGTCAAATGCTTACCTATAGTATCAGATACACCATACAGCAGTGTCACATGCTTACCTATTGTATCAGATACACCATACAGCAGTGTCACATGCTTACCTACAGTATCAGATACACCATACAGCAGTGTCACATGCTTACCTACAGTATCAGATACACCATACAGCAGTGTCACATGCTTACCTACAGTATCAGATACACCATACAGCAGTGTCACATGCTTACCTACAGTATCAGATACATCATACAGCGGTGTCACATGCTTACCTATAGTATCAGATAAACCATACAGCAGTGTCACATGCTTACCTACAGTATCAGATACACCATACAGCAGTGTCACATGCTTACCTATAGTATCAGATACACCATACAGCAGTGTCACATGCTTACCTATAGTATCAGATACACCATACAGCAGTGTCACATGCTTACCTATAGTATCAGATACACCATACAGCAGTGTCACATGCTTACCTATAGTATCAGATACACCATACAGCAGTGTCATATGCTTACCTACAGTATCAGACACACCATACAACAGTGTCACATGCTTACCTACAGTATCAGATACACCATACTGCAGTGTTACATGCTTACCTATAGTATCCGACACACCATACAGCAGTGTCACATGCTTACCTACAGTATCCGACACACCATACAGCAGAGTCACATACTTACCTACAGTATCCGACACACCATACAGCAGTGTCACATGCTTACCTACAGTATCAGACACACCATACAGCAGAGTCACATACTTACCTATAGTATCCGACACACCATACAGCAGTGTCACATGCTTACCTACAGTATCCGACACACCATACAGCGGTGTCACATGCTTGCCTATAGTATCAGACACACCATACAGCAGTGTCACATGCTTACCTACAGTATCCGACACACCATACAGCAGTGTCACATGCTTACCTACAGTATCAGACACACCATACATCGGTGTCACATGCTTACCTACAGTATGAGATACACAGCATACAGCAGTGTCACATGCTTACCTACAGTATCAGACACACCATACAGCAGTGTCACATGCTTACCTACAGTATCCGACACACCATACAGCAGTGTCATATGCTTACCTATAGTATCCGACACACCATACAGCGGTGTCACATGCTTGCCTATAGTATCAGAAACACCATACAGCGGTGTCACATGCTTACCTACAGTATCAGACACACCATACAGCAGTGTCACATGCTTACCTATAGTATCAGACACTCCATACAGCGGTGTCACATGCTTACCTACAGTATCAGATACACAGCATACAGCAGTGTCACATGCTTGCCTATAGTATCAGATACACCATACAGCAGTGTCATATGCTTATCTACAGTATCAGATACACCATACAGCAGTGTCATATGCTTACCTATAGTATCAGATACACCATACAGCAGTGTAACATGCTTACCTACAGTATCAGATACACAGCATACAGCAGTGTCACATGCTTGCCTATAGTATCAGATACACCATACAGCAGTGTCATATGCTTACCTACAGTATCAGACACACCATACAGCAGTGTCACATGCTTACCTATAGTATCAGATACACCATACAGCAGTGTAACATGCTTACCTACAGTATCAGATACACAGCATACAGCAGTGTCACATGCTTGCCTATAGTATCAGATACACCATACAGCAGTGTCATATGCTTATCTACAGTATCAGATACACCATACAGCAGTGTCATATGCTTACCTATAGTATCAGATACACCATACAGCAGTGTAACATGCTTACCTACAGTATCAGATACACAGCATACAGCAGTGTCACATGCTTGCCTATAGTATCAGATACACCATACAGCAGTGTCATATGCTTATCTACAGTATCAGATACACCATACAGCAGTGTCATATGCTTACCTATAGTATCAGATACACCATACAGCAGTGTCACATGCTTACCTACAGTATCAGATACACCATACAGCAGTGTCACATGCTTACCTACAGTATCAGATACACCATACTGCAGTGTCACATGCTTAACCATACAGCAGTGTCACATGCTTACCTACAGTATCAGATACACCATACAGCAGTGTCACATGCTTACCTACAGTATCAGATACATCATACAGTGGTGTCACATGCTTACCTATAGTATCAGATAAACCATACAGCAGTGTCACATGCTTACCTACAGTATCAGATACACCATACAGCAGTGTCACATGCTTACCTACAGTATCAGATACACCATACTGCAGTGTCACATGCTTAACCATACAGCAGTGTCACATGCTTACCTACAGTATCAGATACACCATACAGCAGTGTCACATGCTTACCTACAGTATCAGATACACCATACAGCAGTGTCACATGCTTGCCTATAGTATCAGATACACCATACAGCAGTGTCACATGCTTACCTATAGTATCAGACACACAATACAGCAGTGTCACATGCTTACCTATAGTATCAGACACACCATACAGCAGTGTCACATGCTTACCTATAGTATCAGACACACAATACAGCAGTGTCACATGCTTACCTACAGTATCAGACACACCATACAGCACTGTCATATGCTTACCTACAGTATCAGATACACCATACAGCAGTGTCACATGCTTACCTACAGTATCAGATACACCATACAGCAGTGTCACATGCTTACCTACAGTATCAGATACACCATACAGCAGTGTCACATGCTTACCTATAGTATCAGATACATCATACAGCAGTGTCACATGCTTACCTATAGTATCAGACACACCATACAGCAGTGTCACATGCTTACCTATAGTATCAGATACACCATACAGCAGTGTCATATGCTTACCCATAGTATCAGACACACCATACAGCGGTGTCACATGCTTACCTACAGTATCCGACACACCATACAGCGGTGTCACATGCTTACCTATAGTATCCGACACACCATACAACGGTGTCACATGCTTGCCTATAGTATCAGACACACCATACAGCGGTGTCACATGCTTACCTACAGTATCCGACACACCATACAGCAGTGTCACATGCTTACCTACAGTATCCGACACACCATACAGCAGTGTCACATGCTTACCTACAGTATCCGACACACCATACAGCGGTGTCACATGCTTGCCTATAGTATCAGATACACCATACAGCGGTGTCACATGCTTGCCTATAGTATCAGATACACCATACAGCAGTGTCACATGCTTGCCTATAGTATCAGATACACCATACAGCAGTGTCACATGCTTACCTACAGTATCTGACACACCATACAGCAGTGTCACATGCTTTCCTACAGTATCCGACACACCATACAGCAGTAACACATGCTTACCTATAGTATCCGACACACCATACAGCGGTGTCACATGCTTGCCTATAGTATCAGACACACCATACAGCAGTGTCACATGCTTGCCTACAGTATCCGACACACCATACAGCAGTAACACATGCTTACCTATAGTATCCGACACACCATACAGCAGTGTCACATGCTTACCTACAGTATCAGATACACCATACAGCGGTGTCACATGCTTGCCTATAGTATCAGATACACCATACAGCAGTGTCACATGCTTGCCTATAGTATCAGATACACCATACAGCAGTGTCACATGCTTTCCTACAGTATCCGACACACCATACAGCAGTAACACATGCTTACCTATAGTATCCGACACACCATACAGCAGTGTCACATGCTTACCTACAGTATCAGATACACCATACAGCGGTGTCACATGCTTACCTATAGTATCAGACACACCATACATCAGTGTCACATGCTTACCTACAGTATCAGATTCACCATACAGCAGTGTCACATGCTTACCTATAGTATCAGACACACAGCATACAGCAGTGTCACATGCTTACCTATTGTATCAGACACACCATACAGCAGTTTCACATGCTTACCTATAGTATCAGACACACAGCATACAGCAGTGTCACATGCTTACCTACAGTATCAGACACACCATACAGCAGTGTCACATGCTTACCTATAGTATCAGACACACACCATACAGCAGTGTCACATGCTTACCTACAGTATCAGACACACCATACAGCAGTGTCACATGCTTACCTACAGTATCAGATAAACCATACAGCAGTGTCACATGCTTACCTACAGTATCAGATAAACCATACAGCAGTGTCACATGCTTACCTATAGTATCAGATAAACCATACAGCAGTGTCACATGCTTACCTACAGTATCAGATACACCATACAGCAGTGTCACATGCTTGCCTACAGTATCAGATACACCATACAGCAGTGTCACATGCTTACCTACAGTATCAGATACACAGCATACAGCAGTGTCACATGCTTACCTATAGTATCAGACACACCATACAGCAGTGTCACATGCTTACCTACAGTATCAGACACACCATACAGCGGTGTCACATGCTTACCTACAGTATCAGATACACCATACAGCAGTGTCACATGCTTACCTACAGTATCAGATACACCATACAGCAGTGTCACATGCTTACCTACAGTATCAGACACACCATACAGCAGTGTCACATGCTTACCTACAGTATCCGACACACCATACAACGGTGTCACATGCTTACCTACAGTATCCGACACACCATACAGCAGTGTCACATGCTTACCTACAGTATCAGACACACAGCATACAGCAGTGTCACATGCTTACCTATAGTATCAGACACACAGCATACAGCAGTGTCACATGCTTACCTACAGTATCAGACACACCATACAGCAGTGTCACATGCTTACCTACAGTATCCGACACACCATACAACGGTGTCACATGCTTACCTACAGTATCCGACACACCATACAGCAGTGTCACATGCTTACCTACAGTATCAGACACACAGCATACAGCAGTGTCACATGCTTACCTATAGTATCCGACACACCATACAGCAGTGTCACATGCTTACCTACAGTATCAGACACACACCATACAGCAGTGTCACATGCTTACCTATTGTATCAGACACAACATACAGCAGTGTCACATGCTTACCTGTTGTATCAGACACACACTACAGCAGTGTCACACGCTTACCTACAGTATCAGACACACACCATACAGCAGTGTCACATGCTTACCTACAGTATCAGACACACCATACAGCAGTGTCACATGCTTACCTACAGTATCAGACACACAGCATACAGCAGTGTCACATGCTTACCTATTGTATCAGACACAACATACAGCAGTGTCACATGCTTACCTGTTGTATCAGACACACACTACAGCAGTGTCACACGCTTACCTACAGTATCAGACACACACCATACAGCAGTGTCACATGCTTACCTACAGTATCAGACACACCATACAGCAGAGTCACATACTTACCTATAGTATCAGACACATCATACAGCAGTGTCACATGCTTACCTATAGTATCAGACACACCATACAGCAGTGTCACATGCTTACCTATAGTATCAGATACATCATACAGCAGTGTCACATGCTTACCTACAGTATCAGATACACCATACAGCAGTGTCACATGCTTACCTACAGTATCAGACACATCATACAGCAGTGTCACATGCTTACCTATAGTATCAGACACACCATACAGCAGTGTCACATGCTTACCTATAGTATCAGATACACCATACAGCAGTGTCACATGCTTGCCTACAGTATCAGATACACCATACAGCAGTGTCACATGCTTACCTATAGTATCAGACACACCATACATCAGTGTCACATGCTTACCTACAGTATCAGATTCACCATACAGCAGTGTCACATGCTTACCTATAGTATCAGACACACAGCATACAGCAGTGTCACATGCTTACCTATTGTATCAGACACACCATACAGCAGTTTCACATGCTTACCTATAGTATCAGACACACAGCATACAGCAGTGTCACATGCTTACCTACAGTATCAGACACACCATACAGCAGTGTCACATGCTTACCTACAGTATCAGACACACAGCATACAGCAGTGTCACATGCTTACCTACAGTATCAGACACACACCATACAGCAGTGTCACATGCTTACCTACAGTATCAGACACACCATACAGCAGTGTCACATGCTTACCTATAGTATCAGATACACCATACAGCAGTGTCACATGCTTGCCTACAGTATCAGATACACCATACAGCAGTGTCACATGCTTACCTACAGTATCAGATACACAGCATACAGCAGTGTCACATGCTTACCTATAGTATCAGACACACCATACAGCAGTGTCACATGCTTACCTACAGTATCAGACACACCATACAGCGGTGTCACATGCTTACCTACAGTATCAGATACACCATACAGCAGTGTCACATGCTTACCTACAGTATCAGATACACCATACAGCAGTGTCACATGCTTACCTACAGTATCAGACACACCATACAGCAGTGTCACATGCTTACCTACAGTATCCGACACACCATACAACGGTGTCACATGCTTACCTACAGTATCCGACACACCATACAGCAGTGTCACATGCTTACCTACAGTATCAGACACACAGCATACAGCAGTGTCACATGCTTACCTATTGTATCAGACACAACATACAGCAGTGTCACATGCTTACCTGTTGTATCAGACACACACTACAGCAGTGTCACACGCTTACCTACAGTATCAGACACACACCATACAGCAGTGTCACATGCTTACCTACAGTATCAGACACACCATACAGCAGTGTCACATGCTTACCTATAGTATCAGATACACCATACAGCAGTGTCACATGCTTACCTACAGTATCAGATACATCATACAGCAGTGTCACATGCTTACCTATAGTATCAGATACAACATACAGCAGTGTCACATGCTTACCTATTGTATCAGACACAACATACAGCAGTGTCACATGCTTACCTGTTGTATCAGACACACACTACAGCAGTGTCACACGCTTACCTACAGTATCAGACACACACCATACAGCAGTGTCACATGCTTACCTACAGTATCAGACACACCATACAGCAGTGTCACATGCTTACCTATAGTATCAGATACACCATACAGCAGTGTCACATGCTTACCTATAGTATCAGATACACCATACAGCAGTGTCACATGCTTACCTACAGTATCAGACACACCATACAGCAGTGTCACATGCTTACCTATAGTATCAGATACACCATACAGCAGTGTCACATGCTTACCTACAGTATCAGATACACCATACAGCAGTGTCACATGCTTACCTATAGTATCAGACACACTATACAGCAGTGTCACATGCTTACCTACAGTATCAGACACACTATACAGCAGTGTCACATGCTTACCTACAGTATCAGACACACCATACAGCAGTGTCACATGCTTACCTACAGTATCAGATACACCATACAGCAGTGTCAAATGCTTACCTATAGTATCAGACACACCATACAGCAGTGTCACATGCTTACCTACAGTATCAGACACACCATACAGCAGTGTCACATTCTTACCTATAGTATCAGACACACACTACAGCAGTGTCACACGATTACCTACAGTATCAGATTCACCATACAGCAGTGTCACATTCTTACCTACAGTATCAGACACACCATACAGCAGTGTCACATGCTTACCTATAGTATCAGATACACCATACAGCAGTGTCACATGCTTACCTACAGTATCAGATTCACCATACAGCAGTGTCACATTCTTACCTACAGTATCAGACACACCATACAGCGGTGTCACATGCTTACCTATAGTATCAGATACACCATACAGCAGTGTCACATGCTTACCTACAGTATGAGATACACCATACAGCAGTGTCACATGCTTACCTACAGTATCAGATACACCATACAGCAGTGTCACATGCTTACCTACAGTATCAGATACACCATACAGCAGTGTCACATGCTTACCTACAGTATCAGATACACCATACAGCAGTGTCACATGC
Source organism: Cyrtodaria siliqua (assembly GCA_037043455.1). NCBI lineage: Eukaryota > Metazoa > Mollusca > Bivalvia > Adapedonta > Hiatellidae > Cyrtodaria > Cyrtodaria siliqua. The sequence goes on from JAWPHD010000935.1 coordinate 48,542, forward strand.
TTGCCTATAGTGTCAGATACACCATACAGCAGTGTCACATGCCTACCATACTCAACATTACAAACGTATAATTAAAACATGATTTTTATTTCAGAGCAACCCTCGTGAGCAGTTTAGAAGTAAAGTGAATTTGATGTCATATATAGCACAGCATAGAACTTCCCTAAATCCGAAGAAGGTGGACTTATTTGAGGAGATCAATTTTTACAGGTGAGAAAAGAAAAGTAAACTGAATGTGAGCTTTCAGCATTGTAAATAAAAATTAAACCCATTAATGGTGGTTATAATTGTATATTTGGATCGACACCCATATATCTTCCAGATCGCCTCCAGCAATGCAAAGTACTCCCTAAAATTCACTACTAAATAAATGTTTAACGTCTTCGTAATATCACAATTGATTTTTGGACATAGTGAACTAAATGAAATTGCCGTGATATTAGTAATAAGACCATCTTTCCTTTGAACCTTTGAAAAAGGAAATTCTATTATTATTTTGCTTTTGAATTACGTTCTGTTCATTGCTAAGCGACAAAAATTGTTTACTCACGGTTACCATGGATTTTGTTGCCATGTAAAGCATCGATAATAAACACCTGCCATCCTGGAGGTTCTGCTAACTTGTTCAACTATATCGTATAAAAGTGTAAATATATACACATTATTGGAGAGCACTGTAATAACAACACATCAAAATATTTTTTAAACTTTAATAGATTTGGCAAATATTGGGCGTGGCATGGATTGAAAAACAAGCCCCAAGCATGGGGTTTAACAATTGGGCTGCCGGTAAGCACAAAAGACCATTATGGCAAGCCCTTACAGTAGAAAGCATTAAGCAATAAAGCAGATTGAATATTACACTATTAAGGACATAAATACATGTGCACCAAATTAAATGTTCATTATGAAAGCAACTTTTCTGATAAGCATTTAAGCAAGTGTTGAAAGCACGGTTGATATTCAAGCATAATTACAAGTGCACCGAATTCAATCAATTCAAATGTTTTTTTTATCAATTCGTACGGACAGCAAATTTGTATATAATTTATGTTTAGATTACAATTCAGTCTCTGGGTATACAGGAGCTGAATACATTTAAACTGAAACTTATATGTCCTTCCTTTCACACCTTCGCTGCCCGCCATTCAGTCTCTGGGTATACAGGAGCTGAATAAATTTAAACTGAAACTTATATGTCCTTCCTTTCACAAAACTTCCAGCAAGCATGTAAATGTTCTTAATATCCATGCCACACCAGTAATGGTTGACTACGTAAGTGGATCCAGAGGAAGACATCAACTGAAAATATATAACTCAGAGAAAGCAACATGATCTTGCAACATAAAATACTATCTTTTGAATATAAGTATTGACAAATAATAAAATTTCTTTAATGAACTTATCGTACTTATACAACTTCATAACACTATTATCGATTGCAATCAATAATCCTGTGGGATGGGAGGGAGGGAATTTAAATTGTTAACATAAGCTAACGCACAGTACCTCGATGTGAATCCAACATGACGGTGTAGATCTACGAACACTGCCCCGTGAAATTTACTCCCTAAGTTCAAAACGCTAATTTTGTGTCATCCAATAACCGTTGACTATAACAGATATTATAGTCAGTATTATTGGAGAGCACTGTAATAACAACACATCAAAATATTTTTTAAACTTTAATAGATTTGGCAAATATTGGGCGTGGCATGGATTGAAAAACAAGCCCCAAGCATGGGGTTTAACAATTGGGCTGCCGGTAAGCACAAAAGACCATTATGGCAAGCCCTTACAGTAGAAAGCATTAAGCAATAAAGCAGATTGAATATTACACTATTAAGGACATAAATACATGTGCACCAAATTAAATGTTCATTATGAAAGCAACTTTTCTGATAAGCATTTAAGCAAGTGTTGAAAGCACGGTTGATATTCAAGCATAATTACAAGTGCACCGAATTCAATCAATTCAAATGTTTTTTATCAATTCGTACGGACAGCAAATTTGTATATAATTTATGTTTAGATTACAATTCAGTCTCTGGGTATACAGGAGCTGAATAAATTTAAACTGAAACTTATATGTCCTTCCTTTCACACCTTCGCTGCCCGCCATATGGATGGGCGCCCGGACACTCCAAGTCATAGAGTAGAGTGTCCAGGCTCCCATCCACCGCCAAAAATAGGGGAAACATTTTTTGGCAGCAGCGAAGAGTGTGTATCAAAAACAAAATATCCGAATGCCACGCCCAAAACAGAAACGGTGCCAAAAAAAAATTATTTTCTCATCACTGCCTACTTTAAATGAAACATAAAAAATCCAGCCGCTAACTGGTTAAGAAACAAGTTGTTCCCCACATTTGATAAATGAACACCATCCTGTTCAAGACAGGTATCATCAGCCGGAACGTTTTGGTATGCTAACTGGTTTAAGAAACAAAGTGTTCCCCACAGTTAATTATGAACACCATCCTGTTCAAGACAGGTATCATCAGCCTGAATGTCTGGGTGTAGCAAATAAAGGCCCCCAATATCTATTATCGCCTTAGCAGCGTAACTGTTTAGCCGCTTTCTGGCCCTTGTCCTTGCTAAAGGATAGATAGAATAACGCCATGAAAGCCGAGGAAGTATTTAAGAACAAACAACGACCACATCTAAAAACCGTTAATGGGTATTTCCCTCAATCATTTCTCCACGACCACATGAGTTGATGCATCAGACATTGGCAAAATAAATAAATGTCAATAAATTATCAAGTATGTAAACATTTAAAGACTGTTGGTCCGCATCTTTAAAAAAAAAAAGATGCGAAATAGGTGGGAAAGAAAGTGAAATGCTCAACTAAATGCATATTTTAGGCATGAACAGTGTCAACGATATAGTACATGACAGTAAATCGACACTATTGATGTGAACATATCAGAAATATTATTTATATGCAGGAATTGCATCCTTTATATCCGGAAAGTTTGATACACTTTTACTCAAAGTTGTTTTGCTTGTTATGTGAAATAATTATGTCCATATAATAGTCCATTTATACAGCGACGTCATTTAAACAGGCGAGACGTCATTTCTAAATAAAATAAGCCATTTTAATTTCATAAATGATAAAACAAATATTACAAGTTCGAGATATTATCGAAGCAATTGTTTCAAACATTTTTTATAGGGTATATAAAGAAATACGTGCTCTTTTGTCTCGCCCTGATAGTGGGTAGCGAGACATACCAGTCACTTTTCCGGCGGCGGCCACATTTCAAATTAATTATTCTCAACAACCGCTGCTCGACTTTTTTCTGAAACTTTGTCAGATGCTTTATTAGGTCCAGGTACATCACCTAATGCCAAAATTACCAAGGTCAAGGTCATATTTTGCGTTATTTTCCCAAAACTTAATCTTGGTTAGGTAAGTTACCCTCATTTAACTGTATGTGATTGCCTCATTTTCTGTTTGATACTTGGTCATATATATTGTTGGCATTGGTGGACATCACAGAACGACAAAAATTACAAAGTCAAGGTCATATTTTGCTTGTTTTTCCCAAACTTAACTTTGTAACTTAAGGTAACTTAACCTTGGTTAGGTAACTTAACCTCAATTAACTTCATGTTGTTGGCCTCACTTTATGTCTTTATTACTTGGTCATATGTATTGTTGGCATCCGTGGACATCGCTGAACGACAAAAAATGCCAAGGTCAATGTCACATTTTGCATTATTTTTCCCAATCTTAACCTTGGTTAGGTAACTTAACCTCAGTTAACTTTATGTGATTGCCTCACTTTATGTTTTTGATACTTGGTCATATGTATTGTTGGCAGTGTTGGACATCGCTGAACGACAAAAAATACCAAGGCCAAGGTCATGTTATGCGTTATTTTTCCCTAAACATCAGTTTGGTTAGGTAAGTTAACCTCAGTTAACTTTTCCTGATAACTTTAATTTCTTTGTTTGATACTTGGTCATATGTATTGCTAGCATTGGTGGACATCACTGAACGACAAAAAATACCAAGGTCAAGGTCATATTTTGCATTATTTTCCCCAAACTTAACCTGGGTTAGGTAACTTAACCTCAGATAACTGTATGTGATTGTCTCACTTTACGTCTTTGATACTTGGTCATATTGGTGGACATAGCTGGGTGACAAAAAATACCAAGGTCATGGTCATATTTTGCGTTATTTTCTCCAAACTTAACCTTAGTTAGGTAACTTTACATCAGTTAACTTTATGTGATTGCCTCACTTCATGTCTTTGATACTTGGTCATATGTATTGTTGGCATCAGTGGACATCGCTGAACGACAAGAAATACCAAGGTCACGGTCACATTTTGAGTTATTTTCCTAAAACTACCCACTGGTTAAACCACTTAACCTCATTAACTTAACTTCTTTTGATTACCTTGCTTTTATTTGTTTGATACTTGGTCATATGAAGTGTTGTCTTTGGTGGACATCATTTAAGCACACATTTAATAAAATATTTCATATGCCTTTTGCCGCGAAACTCCCTCAGGCCGAGGTCTTGTTATTTTAAACAACGAAAACATATGTGCTCTTTTTTATTTCTTCGTTTTTTCTTTTTTTACATAAATACATATTGCTTTACAGTGACATAACCAGTGAATTTCTAGAATGGCTTGTCGAAAACATCAAAGGTTCTGGTTTTGGATCCACGTGGAAAACGCTGGTAGCGTATCAGAAAATCACTCGCTGCAAGGAAGACATCGGGGTGGAGCGGGCGTATGGTGCCATGTTTTATACCAACGGGTACTTCCCAAGATGGGTTGATTTTGAATTTTACAACGACCAAGTTCACGACTTCAAGTACAACTATAAAACTGCCGTTTTTTACTCAGATATAGTGGTGCCACTTCTAATGGAAGAGGTCAAGGTAAGCAGATACGATCGTTTACATATAATGAACCGCATTATAAAACAAACGTGAACTACATGTATGTGTTAGCAAACAAACATACATCGGTTGTTTTTTTGTTTTGATTTAAGCTATGCTTTTTAAGTCGGGATTAATATTATATGATGACATATATAATGACATACTGTACTGAAACGAAAAAGAAACGCTACTCGAGAATTTCCGCTATATATAATATTGTATGTACACTCGGGAATTTCCGCTATATATAATATTGTATGAACAATATGCTGCTGTTAATCGAATGGTACATGGCTACGTAAGACCTTTCCTTTCGGGAAAAAATACTAAAACAACACATAACACAGCAAATAGTATTTCTTCATAGTTTCATTATTGACAGAGTACACGTTTGACTCAAGCATGTGAGCAAACTTAGGATGCAACATTTTGCAACTCTTTACGTTAAATACAGTACTGAACTAGCTCAATTTTTCAAAGAGGAACTTCAGCAGTTATGTATTTCTTGTTACAAAGTGTACTGTGATTAAATCGTCTACACCATCACAGTTGTGTACTTTCTCTAACTAACTGCAATTTTTTTTTACAAATCATCTTGGGATTTCTTAAGTGTGCAGTATATACAATATATAGCGGAAATTCACGAGTTGCGTTTCTTTTTCGCTTCAGTATATATACTATCGCATGTCATGATTTGGGACTTAACCACAGTAGTAGATATAACCTAATCAACTATTTCTATGACAGCTTTTGCTGTAACCAAAAATGTGATATTGTTCATAAACTATCTTAAAACAAAATCGCCTAACTTCAAAATGCCTTTATTTACATTCCTTTTTATTTACAACGCTTTGAAGGCTAAATTTAAATTCTAGCAGGCATGCGCCGATTGTTTAAAAAATGCTATATATTTAAAAATGTTGATGATACTCATATATTTTAATAAAGTTCTAGCATGATTGGGGCCATACTGTCAGTTAGATTTGTCATGATGTGAAAGGTTTGGTGATCATAACGCTGTTTGGTGATCATAACGCTGTTTGGTGATCATAACGCTGTTTAACTCCCCATCTGTTTGGTGATCATAACGCTGTTTGGTGATGTGATCATAACGCTGTTTGGTGATCATAACGGTTTGGTGATCATAACGGTTTGGTGATCATAACGCTGTTTAACTCCCCATCTGTTTGGTGATCATAACGCTGTTTGGTGATGTGATCATAACGCTGTTTGGTGATCATAACGGTTTGGTGATCATAACGGTTTGGTGATCATAACGCTGTTTGGTGATCATAACGCTGTTTCACTCCCCATCTGTTTGGTGATCATAACGCTGTTTGGTGATCATAACGCTGTTTCACTGCTCATCTGTTTGGTGATCATAACGCTGTTTCACTCCCCATCTGTTTGGTGATCATAACGCTGTTTCACTCCCCATCTGTTTGGTGATCATAACGCTGTTTCACTCCCCATCTGTTTTGTTTTTAAAGTTCTGTTGTTGTTGTTTTTAAAAAGTCATGACGATCTAGCATTTTTACCTAAAATCATTATCCCAAGTAGCTTAGACTGCCCGCTGAAGGAATCTAACTAGATATAAAAGTAGATATAAAAGTAGATATACAAGTAGATATAAAAGTCGATATAAAAGTCGATATAAAAGTAGATATAAAAGTAGATATAAAAGTAGATATAAAAGTCGAACAGGAAACGTAGTATTTAAGAACCACAGTCAACCAAAAACACGCACAGAAACAAACAATTACAAAAAAAAGTATGATAATGGACCTTTGGAAACGGCCGAGCACGACACATACGAAATATTGCAGACTCGGTTTGATTGAGACTGTTCATGAGTTCATCACAAAGTTGAATTAAAGACAAGACATGACATCACAAACATAAAAGGGTGGTCAGTGGCAAAAAAAAAGGGCACTTGGGTTTTAAACCAGGTTCTAGGGTGCACCAAACCTCACTCTTGCCCTATTGTCATCCCAATAACACGGGACAGTGTAAATCAAGATATACCCGCCAGATTATATTCCTTAATATAGTAGATAATAATGCTTAATGGACACCTACGATCTGATATTTGATTGCTGAGAAAAAAGTAATTACGCTTATCCGATCAAATACTTGATGAAATAAGTATGCTAATATATTAACCAGCGCCCGGATACCCCTGTTTACGAGTATATCTACTCATAGCTGTAAATTAAATCCATACTGACGTCATTTTGAATTTTTCAAATTTATCACTTATATTCGGCAGGTGCCCTCCTGATTTTTCAGGACTTCATCCGCGGTGCAGTAATTCGGTGTGCATATAATCTTAATACATTTAGAGATTCACGAACCTTTGGGGACCCTTTTAAAAATACAAAGACATTTGAGGGAAGTTTGGTGCTTTGTCCGGCGTGTCTAGATTGGGTCCTAAAACCTGGGTTTCGGTCCCTAGCTATATTTACAATATCACCTGACCGGACTACTTTTTCCCCCATAATTCCAAGTGCCAAACACGAGAGATGATACTAGTATCGATCGAGGGCGAGAATAAATTAAATCTTCAAGCAAAATCTAAGAGAAATATAAGAGAAACAAAACAGAAGAACGTGTTTGAAACGTATACTACTTTTTTTAACAAGAAATGAATTATTCCCAGTTGTTTTTATATCTATTTAGCAAAATAATGTTTTTGTGCGTCATACCTTTATGAAATGAATATATAATCGTAAATCATTTGTATCTGAAAAGGCCGTAACTGATGTTGTCAAAACGTGTGATCCGAACCATTTGAAGGCTACATGCTATGGCAGTAACATAATTTTAAATAATTTTAAACAGGAAATAAAATCGACAGGAACCAACATCACGGTAACAATCAACGCATACCGATACGAGATTCAGTATCATGACCTAAATACGTCCTACAAGTCGGAGGAGAAAACGAAATATTTCTTCGACAACATGACCGAGTACCTGGACTCGCTCCTGGTCATTCAAGAAAAGGTCGCTAATCGAATAACAGAGGAAGTAGAAGAAGTTCTAAACCAGGTAAATATAATTACATTTTAGTTTCTGGTCATTCAAGTAAAAGTCGCCAATCAAATAACGGAGGAATTAGAAATTCTGAACCACATGAATATAATTATATGTTAATTAGTTCCTCTCATTCAAATGGAGGACCAAAACGTGCTCAATCTGGTAAATAAGATTCTACCAGTGGGCATGCAAGAACAAAAGAAAATTGAATATCATGCGGTCGTAGCAGACATTCTTAAATGTGGTATTAAATGATATATTTAATTCTCATCATCGAAAAGGTGGTAATTCGAAGAAGGTGGTAATTCGAAAAACTCGAGAAGCTGAGAAAATCTCGACCAAGTAATTACTATTATGTTCACTCCAAGTTATGCAAGAAACATTGCCGGATCGAATAACTTAGGAAGAAACATGTCCAACAAGGTAAACAGGTTTACATTCACTGCTAGACAGGCATAAACAAAAGGTCAATATATTATTAGAGAAAGTATAAACAAGTTTTGTAGCATGGTCACTGAAAATTCTCTTTCTGTAATAGCACAGGTGTAAATCATTCAATTGAAAATAACACCTGTCAGAATAAATGGTGTACTACAACTACCAGTTATTGGAAGTTAGAGTATGGCAGGGAGCTGAAATGGACATGCTACAAAACAAATAGAGTATGGTTTCATCTCATTGGTTAATTTAAACACCTTGATGGGCTACGCCCATCTCGATGTTTAAATTAACCATCTCAATGAAACCATACTCTATCTATTACATAGAGTATGGTTTCACTGAGTTGGTTCATTTAAACATCGAGATGGGCGTATGGTTTCACTGAGTTGGTTCATTTAAACATCGAGATGGGCGTAGCCCATCGAGGTGTTTAAATTAACCAACGAGATGAAACCATACTTTATTTGTTTTGTAGCATGTCCATTTCAGCTCTATTTCAGTTATTCTAACTGTTATTCTCACTGTTATTCTCACAGTTATTCTGACAGGTCTTATTTTCAATTAAACGATTTACACCTGTGTCTGAACAAAGAGAAGTGTCTGTGACCATGCTACAAGTACACCATGCTACAAGTATAGCTACAAAACAGATAGAGTCTGTCTCAGCTCGTTGGCTATTTAAAGACCTCGATGGGCTACGCCCATCTCGGTGTTTAAATAAGCCAACTCGCTGAGACCAGACTCTATCTATTACGACTCTATCTATTACATAACCAGATAAATCCAAATAATACAACCAATCAAACTATTAAGGTAAAAGAGGAAGTTCTCAGCCATATAGACCAAGAAAACAGTGGTTACTCTAATAACTGAGAAAAGATAATAAGAACCCTAGTATATTTACCCATTAAGAATGTCATTTAATACAAGACTGTCAGTCTGACACTTTATACAGTAGAGGAAGAGACCAGGTTAATAAGAATATGTCCACTTCTGATCGCTTAAGAGGAATAAAAACACACACGGAACAATCGATTTATTGACCAGATTAATAATTAATATGTTGGCTTGTTCCAGCCATAAACCTGGCCTGGAATTCACCAACCATTCTTCAAACTATTCTTAGACTTGAGCTCAAGTACTGAAAATTCGTTCTATCTCCATGACCTTCAAAGATAAACAATCGTTAAGAAGTTGCTATTTATTAGTATGCATCATATTTATACATAGTAGCTTGTTATGAACGTTTTTTCTGTAAACTTATAGACATATTTGTGATTGAAATTTGCATACTTGAGCTGAAGTCTAAGAATATTCTCAAGAAGGGTTGGTGAATTCAAGGCAGCCAGGCCTTGAATTCACCTTCCATTCTTGAGAATATTCAGGCCTTGAATTCACCTTCCATTCTTGAGAATATTCAGGCCTTGAATTCACCTTCCATTCTTGAGAATATTCAGGCCTTGAATTCACCTTCCATTCTTGAGAATATTCTTAGACTTAAGCTTAAGTATGCAAATGTTACCTTTGCTACTCTTTGTTATGCATTGTCCTGTTCATCGACTATTAACTTCGCTCATTTGATTTATTTCGTGATACAGGGCGGAACTACGTTGCTTTGCGTTTGGGTAATGGAGTTTCTCTAGGACAACTTTCTTATTTGTATTGTCATTTTTTGTTTTCCAGGTGGTTACCAAGGTTGTTATTTACGCATCAATGGTCGTAATTGTCATAGCAATGTGTCCCGTGATCATGTTCTCGTCCGAGGCCCTGGCCAGCGACATTCAGCGTTACACACAAACATTGGTGGAAAAAACAAAAGAACTGAATTTGGAAAAACATAAGACTGATACTTTGTTATATCAGATGGTACCGAAATCGATTGCGGTACGATTGAAGAACAGCAATGCGGTTGAGTCCGAGTTTTTCCGATCAGTGACGATATTTTTTTCGGGGATATCCGGTTTTAGTCGGGTTTGTACGGAATGTTCACCGATTGACTTGGTGAAAATACTGAACAGTCTGTATACGTCTATGGACGAGCAGATAGGAAACTACGATGTATACAAAGTCGAAACTATCAACGACTGCTATATGGTTGCTTCAGGTGAGTTCGATTGTTTACGGTTCATGATATACAATGTTCTAAATGGTTTGCTGTGTCCTTAAAGAAACTAACCCTCCAAATAACGACAACATTACACTACAAAACCGTTTATCAAAAATGTGTCCAATTGTTCATGTCATATAATAATGTGTATGTGCAGATTAAAAGTATAGGTTTATTAACGGGTTCTTAAAATACCCGTGATTGAATATGCGTAAAATGAATTATGAGTTGGTAACTCTTAATTCGACGCTCCAGTTCTGGGGTTTGGCCTGACTGGTTAAAGCCGTTTATAGTGTGTCTGTAGAGTTTGGATTCTCAAAATATGCAAGTCATAAATATACCTCGTCATCGGTAGGTTCAGACACGGAGTACATATGTTATAACATTTGGCTGTTGTTGGCGGGATAGCTGCTTTAATTGCCGACTGTGGGTTGTTATAAACTAAAGTCCCAGATCTTGCGTAAAACGGGTTTCCCTTAACATTTGAAAATGTCTACCTGTTAACATTTCTTTTCTTATATAGTTTAACTCATTTCTAATGCAATTCTCGTATGACATATTAATTTTGTCATTTAATGATGATTTCGAAAGTGTTATGTTCAGTAATCTATAAGAAAATCTAAATGGTGCGGTCTTATCTAGAATGAATGGGTTATTGAAATAATTGTATACGTTAGGCTCGGAAATATTTGCAAAATATGTAACGCAACTTAACTTCTGATCACTTCTATAAACACAGACCTATTGTTTAAAAAAAAAATGAAACAGGTTGTCGTGACATTATGCAACAGGCTTCAATTGGTGCGTCGACTAATATTTTAAAGTGTTTCTAAATATAGATTTTGGAAAAATAACAGAATCATCAGTGTTCTGTTGCAGTTAGAAACTGGCAGTTGTAAGAACGTGAATGCAGAAAAGGAATTATAAGTATCTTAGTATTTCGTAGTACAAAGATTAAAACAAAATAATATCATGATGTAAGATAACCCTTAAAATCTGAGAAATAAAGACACGTATAGGGTGTTTGCCTTGGTGTATGCCCCTTAAATTGGAATGTATACGGACGTCCTAAACCTGTGATACCAACTGGTGAAGTACAGTTCCAGTACGGCCCTTACATTTACTGAACGTATATTGTTTTGGTTCCATAAACTTACATATTGTTTGCCCCTCCTAGGTCTACCGAACAGGAATGGGGAGAAGCATGCATCAGAAATTGGGTCAATGGCAATCGACGTGCTGCATATGTCACGGAATAAACAGTTTCCATCCGAGAATGCACCGATACAGCTGCAGATCGGCATAAATACGGGTATGTACAAGTTACAAATAAAGGGTTATGGACGATTCATATGGAGTATTTATGATTATATATTTATTTTTTTGGGACACACGACAACCTTGATTTTTTAAAAACATGTCCCGTCCCGTTTATTTTTCTACATAACTTCCATGTGTTTGATAATATATATTCATTATACGAATAGCATAAAGAAAATTATATTAGCTTATTGCTAACTATTACTTATATTGCACCAATAATACATTGTATATGCAAACCTGTGGTAGATTAAGAAGAAGAAAAAATAATCTCAAACTGTTATTTTATTATATGCAATCAGGCTTGACGTCGAAATGGTACTGGATTAATAAGTGGTGAGGCTGTTGTAATGTTTGATACACTCTTCAAGGTGAACTTATGTTTCAGGTTCGGTGTCGGCTGGTATCGTAGGAACAGTAATGTTACGATACTGTCTATTCGGTGATACTGTAAACATCGCCTCCAGGATGAAATCCTACGGTCTACGTAAGTATGCATGTACACATACGAACACATGGCTGAACGTCACAAGAAACGCATCACTTCTACAACTGTAATATACTTTTAGCGGCCATTTTTGCAACTGACCGTTCCAAGGCGTTAGCCCTATTGTCAACCCTTTTGTGTTTGTGATGTCTTATCTTGCATTTTATTCATCTTTAAAGTTGTTCTTTGTTTGTGTGTGTGTTTATGGTCGTCCTTGAATGCTACTTTTCCTGTTCGATTTTTATTATCTATTTGTAAATTGTTATTTGTTTTCATTTCGTAATGGGTGTTTTTTCTCCGTTGGAAATGTTTACAATGAACAACTTCGAACATTCAAAACTATTAGGTTATGCTTATGTAAACAGTACGCGTAATTTGTACATTCAAAATTGTTGCTTTCTTTTGTTTCAGTATATTAGTAAGAATGTCACAGAATCGATCTAACAAACAAGTTATTTGCTTTTGATTAAATCTACGTTGAATGTGTTTGTTTAACAATCCAGAATTTGCATATTTGTGTCGGTCAGGTAGATTCAAGTTCAAGTATATGTATCTTTGAACACAATGTACACATTCGTATAACTGTCTTAAATAATGTTTAGGAGAGCAGCTATATAATCGTTTGCTTCGTTCTAATCCTGTTTTCATATTTGCTTCATGTACATCTGTTATTTTCATAGAAAAGAGTATGAGAGTGGACCTTTGGAAACTGTCGAACACGATAAATACGAAATATTGCAGTCTCTGTTTGATTGAGACTGTTCATGAACGGTAGTGAAATATGCTTGCTATCGTTCACGCCCCTAGCCCCAGGTTGAGCAGAACTCAATATTCATAAAGTGAATAGTACAGACGTTTTGGAATTAAAACAGTCAATAACGTTTCGACTTTAACAGCTATTCTATTCTAGTTCTTATTTATATAGTACAATCCATTCCACTTTCAGCTCTCTCCATTAAAGAATATATATGTTTCTTTTACAGCTAATCGTATACATGTTAGTGAGAACACATATGTGTGCTTGAAGAAATCGGGAAAATTTAAGATGAAATTCAGGGGAAACATGGACATAAAGGTAACATTATCATGTAAAGTAGTGCAGAAATTGTCCGTATGCCGTTAGAAGTGACGACATTGTCTTTGTAAATGTATTTAGGTGTCCTTGTAAACTACATATTTTTAATAGTGAAGTCATAATCCATATAAATGTATATATTAGTGAAGCCATTGTCCGTTAGTCTGTACCAGTGTCCCAGTATACACCAGTGTCCCAGTATACGTGTAAACTATATCAGTTTTATTGAGTGTGTTTGTGAGAGGTTATAAACACCTCTAACGCTGATTAGCACTGGATTAACCACTGGAGTAATCACTGAATTAACCACTGGATTAACCACTGCATTAACCACTGCATTAACCGTATTCTACGTTAAAGCTTTAGTGATTGGGATAATGGTGATTTGTATTTGAACCATTTACGCTTATCACCAACATGCGACTGTGGACAAGACAAAGAATATGTTGAACATTTTCTGTTCAAATGTCGTCGATGTATTGAACAGAGGCGTAACCTGTTTAGTTCCATCCGTTGAACGTTGAAAAATTGTGTGTTGGCAATACAGATTTTAGTGATAAAGAAAATGAAATTGTTTTTCTAGCTGTGCAAACATATATAAAAGACACCAGGCGTTTTAACTAGTACAAAAACAACTCAGCAGTGTGTTCGGACTGACCCTATGTACTCTTATTAAAACATATTCTGTCTTCTTCTCCTCCTTCTTTTCTTTTTTTCTTTTCTTTCACTCAACTATAGTGACAACTGTTTACGTCTACATTTGAAAACTTTAACTCATTTATTCTCTGTATTCATTGTTACTTAATATATTTACTATAGCCATAACATTACAACTGTTCTTTGTAATTTAAATTATATTGGGAAGGGCCGTAACTAATGTTGTAAGAACTTGTGGCCCGACCCATTGCATACTTTGCAAAAATATGCAATAAAATACGCTTAAACCAATGATTGGGATCGAAGATCCCAAAGGATGAATAAATAATAACAAAAGTAAGTATACAAGTCAAACAGAAAATGTCAACTCCCAGTTACCCATTTCTTATAAGTATGCATACGTTGTTGCCCATAATCAAAGTCCCCCACCCAGCAAATCAAATACCTGATTGAAAGAAAACGCTTTAGAGTTGTTTACATCCACTTTGAATTCTAGAATCCCACAGTTTAACTTATAGTATGTGAAGTAGTATACACGTTTATATAATATAAATGACCGGTAAATAATTTTGACTATATGGCGGCTTGTAATAAAGTAGTTGAATGTCTTACCATAGCAAAACTTGTAACACTAGCTATATATGATAGTATATCACTTATCTATATATAGTATGTGCTATGTAATAGGGCAAAGGACGAATGGACACCTACTGGTTGACAGACAAGCTTTATGGAGGAAACGCAGGGAAGGATGAAGACTATTCCAAGGATAGCCGAATTGATGGCGACGATCGCTACATGAACGACCGACCTGATCATCCGAGGGGTACGTACAGTATTAATAACACAACACTCACGTGTTCTTTACGTCTCACACCACAATTAATTTTACATAGGGTCCCATTGTAATGTTTTTGTTCGTGGCATAGAGATAAACAAAATTTACAACATGTATTTATGCTTAAATTCTTCATTGATCCAATATTTGCAATTTAAAGAAATATAAAAAGATCGGACAGGGAAAGTAGCATTCAAGGAGGACAGTCAACCACAAAACACAGAAAAAAACACGCAAACAGACAAACAAGAAGGCAAAAGTAATAATTAAAACACAGTTAACAAATATTTACCAGATTGAACTTTTTTTTATTTCATATTTGCTATCAAAATCAAAATTTAGAAAAAAATACAACCCCTTGGTGATTAGACGCATGATGTGTAAAATGAGGCAGAATTAGCTAGAAATCTTATACCAACATGTATTTTTCTGTGACCTCTTCCTAAAATGCTGTAGATTTAGAACCTGTTAAAGATAAATCAATGTAACCTGTAAAATGTAGAAAAGCGGGCTTGTTTTTTTAATCTACCTCCTTCATCTGTAGGGCATGAGTATTCAAGGGAGATAATAGTGGTGTGAGTGGCATAAAATAAATGCACGTTTTATGAAATTTCACTACTGTAAACGCGATCCGGTGAACAAAATATATATTAAAGCCTCAACGACACATTAGTGGAACAACGACACACTAGTGGAACAACGACACACTAGACGCACTAGTGAAACAAATCCTCAACTAAAATGAGTGAACCCCAATGACAATTATTCTAGTCAAACAAATCTAAATCAAATGGTCATTACAAGCGTAAGTTATATCGCAGCTGACTAGTATATAGATACACTATGAATTCAACAACAGCAGACATATACATAATAACTGGCACAGAATCTTGGTTCAGTCTAAAACACGTCGACAACCAGATATGTTATTCCCTGCTAGGTTACATCCCAAACATAAGGGATATAACATATCAAAACGGGGGACGTTTTAATGTGTCTATACTTATCAAAGTTCAGAATTACATGATGTTACATGTAATCACAATAATCGCACTGACTGTAAACACCTACGAATAAAAGCTAACTTTCTGGCTGAAAACCACTCATCATTGGTGCATATTATAAACCACTTGAACACGGCCCGCACATGCCTTTCTTTAAACTGAAACGCATATTCAATAATGCTTATTCAAGAAAGCTCTACAAAATTTAGTCGCCTCCTCAATCGTTAGACTCTTTACACAAGTAGACGCGCTCTACGAATAGCAACATATGGTTTCCGCAAAATGCGTTCATGTGAAAGGCAGTGCATAATGAAGTCTCACAGTAAAACATGTATCTACTTAATTTCATTGAAGCATTTGCAGTTGATAAGGTCCGTCATGAGAAGCTGGAAACGTCACTCTCATAGCAAAAAAGATACAGCAGGCGAACAGGAAGTGAGATACATCAGGCGAACATGAGGTGCTCCATTCACAGAACGCATTCATCCCAAAACACGCATTAAAAGAGGAACCATTGGAAGCAAACAGAAAAAAAGAAAACACAAACAAGAGAAACAAGTTTATACTGAGTCTTTTCACGAAAGTGGTAATATAAGTTACAAACCCTCTCACGTCCCCTAGCACCGGCTTAAGATTATTTTACTTTAGAGTCACACAACTTTAGGTTATAAATTATGTTATTAAAAGGTAAAGCTGGAGATACCACACATACAGAAGTGTTGACAATAGGGATTCTGCGTTGAAATCTAGGTCATCATCAATACTTGTTTCTTCTGGTGTTCGTCGAGGATTCGTCTTCGGGCCAAATTTATTTTGACTAAATAAACGACCTCCCAACAAATGTCAGGTTCTGTGTCAGGTTTACTGTGAATGAAACTCCGGGAGAAACAACACTACAGCATGATATATAATCGGTTTTATTGAGTCTGTTCATGAGAGGTTATGTATGGAGCAACACCTCTCACACTCTTAGCATCGGCTTAATCGGTATTCTACTTCAAAGACACCTATGTTGGGCTCGTTGGTCCATAGGACCAGTAAAAATAACACTACTGATTCGTAGCACGGCGAGACCGCCGCCACACTGCACTAACATAACGATTAAAGAAATATAAAAATATCGGACAGGGAAAGTAGCATTCAAGGAGGACAGTCAACCACAAACCACAGAAACAAACACGCAAACAGACAAGCAAGAAGGCAAAAGTAATATTAAATGCAAACGACATCACAAACATAAAAGGGTTGACAATAGGGCTACCGCCTTGGAACGGTCAGTGGCAAAGTAGGCCACTGGGGGTTTAAACCGGTTCTAGGGTGCACCAAACCACACACTTACCCTACTGTCTTCCCATTAAAACAGGACAGTGTAAATAAAGAAATCCTCTCCATGATCTAATCTCTAACCAACAAGGCAGCATCAATAGGCAATATAAGTAAAACACAAATATGCTCGTGTAAAAATAATACAAAAGAACAATAGCCTAAAAAGCCACAATGAAGGTACTCAATGACTTGGCAGAAGCCAGAGCACCAAGAGAATAAACCATTAATGGCACGACAAGAAAGATCATTGATGTTACAAACATCAAACGCCACCGTCCCAATGGGCTTTAGGTAGGCGTCATCATAGGGTCCACAGCCTGTCCGGTCATCGTACAATTAAAGAGGAAAGCATAATGGCGAACTGTAAAAGGGTCCACCACCAAGCATGCAGTACGTTGCAAAATGATAGGGTCATAACTTTTTTAACAAGTTTAACAAAGATAGTATGAAAGTGATCATGACCAAGAATCTTACGAAGTTTATAAATCACATCACCATAGAAGTCAGGTTGTGATAGTCCTTGTCGCCGAGCAGGAAATCTAGCATTCACAGAACACAGTCAACCAAAAATACACACAAAACAGACAAATACAATGGAAAATAGAAGCAAAGAATGCGACACCACAAACATAAATGATTGCGAGTTCGAATCCCACTGGGAGCTCGACTTGTAAGTGAGGAAGTGTCGATTCTTACGGATGGCGGGAGGTGTACAGTACTGGTTCTACCCAGGAAAAGTGGGTGGTCTGCCTCCACCACAAAAAAATCGACCGTCATATATAACATTACATGTGTTGAAAATGACGTAAAACACCATACAAACAAACAAACAACAAACAAACATAAATGGTTTTACAATAGGGGTACTGCATTGGAGTGGTCAATGGCAAAAAAATGCCACTGTGTGGTTTAAATCAGATTCTAGGATGCACCAAACCTACCTCTTACCCTATTGCCATCCTAATGAAAACACACGTTAACACTTTGTGCTATCGATATATCATAAAACTTAAAGCAAAAGATCAGTATGATATTAAGTTAACGTTTCAGACAACGATACATGAAACGACACAGACAGAATTACCAAAAAAAGGAGTCGTATCACAAGAATGCATATGCAAACACATCACATAATTACATTCAGAAGCACGTAAGTCTTTGGCATGGCTAGGCTAAGGCATACTTCACTGGACCGAGACGCGTGAACAGCAGGTTGTCTAGTCGTAGTAACCCGAAATTTCCACCCCTAGCAGAATATCATTTGACACAATAGACATCCTACGAGACACCTCCACCTATTTTGATATAGAGAAATAGGAAGGACACTGGAATCATACAAATAAGTATTAAAGACACTGGATATGTCCGAGTTGATTCTAATTTGGTATGATCATGTAGGGACTCGAGGCACAACATTTATAAAACGGGGTTTGTCCTCCTGTGTAAAGAGGGGGTACAGTAATTTACTATTTCAGAGTTTCGGCCTTACGACCCTTGCTCCTTCTATACCCTTTGAGATTTCAAGTTCTTGTTTGGTGTTTTTCTTAGATAGGATGTGTAGATGCAAACAATGTCACGGATTTTGGCTTCACCCACTGGGGCCCCCTAGGATGTAATCGAGTCAAAAGCCACACAAAAAATGAATACACAAAAAAGTGTCAGTGCGCTAGGAGGGTGCTGTTTATCAAGCCTGCACATGCAGCATACTGACTGAATCAGCATGTAAGTGGCCAGTGCCTGATCTGAATATAGCAACGGCAAAATCCCAAGTTCTTATTCCTACGAACTTTGTTATTAACTGGTCATAATTCTCCACAAAGAGGCATGGAAATTGCAGATTATTTTTCAAAGCGGGGATAATTTTTTTTCTTTCAGGTAAGGTGCAGACCACTGACATGTGGATACAATCATAATATGTTGCCTGCACAGTTTTGAAACACAGCACGCACCTAAGTGTGATAATACTGCCAACCATCTTGGTTCGTCTAGACTCTCTCCGAAAATATTCGCGAACCGGATCTCATTCACAACTGTTTTAAGACAAATGCAGATACATTTCAAATGACTTGTTCATCACTCCCTCTGATATGATAGATCGATCGGTCTTATATATTATATACATTCACCGTTCGTATTTTTAAAAAAACACGTTTTGTAACATAAATTAGGTTATACCTAAGCAAGTTAAACAAAGGTGTATTGGATTTACGTTAGAAAACGTTTAACCGTTTACTAGGAGCTAAACGCATGCCATATGTTCAGGAAATAATGTTGTAGACGTTAGCTGTGTTCTGCAAACTTGTTCTACGATGTTAGAGTTAGTTTTTCCTATCGTAACGGCTTAATACGAACATTCACTGTGATTGTGGTACGAACATTCACTGTGATTGTGGTTTATATATAGTCAGTGTTGTGGTTTATATATAGTCAGTGTATAACTTTGTACTTTGGTTAATGTCGTATTGTTTTGAAGTTTATACGAAGACCAGAACATCTTTTTCAGACCATTTGAAATCCCACACGTGGAACAAAGCCATAATCATGTATACAATGCTGAAGCTTATCATATCCTGATCATGATTAGCTATGATGTAAACAGTTGAAATGGGTGCAGTGTTTAAACTAAAGTAACCCGCCCTACAAATATCAACAACATTTTATTAGGGTTATCTTGATCTGGTTTTTTATTTAAACATATTTTATTCCAATAGTTTACATACAGAGCAAATATAAACTGATAAATCGATCTGGTTATGACATTCACAAGAGATGGGTACAGTGACTTCTTTCTTTAAGAAAGTATATATCGTAAAATATGTCAAATTAGATCGACGTGTGTGAACGTAAAATATGTCAAATGTCATCGATATGTTTCAATTATATGTGTCCCTTTATTTTCCCTGCCAAACAGGAATCCGTCAAGGTGAAAGTGTATCGCCGGTTTTGTTTTCACTATTCTTGAATGATGTGGAACGCCATCTTTTAATGGAAATAGCATATTGTAGATGTTAACGACTCAAGATCTGTGGATAACTCGCTGCAGCTTGTACGCCGATGATACGATTCTTGTGTCGGACGATGCGATCTATTTTCAGAATATCCTAACGCTTTTAATGAACATTGTAACGACCGGAAACTAAGAATTAACATATTCAAATCAAAATTTATCGTAATTGGTGCTAAAAATATATCACGTTTTAAATTTTTAATTGGTGCGAATGAGATTAAATTAATTAAATTATATACATATTATTGCACTAAAACATAATCTAGATCAGGTTAAGAAAGCAGTGAATTTATCATCAATCCGTTCAAAAAGCTCTGGATCTGACTTTAAAATTGTTTGATCATACCATTGCACTAATTCTACGGTTGTGAGGTCTGGGGTTACGCAAATTTAGATATGTAATACCAACTGGTGAAGTACAGTTCCAGTACGGACCTGTAATAGCACCTGGTGAAGTACAGTTCCAGTACAAACCAGTAACACCAATTGGTGAAGTACAGCTTCGTACAAACCTGTAATACCAACTGGTGATGTACAGTTCCTTACGAACCTGTAATACCAACTGGTGAAGTACAGTTATGTACAAACCTGTAATACCAACTGGTGATGTACAGTTCCAGTACGGACCTGTAATACCAACTGGTGAAGTGCAGTTCCGTACAAACCTGTAATACCAACTGGTGATGTACAGTTCCCGTAAGGACCTGTAATACCAACAGGTGAAGAGCAGTTCGAGTATGGACCTGTAATACGAAGTGGTGAAGTACAGGTCCAGTACGGACCTGTAATACCAACTGGTGAAATAAAGTTCCGTACAAACCTGTAATACCAACTGGTGAAGTAAAGTTCCGTACAAAACTGTAATACCAACTGGTGAAATACAGTTCCAGCACGGACCTGTAATACCAACTAGTGAAGTGCAGTTCCGTAAAAACCAGAAATACCAACTGGTGAAGTACAGTTCCGTACAAACCTGTAATACCAACTGGTGAAGTACAGTTCCAGCATGGACCTGCAATACAACTGGTGAAGTACAACCTGTGATACCAACTGGTGAAGTACAGTGCCAGCATGGACCTGTTATACCAACTGGTAAACAACAGTTCAGTATGGACCTGTAATACCAACTGGTGAAGTACAGTTCCATACAAACCAGTAAACCAACTGGTAAAGTACAGTTCCGTACAAACCTGTAATACCAACTGGTGAAGTACAGTTCCAGTATGGACCTGTAATACCAGCTATTGAAATACAGTTCCAGAACGGACCTGTAATACCTACTGATGAAGTACAGTTCCGTACACACCAGTAATACAAACTGGTGAAGTACAGTTCCAGTACGGACCTGTAATACAACTGGTGAAGTACAGTTGCGTACAAACCTGTAATACCAACTGGTGAAGTACAGTTCCAGTACGGACCTGTAATACCAACTGGTGAAGTACAACTCCAGCACGGACCTGTAATACCAGCTGTTGAAGTACAGTTCCAGTACGGACCTGTAATACCAAATTGTGAACTACAGTTCGAGTACGGACCTGTAATAACTGGTGAAGTACAGTTCCGTACAAACCTGTAATACCAACTTGTGAAGTACAGGTCCAGTACGAACCTGTAATACCATCTGGTGAAGTACAGTTCCAGTACGGACCTGTAATACCAGCTGGTGATGTACAGTTCGAGTACGGACCTGTAATACCAACTGGTGAAGTACAGTTCCGTACACACCTTCAATACCAACTGGTGAAGTACAGTTCGAGTACGGACCTGTAATACCTAATGGTAAAGTACAGTTCCGTACAAACCTGTAATACCAACTGGTGAAGTACAGTTCCGTCCAGTACGGACCTGTAATAAAAAATGGTGAAGTACAGTTCCGTACAAACCTGTAATACCTACTGGTAAACTACAGTTCCAGTACGGACCTGTAATACCAACTGGTGAAGTACAGTTCCAGTACAGACCTGTAATACCAACTGGTGAAGTACAGTTCCGTACAAACCTGTATTACCGACTAGCGAAGTACAGTTCCAGTACGGAGTTCTTCGTACAGTTTATTCAAGGTAGCTTAATTTGAGCATGTGTTCGTCCCTTAACCAATCAAAGTGTTTGTTTTATCTAAATGATCAAGTGACTGCAATTATATACCGATATATATGATTTGGGACGTACAATCATTGTCTAGAGACCAGGGTGGTTCAGCTGTAATGGTTCAGAGTAAGTTTGTATCGATAACTGTTTTAATCATTAACTCTGACTGGTTTAGTTTTCAAAAAACTGAAAAACTGTACATCGATTGTGAAGGTTGGCCATGTTGTCAACGGGAGTCACTTTGCAATCTGTCTCACCGACCGTGTTTAACTGTTTAACGTTCAAAGTCGTCTGCAGAAATTTAGTTAAAAATGAGTCAAGGTCTAAGACTTCACTGGTGAAAGTGTCTTCTAAGGTGAAACTAATTTCATGAATGCAGTCTTTAAAGTTTGATATCACGGAATAAATTATGTGACGTTATCTAAAATATAACAGCTGGTTACATGTATAGCTTTTCAGTGTTTCAAAACAAGAAAGCTAATTGATAGCATCAGTTCTGACGCCAATTTTTGTGTCATCAGCTGAAGTCTGACTTTAAAGTTGTGCCGCTTTTATATTAATTCAGCGACATGTAATGTAATCAACAACAAGAACTTTATTTAATAAACACATTTTGAAGATGTTCATTATGAGCATACGCAGGTTGTATAATTAATTCACCTCATTAACAGTATATCACACTTTAAACATTATAAATATGTATATGTATAGACCACACACATTCCCACAGTTTACGATTCTGAGCGCAAAGGGAATATATTTCAATATAAGATTGAATGCGAACGAGTGTTAGCATTCGTTTATGTTGTACACAATGTACTGTTAATATCTGGTTCCGGTCACGGAAGCACATTGTTTTACAAAAGATTAGCCACTTGTTACACTAGTCGTTACAAGCTCTTCAGGTAGTTGGTTTTTGCGTTTTGTGTGTCTTTGTGTAGAAGGCTTCATTAGAAATATATTTCATTCAATCTCCTTTAATAAATTATTTATACTATCGCCCGTCCCTTGTGTTCCTGATCACTCCCTTGTTTTATTTTTGCAATAACCCCTATCAGTAAACTTAATATGCCAGGCGGGATATTGATTCACAATTAAAAATGGGGTTATCTGAAACAATTGATCCGATTACTTGAAACATCTGGCCTTGAATTCACCCAAGTCTTGACAATGTTCTTAGATTTAAGCCCAAAAATTCGAATTTCAATCACAAACATGATTATAAGTTTATAGGATAAACGTTCATGAAAAGCTGATATGTATACATATGATAAATACTTATACATCGCAACTTCATACTGTTGTTTATCTTAGGGAGATCATGGGAATATCTGTCAACGAAATTGGGTCTTGGGCCCAAGTCTAAGAACATATTCAATATATGGTTTGTGTATGTTTTTTTGTTAAAACTAATATAGGTATTTTAAAACAAGTAAGCAAAAATATAGCTTCTTATATTAGGGAACTCGGTACAGAGCTTAGAGCTATAATGTACGTCTATGGAAAATTAATTGGTGTAGTAAGACCAATACTTTATATATTTGGCTTGCACCTCCGGGTACTAGCCTATATACTCAGTTCGGTTTTTCAGTCGAAGTTAGCCTGGTTCCCAGGCAACCAGGCTAAGCGAAAGTAACCGCTTCTTCTACACAGATAGACGCTTGTTTCCGTTTAGTCTGGTTCTCTGACCAACGAATAGAATATAAAAACTATATTTTCCAATCATGGGCCATAAAGCCGGCATTATAATCACAGTAAAATGGACAACATAATGGAACATAACAAAAGCTTAATTCTGATTACCATAATAACAGTAAAATGAAATGACGATGGTCGCTTCTTCTACGCATCAATCAGGTAAAACAACCAATCTGATCAGAGTTACGATTATATACCTACTGGCGCTTGTTCCGCTTCTACACAGATAGACGTTTGTTTCGGGTGTGTCCTTTTTCCCGCCAAAGAATTGTCCACTTCCCGAGATAGGGTTAACACGTTTGTTGACACTGTTATGCCAATTTCTTTTAAGCCAATTTCTTTTAAATTTGATATTCCATCATTATTTTCAATGATCGTGTTTATGAAAAGATGTAGTATTTTATGTTAAATGTCATTCTTTGTGTATGTATTAGTATATTTGTTTTAAATTATAAAAGTATAAAACAATAATAGAATCTAAATGTATATTTGTCGATTTGATTTACCTTAGCTTAAATTGATACTTCCACATACACAGCTGATACAAAAGACTGCTCCACAGCTAAGGCTTGTTTGAGTGAACTGGGACATTCGCAGTGAAGCAATATATTGATTTCGACCATGGATGGGTCCACTATTCTATAGGTTTGACACGTTGATGTCGAAGTTATTGAAATTACAAGATCGGGACTTATTCTGTTAAGCTATTATTGGCGAAATGTTGTTATCTTAACAGTACAGAAACTAATTGTTTGCTGTTGTTAAACCTATGTTTTTAAACAGTGATTTTTTTTATTATTCGGTATATTTCGATGAAATTTTGTGTGAACATCAAACAAAGGTGCTATTAAAAGAAATTCATGCTACAATTGTTAGTTCCGTTGAGGTGAAGTACAAACCTGTAATACCAACTGGTGATGTACAGTTCCTTACGAACCTGTAATAACAACTGGTGAAGTACAGTTTCGTACAAACCTATAATACCAACTGGTGATGTACAGTTCCAGTACGGACCTGTAATACCAACTGGTGAAAGGTAGTTCCGTACAAATCTGTAATACCAACTGGTCATGTACAGTGCCAGTAAGGACCTGTAATACCACCTGGTGAAGTACAGTTCCAGTACAAACCAGTAATACCAATTGGTGAAGTACAGCTTCGTACAAACCTGTAATACCAACTGGTGATGTACAGTTCCTTACGAGCCTGTAATACCAACTGGTGAAGTACAGTTCCGTACAAACCTGTAATACCAACTAGTGATGTACAGTTCCAGTACGGACCTGTAATACCAACTGGTGAAGTGTAGTTCCGTACAAACCTGTAATACCAACTGCTGATGTACAGTTCCCATAAGGACCTGTAATACCAACTGGTGAAGTACAGTTCGAGTATGGACCTGTTATACCAACTGGTGAAGTACAGTTCGAGGACGGACCTGTAATACGAAGTGGTGAAGTACAGGTCCAGTTCGGACCTGTAATACCAACTGGTGAAGTAAAGTTCCGTACAAACCTGTAATACCAACTGGTGAAGTACAGTTCCAGTACGGACCTGTAATACGAAGTGGTGAAGTACAGGTCCAGTACGGACCTGTAATACCAACTGGTGAAATAAAGTTCCGTACAAACCTGTAATACCAACTGGTGAAGTACAGTTCCAGTACGGACCTGCAATACCAACAGGTGAAGAACAGTTCCAGTACGGATCTGTAATACCAACTGGTGAAGTACAGTTCCAGTACGGACCTGTAACATCAACTGGTGAAGTACAGTTCCGTACAAACCTGTAATACAGACTGGTGAAGTACAGTTCCAGTACGGACCTGCAATACCAACAGGTGAAGAACAGTTCCAGTACGGACATGTACTACCAACTGGTGAAGTACAGTTCCAGTACGGACCTGTAATACCAACTGGTGAAGTAAAGTTCCTTACAAAACTGTAATACCAACTGGTGAAATACAGTTCCAGCACGGACCTGTAATAACAACTAGTGAAGTGCAGTTCCGTAAAAACCTGATATACCAACTGGCGAAGAACAGTTCCGTACAAACCTGTAATACCAATTGGTGAAGTACAGTTCCAGCATGGACCTGCAATACAACTGGTGAAGTACAACCTGTAATACCAACTGGTGAAGTACAGTTCCGTTCAAACCTGTAATACCGACTGGTGAAGTACAGTTCCAGTAAGGACCTGCAATACCAACAGGTGAAGAACAGTTCCAGTACGGACCTGTACTACCAACTGGTGAAGTACAGTTCCAGTACGGACCTGTAACATCAACTGGAGAAGTACAGTTCCGTACAAACCTGTAATACCAACTGGTGAAATACAGTTCCAGCACGGACCTGTAATAACAACTGGTGAAGTGCAGTTCCGTAAAAACCTGAAATACCAACTGGTGAAATACAGTTCCAGCACGGACCTGTAATAACAACTAGTGAAGTGCAGTTCCGTAAAAACCTGAAATACCAACTGGCGAAGTACAGTTCCGTACAAACCTGTAATACCAACTGGTGAAATACAGTTCCAGCATGGACCTGTAATAACAACTAGTGAAGTGCAGTTCCGTAAAAACCTGAAATACCAACTGGTGAAGTACAGTTCCGTACAAACCTGTAATACCAACTGGTGAAATACAGTTCCAGCACGGACCTGTAATAACAACTAGTGAAGTGCAGTTCCGTAAAAACCTGAAATACCAACTGGTGAAGTACAGTTCCGTACAAACCTGTAATACCAACTGGTGAAATACAGTTCCAGCACGGACCTGTAATAACAACTAGTGAAGTGCAGTTCCGTAAAAACCTGAAATACCAACTGGCGAAGTACAGTTCCGTACAAACCTGTAATACCAACTGGTGAAGTACAGTTCCAGCATGGACCTGCAATACAACTGGTGAAGTACAACCTGTAATACCAACTGGTGAAGTACAGTTCCGTACAAACCTGTAATACCAACTGGTGAAGTAAAGTTCCTTACAAAACTGTAATACCAACTGGTGAAATACAGTTCCAGCACGGACCTGTAATAACAACTAGTGAAGTGCAGTTCCGTAAAAACCTAAAATGCCAACTGGCGAAGAACCGTTCCGTACAAACCTGTAATACCAACTGGTGAAGTACAGTTCCATCATGGACCTGCAATACAACTGGTGAAGTACAACCTGTAATACCAACTGGTGAAGTACAGTTCCGTACAAACCTGTAATACCGACTGGTGAAGTACAGTTCCAGTACGGACCTGCAATACCAACAGGTGAAGAACAGTTCCAGTACGGACCTGTACTACCAACTGGTGAAGTACAGTTCCAGTACGGACCTGTAACATCAACTGGTGAAGTACAGTTCCGTACAAACCTGTAATACCAACTGGTGAAATACAGTTCCAGCACGGACCTGTAATAACAACTAGTGAAGTGCAGTTCCGTAAAAACCTGAAATACCAACTGGCGAAGTACAGTTCCGTAAAAACCTGAAATACCAACTGGCGAAGTACAGTTCCGTACAAACCTGTAATACCAACTGGTGAAGTACAGTTCCAGCATGGACCTGCAATACAACTGGTGAAGTACAACCTGTAATACCAACTGGTGAAGTACAGTTCCAGCCTGGACCTGTTATACCAACTGGTAAATAACAGTTCAGTATGGACCTGTAATACCAACTGGTGAAGTACAGTTCCATACAAACCAGTAAACCAACTGGTAAAGTACAGTTCCGTACAAACCTGTAATACCACCTGGTGAAGTTCAGTCCTAGTACGGACCTGTACGGACCTGTAATACCAGCTACTGAAGTACAGTTCCAGTATGGACCTGTAATACCAACTGGTGAAGTACAGTTCCGTACAAACCTGTAATACCAACTGGTGAAGTGCAGTTCCATAAGGACCTGTTATACCAACTGGTGAAGTACAGTTCGAGTACGGACTTGTAATACCAGCTGGGGAAGTACAGTTCCGTACAAACCTGTAATACCAACTGATGAAGCACAGTTTAAGGTACGGACCTGTTATACCAACTGGTGAAGTACAGTACCAGTACGGACCTGTAATACCAACTGGTGAAGTACAGTTCCAGTACGAACCTGTAATACGAACTGATGAAGTACAATTCCAATACGGACCTGTAATACCATCTGGGGAAGTAAAGTTCCGTACAAACCTGTAATCGCAACTGGTGAAGTACAGTGCAAGTTCAAACCTGTAGTACCAACTGGTGAAGTACAGTTCCAGTACGGACCTTTAATACCAACTGGTGGAGAACAGTGTCAGTACGGACCTGCAATACCAGCTGGTGAAGTACAGTTTCAGTACGGACCTGTAATACCAACCAACTGGAGAAATACAGTTTCAGTACGGACCTGTAATACCGACTGATGAAGTACAGTTCCGTACAAACCAGTAATACAAACTGGTGAAGTACAGTTCCAGTACGGACCTGTAATACAACTGGTGAAGTACAGTTCCGTACAAACCTGTAATACCAACTGGTGAAGTACAGTTCCAGTACGGAACTGTAATACCAACTGGTGAAGTACAACTCCAGCACGGACCTGTAATACCAGCTGTTGAAGTACAGTTCCAGTACGGACCTGTAATTCCAAATGGTGAACTACAGTTCGAGTACGGACCTGTAATAACAACTGGTGAAGTACAGTTCCGTAAAAACCTGTAATACCAACTTGTGAAGTACAGTTCCAGTACGAACCTGTAATACCATCTGGTGAAGTACAGTTCCATTACGGACATGTAATACCAGCTGGTGATGTACAGGTCGAGTACGGACCTGTAATACCAACTGGTGAAGTACAGTTCCGTACAAACCTATAATACCATCTGGTGAAGTACAGTTCCGTACAAACCTATAATACGATCTGGTGAAGTACAGTTCCGTACAAACCTGTAATACCAACTGGTGAAGTACAGTTCCAGTACGGACCTGTAATACAACTGGTAAAGTACAGTTCCGTACAAACCTGTAATACCAACTGGTGAAGTACAGTTCCAGTACGGACCTGTAATACCAACTGGTGAAGTACAACTCCAGCACGGACCTGTAATACCAGCTGTTGAAGTACAGTTCCAGTACGGACCTGTAATACCAAATGGTGAACTACAGTTCGAGTACGAACCTGTAATACCATCTGGTGAAGTACAGTTCCATTACGGACCTGTAATACCAGCTGGTGATGTACAGGTCGAGTACGGACCTGTAATACCAACTGGTGAAGTACAGTTCCGTACAAACCTATAATACCATCTGGTGAAATACACTTCCGTACAAACCTTCAATACCAACTGGTGAAGTACAGTTCGAGTACGGACCTGTAATACCTAATGGTAAAGTACAGTTCCGTACAAACCTGTAATACCAACTGGTGAAGTACAGTTCCGTCCAGTACGGACCTGTAATAAAAAATGGTGAAGTACAGTTCCGTACAAACCTGTAATACCTACTGGTAAACTACAGTTCCAGTACGGACCTGTAATACCAACTGGTGAAGTACAGTTCCAGTACAGACCTGTAATACCAACTGGTGAAGTACAGTTCCAGTACAGACCTGTAATACCAACTTGTGAAGTACAGTTCCGTACAAACCTGTATTACCGACTGGCGAAGTACAGTTCCAGTACGGAGTTCTTCGTACAGTTTATTCAAGGTAGCTTAATTTGAGCATGTGTTCGTCCCTTAACCAATCAAAGTGTTTGTTTTATCTAAATGATCAAGTGACTGCAATTATATACCGATAGATATGATTTGGGACGTACAATCATTGTCTAGAGACCAGTGTGGTTCAGCTGTAATGGTTCAGAGTAAGTTTGTATCGATAACTGTTTTAATCATTAACTCTGACTGGTTTAGTTTTAAAAAAACTGAAAAACTGTACATCGATTGTGAAGGTTGGCCATGTTGTCAACGGGAGTCACTTTTCAATCTGTCTCACCGACCGTGTTTAACTGTTTAACGTTCAAAGTCGTCTGCAGAAATTTAGTTAAAAATGAGTCAAGGTCTAAGACTTCACTGGTAAAAATTGTCTTCTAAGGTGAAACTAATTTCATGAATGCAGTCTTTAAAGTTTGATATCACAGAATAAATTATGTGATGTTATCTAAAATATAATAGCTGGTTACATGTATAGCTTTTCAGTGTTTCAAAAAAAGAAAGCTAATTGATAGCATCAGTTCTGACGCCAATTTTTGTGTCATCAGCTGAAGTCTGACTTTAAAGTTGTGCCGCTTTATATTAATTCAGCGACATGTAATGTAATCAACAACAAGAACTTTATTTAATAAACACATTTTGAAGATGTTCATTTTTAGCATACGCAGGTTGTATAATTAATTCACCTAATTAACAGTATATCACACTTTAAACATTATAAATATGTATATGTATAGACCACACACATTCCCACAGTTTACGATTCTGAGCGCAAAGGGAATATATTTCAATATAAGATTGAATGCGAACGAGTGTTAGCATCCGTTTATGTTGTACACAATGTACTGTTAATATCTGGTTCCGGTCACGGAAGCACATTGTTTTACGAAAGATTAGCCACTTGTTTCACCAGTCGTTACAAGCTCTTCAGGTAGTTGGTTTTTGCATTTTGTGTGTCTTTGTGTAGAAGGCTTCATTAGAAATATATTTCATCCAATCTCCTTTAATATTATTTATACTATCGCCCGTCCCTTCTGTTCCTGGTCACTCCCTTGTTTTATTTTTGCAATAACCCCTATCAGCAAACTTAATATGCCAGGCGGGATATTGATTCAGAATTAAAAATGGGGTTATCTGAAACAATTGATCCTATTTACTTGAAACATCTGGCCTTGAATTCACCCAAGTCTTGACAATGTTCTTAGATTTAAGCCCAAAAATTCGAATTTCAATCACAAACATGATTATAAGTTTATAGGATAAACGTTCATGAAAATCTGATATGTATACATATGATAAATACTTATACATCGCCACTTCATACTGTTGTTTATCTTAGGGAGATCATGGGAATATCTGTCAACGAAATTGGGTCTTGGGCCCAAGTCTAAGAACAGCCTGACGAATATTTGCTGATCTTACTGCAGTGAAAGGTAATCCACAATTGCAATAAAAAAACGCAAAGTAATTCAGAAGTAGAATTAATTTAAGTCATTGTGTCATATACATAGAAAAGTTATTGAAAAGACCCATAAGTCACAGTGTCCTATAGATAGCACAGCTACTGATTATACTGACACCCTTAAATGTTTTCATCTTTAAAAGTTTCTGTTTTTATTTATTTTTATTGAACAGGAAACTGGAGCAAAGTCGACGGCACTCCACCGCAGATACACAATTTTTGTCCCGCGCGTAATTTAGGTGCTATCAAATGGATTGAAAACCAGCTTAACTTAATGTACTTTCAAAACCTTCAATTTAATACCCATGATGGCATAGTTTGATGGTGTCACATGTTTGACCCTGTGATCCCCTACCCCGGGTCCCCTAGGGTAAACATTGATAGCACGTTACATACATAATAAGCCTTGAGTTATTGTACAACCGTACCAAATTGTAAATTAAAACATACATAGGAGTAAAAACATTGTATGCGTGTTTTACCTTCGACCGAGCCATTTTGGTCACAGGAATACCAATTGAACTATTTAAGCCCAACACCCCCAACCCCCCACGCCCCCCCCCCAACCCCCCACCCCCACCACCCCCACACCCTAAGGTTAATCTTTTGAAAGTACTGTGCTACAATTCAAATAACATTTTGTTTGGTATTAATTGGCCTGTAATGCACGTTTGACACAGTTAAAGGTATATCTAGTAAGTTTTATATATTTCTGCGGGCTTTGCATACAAAAATATCAGAAACATCTGTCCGACAAGATGTCCAAAAGCCGCTTATGTCTTTTTTGAAAAAGATGTTGAGGTAAACTCTGACTCTGAGTTCATCGCTTCTTGACAGTTAGTGTCCATATGCAAATATTTTATACGGTTTAATACATTTTACAAATTGAATTATTTAGTCGGCCAAAAATATGACCTTTTCTATGTTTTTATTTTTATTTTTTATACACACCCCCTTCATTTTAATGAATTTTCATTGATCTGTACTGTAAACAGTGCTTATTGGCTGCATGGTTGCATGAAAGGGGGGGGGGATAGTCTTAGAATCATTTTTTGTCATTTTTAAACTGAAATGTTGCAGTTTCTAGATGGTTTCACATATTATTGAAATTGCTCAATAATATTCATTAATTCATTTGAAGGCAGATTTTGAATATATACAGGAACAGTGGCATTTTTATGGTAAAATCTGCAATTTTGACCCCTGAAAATCACAAATATCATTTTTCAGTAGATATTATTTTCAAGATAGCTTTAACTGGTTATAAATCACATGTTATTGATGAAATTAATTCAAAATAACTTGATTTGAAACAAAAGATTGGAACGGTTGTCGAGCTTTTGCATTTTGAAGATTCTGGATTGACGCATAAAAATCGGATGAAATTGACTTCAGCCGAAGCTCTGTTATTTTGTAGATAATGACTTTTTTCATAAAATGAAAGACACTATTTTCCTCAGGATGAATGTATCAAACAATTTAGCCAGAAAAAACAAACTTCAGTCAGGTTTGAATGTCTCTTTAGATCGGACTACACCAATAACCAACCATTCAGCGGGTAGGGAAAAAGTTCCAGGATAAATTCGGAGCTATTACACAGAATCTGTTAATTTTGATTGGTTGGCAAGGTAAACGAACCAAAAATCTTGCTAAAAAATTAAAATTCAACTTTTGAAGAGTACTTATAAAAGTAAAATCATACATTTGTGCAATGTATTCATAATTTGTTGCAAAATCAAAAAAAGAAGTTTATTTTACATTTCCCCCATGTTTCTACATGCAAGTAGGTGGGTCAGCACCATCCGACCCAAACAGCTTTTTCCAAACATATTCAATATATGGTTTGTGTATGTTTTTTAGTTAAAACTAATATAGGTATTTTAAAACAAGTAAGCAAAAATATAGCTTCTTATATTAGGGAACTCGGTACAGAGCTTAGAGCTATAATGTACGTCTATGGAAAATTAATTGGTGTAGTAAGACCAATACTTTATATATTTGGCGTGCACCTCCGGGTACTAGCCTATATACTCAGTTCGGTTTTTCAGTCGAAGTTAGCCTGGTTCCCAGGCAACCAGGCTAAGCGAAAGTAACCGCTTCTTCTACACAGATAGACGCTTGTTTCCGTTTAGTCTGGTTCTCTGACCCACGAATAGAATATAACAACTATATTTTCTAATCATGGGCCATAAAGCCGGCATTATAATCACAGTAAAATGGACAACATAATGGAACATAATAAAAAATGAATTCTGATTACCATAATAACAGTAAAATGAAATGACGATGGTCGCTTCTTCTACGCATCAATCAGGTAAAACAACCAATCTGATCAGAGTTACGATTATATACCAACTGGCGCTTGTTCCGCTTCTACACAGATAGACGTTTGTTTCGGGTGTGTCCTTTTTCCCGCCAAAGAATTGTCCACTTGCCGAGATAGGGTTAACACGTTTGTTGACACTGTTATGCCAATTTCTTTTAAGCCAATTTCTTTTAAATTTGATATTCCATCATTGTTCAATGATCGTGTTTATGAAAAGATGTAGTATTTTATGTTAAATGTCATTCTTTGTGTATGTATTAGTATATTTGTTTTAAATTGGAAAACTATAAAACAATAATAGAATCTAAATGTATATTTCTCGATTTGATTTACCTTAGCTTAAATTGATACTTCCACATACACAGCTGATACAATAGACTGCTCCACAGCTAAGGCTTGTTTGAGTGAACTGGGAAATTCGCAGTGAAGCAATCTATTGATTTCGACCATGGATGGGCCCACTATTCTATAGGTTTGACACGTTGATGTCGAAGTTATTGAAATTACAAGATCGGGACTTATTCTTTTAAGCTATTATTGGCGAAATGTTGTTATCTTAACAGTACAGAAACTAATTGTTTGCTGTTGTTAAACCTATGTTTTTAAACAGTGATTTTTTTTATTATTCGGTATATTTCGATGAAATTTTGTGTGAACATCAAACAAAGATGCTATTAAAATAAAATCGTGCTACAATTGTTAGTTCCTTCTTACAATCTCAGATTTTGGAGGAAAACAAAGTGGATACTTTTTATTTTTGCTCAGTATAATTATTGTATTTTTTTTATTAGATATTGTTTGTACCATCTTTACATGTCGTTTTCATGCAACCATGCAGCCAATAAGCACTATTTACAGTACAGATCAATGAAAATTCATTAAAATGAAGGGGGTGGGTAGAAACAAACTTTAAAAAAACATATAAAAGGTCATATTTTTGGCCGACTAAATAACTTAATTTGTAAAATGTATTAAACCGCATAAAATGTTTGCATATGCACACTAACCGTAAAGAAGGGATGAACTCAGAGTCAGAGTTTACCTCAACATCTTTTTCAAAAAAGACATTAGCGGCTTTTTGACATCTTTTCGGACAGATGTAGTTTGTCGCTTTCTGACATTTTTGCCAAACAATGTATGCAAAGCCCTCAGAAATGAATAAAACTTACTAGATATACCTTTAACTGTGTCAAACGTGCATTACAGGTAAATTACTACCAAAGAGAATAAACCATTAAGGGCACGACAAGAAAGATCATAGGCAAACATCAAACGCCACCGTCCCAATGGTCTTTAGGTAGGTGTCATCATAAGGTCCACAGCCCGTCCGGTCATCGTACAATTAAAGAGAAAGCATAGTGGCGAACTGTAATAGGGTCCACCACCAAGCATGCAGTACGTTACAAAATGATAGGGTCATAACCTCTTTGGATAAACTTTTTAACAAGTTTAACACAGATAGTATGAAAGTGATCATGACCAAGAATCTTGCGAAGTTTATAAATCACATCACGATAGAAGTCAGGTTGTGATAGTCCTTGTCGCAGAAAAGTCCTTAAATTACTTTTATATTTGGAAAGAAGATCAGTTACGATAATAAAATTTTGCAAAGGTTTTACGAAGTTTATGGTAACGGTAACCCTGATTGAGTAGCTTTTTAGTTATACAAAAAAGAGTATGATATTGGACCTTTGGAAACGGCCGAAAACGACACATACAAAATATTGCAGTCTCGGTTTGATTGAGACTGTTCATGAGCGGTAGTGAAATATGCTAGCTACCGCTCACGCCCTCTAACCCCGGGTTGAGCAGAACTCAATATTAATAAAATCAATAGTACAAAATTTTAACCATCCCGAAGATGGCATGCATATGGCGGTGGACATGGAGTATCTTTCTTCCCCATGGCGTACGGCGTATGGTCCCAGTATCTAATAAAATTAAATGCCCCAAAGAGCGAAATAAACATAATGGAATTTAGTTGAGATTACGAATATTAAAGTCCTCAACTCGAGTACAAGTGTAAAACATCTGGGTTTGTCACCCAAAGGTGATAGTGTCCAAC
Source organism: Cyrtodaria siliqua (assembly GCA_037043455.1). Classification (NCBI taxonomy): domain Eukaryota; kingdom Metazoa; phylum Mollusca; class Bivalvia; order Adapedonta; family Hiatellidae; genus Cyrtodaria; species Cyrtodaria siliqua. Next base: position 84,065 of record JAWPHD010000935.1, read on the forward strand.
TAACTCAGTGGATATGTTTTCACAGAATTTATTTAGGGTTCGGAAGAACATACAGTTTATGACGATATATAGTAGAACATCGTATTACACATCATCTAATACATCATCGGAACCTGTAAATACATAAATTAAAGTTCCTAAGCAATCGTGTATTAAACTATATATGAAATATATATGAACCCAATTAAAACAATCACAAGTTATTACATTAATTAAATCATATAATAATATATCGTAGTCAGTTTTAATAGTTACAATACTCATATATTATTATAGTCATAGTATCATTGTATCTGTGCATAGTGGCCTAGCTTAATAAAATTACAACAAAGATTATTATGTTTCACTTGTAAAATAATAATCTTTTACAACTAAAGTATACACTTACAGGTTTATGGAACAAGTCCCTGTGTACATAGGTGTTGTGTCAATCAATGGCCATCCTATCTCTCTCACTGTGTTGTGATGGTTAGCGCTGTAAATCAAAGTGCAAAACATGTTCATGCAAAAGTGTTAGCAAGAAAGGAAATATCAATCCTGCGCGATCTCAAATCAACTTTACTGAATTGCGCGAAAACGTGAAGATAACCTGATCCGAATCAAAACAATCTGCGCGACTTGAACAATTCCAATCATTACAAAACCAGCTTTATACCAACCTCAGCAAATCAGTAATCCATCCTTTAAACTCAGTCAACCACTTCCAACTATTTTCAAGAATGTATAGATTCATGAAAATACTTTAAGGGTTCGCCAATGTTCTGAATTGACTTTCCAGTGGGTGGGGTACTAGGTGTTGAAACCTAAATAACTAGACAGTCTTGAAAATATGTAACACACCTTTCATATTAAACTTTGAGTATAATTCACTTTAGTCATAAGGAAAAATGTCAATATGTGGGTACTTAATTAGCGTGAACAAAAACAATAGGGTAAAGGACTTCCCTGCAAACGATATAATTACTGAACAAAATAATTGTTTTTTGGCTTAGATTAAATGTATAGACAATGATTAACAATATGTTAGAGTATTAAGTCGAAATTCAAACCAGTTTTGCAGAAAAAAGGAAATAACTTCGTTGACACGTTGAAGTTTTCTTCGGCCATATTTTTCATTCATAAAAATATGTAAACAAAACTGGAACGTGGATTATTGCCTAAATTGGTGGGAGAGTCATCTATGCAGCTACAGAACATATATGTGAATCTTGAACATTACCCTATAAAGTAGATTGTTAAAACATTGAAGACAAATCAAATCACCTGTCAGGTAATCATGGATGTCGAGTTAAAGATTTTACGTTTTCTTGTTGTATTTTCAATGCTTCACCTCGCTGAACAAAATATGACCGATTAACCGATTACGATTCCTACGCCTATCATTTTTTAACGATGCATACTAGGGAAATCCGAATCGAATTTTCGAATTTATAATTACAAATTGTATTTTTCATTTTAAACAATATTCTTATCATTTGTGTTATAAATGTTGCAAGAAAACGAAGAAAATGAACCCTTGCCGTTATAAATACTAAAAATAAGAAATAAAAATGGCACTACTTTATGCAATTGTAGGTGTTATAAGGCATTCGTTCGTGAAAACTCGGATAATACCGGCTACGTTCGGAATCATACTTCATAGAAATAATCGAGATGTTGCGAATGAGAAGTTTCCGGAAATTAGAAAGTAACAATATTTTATTTGCCAAATTAACTGATTTTATAATGTTTCGAGGCTTATCTCTCTCAAGAATAACATATTTAAGAAGAAACAATACGTTTTCCCCACGCACCTGTTATAAACTGTTCAGATCTATCAGAATACAATCCCAATAGGGGATCGTTCATGAGGTAAACAAATGTTTGTAATACCGTTCATTCAATAATCATTGTGTAGTATTAGTAGTAGTAAATCTCGTGCAAATAGTATAATTTAAAAGTGATTTGCACTACTTTTGGGGATAAAACACGGTGCAGAAAATTCATTGATTTGGCATAGATGGTGTTATGGAATTCTGTTTTGTTAACTTGCTGTTATTTAATTTTTCATTTTTATTCTTACATATTGTAAACAACATACTGGACTATGGATGTGTGTATTCACTTTCAATAAAAAAGGAAAAGAAGTCAATGATTGGATGCACCCGAGGTACTGAAATCAAAAATACAATATCTTTTTTATGAATTTCTTTTATCCAAAACACTAGCTATCAAAATGTTTCCTTATACATGTGACACACTATGTCAGCGTTGACAGTTGCAAGAAAATTGAAGTTTAAGTAAAAATTGACATTGTAATTTTTACCATACCCCACCCACTTTATACTATTGGCGAACCCTTAACTTTCCAACATGACTTTTCCCTAATAAAGATGGCTGTCAACTGCTCAGAACTTTACCCAACACAACAAGTCACATGATCAAATTTCCCGCCAAACTGTGGCTATTACACAACCAGATTAACATAATAAAACACAATGTACACTATTGGAAAACCAGTCTAAAAATAGTAACAATCTTCAAACAGGTATTAAAGCAGCTTGCTCCATTTAAGGGTTTGGAGAATAGATCAAATCTTGATCCTGCTACACAAGCTCTTGAAAAACGAATGAGTTGAGACACATACACCCCATAAGAAGCTGCTCGGGGAACATTCCCATTTTAGACATAGATAATTAACAATGGCAAAATTAAAATCATCTCTCTTGTCATAGATTTTGCTAATTATTTTACCATTTTCAATCGAGAGATTTAAATCAAGAAAAAAAGCGTTATTATCAGATATATTAGCTTTGTTAAGCTGAAGTTCTTTAGGATAAATATTATTAACCGTAGTTGGAAAGAAAGGGTTGTCAATGTTCAATATGTCATCCAGATAGCGAGAGGTGTCATTAAAGGCTTCAATAACATCTGCCTGGCTATCTGGTGAAAGACTCAACATGAAATCTCTTTCATAGCAAAATAAAAACAAATCTGCGACAAGTGGTGCACAGTTCGTACCCATAGGGATACCAACAATTTGTCTATAAACGGTGGTTCCATACCTGACGAAAATATTATCTAATAGGAAGATGAGTGCTTCACAAACTTCATAGCAAGTCCACATAGTATAATTGTCTAAACTGCCGTTAGTAAAAAAGATTTAACACGCATACAATGTTCTTACTCCTGTGTATGTTTTGATTTACAATTTGGTACAGTTGTACAAGAACTCAAGGCTTATTATGTATGTAACGTGCTATCAATGTTTACCCTAGGGGACCCGGGGTAGGGGATCACAGGGTCAAACATGTGACAACATCAAACTATGTCACCATGGGTATTAAATTGAAGGTTTTGAAAGTACAATAAGTTAAGCTGGTTTTCAATCCATTTGAGAGCACCTAAATTATGCCCGGGACAAAAATTGTGTATCTGCGGTGGAGTGCCGTCGACTTTGCTCCAGTTTCCTTTTCAATAAAAACTAAACTTAAGTTCTAGAATCCTGTTTATATTTTGAATGTATATGTTTTATGTGTGTATATAATTATGTAGTATCATATACATGTACATGTGTAAAATGTTTATTCTTTTTAACTAAATGTGTGTTATGTAATTGTGAAGCGCAATAGAATATTTTATAATTTTTGCGCTATATAAATGCCATGTATTTGTATTTGTATATAAATAAAAACAGAAACTTTTAAAGATTAAAACATTTAAGGGTGTCAGTATAATCAATAGCTATGCTATGTATATGACACTGTGACTTATGGGTCTTTTCAATAACTTTTCTATGTATATGACACAATGACAAATTATATTTACTTCGGAATTATTTTGCGTTTTTTTTATTGCAATTGTGGATTACCTTTCACTGCAGTAAGAACTGGCCTGGAATTCAGCAACCATTCGTCAGGCTGTTTTTAGACTTAAGATCAAGACCCAAATTTCGTTGACAGATATTCCCATTATCTCCCAAAGATAAACAACAATATGAAGTTATGATGTATAAGTATTTATCATATGTATACATATCAGCTTCTCATGAACGTTCATCCTAAAAACTTATAGAAATGTTTGTGATTGAAAATCGAATTTTTGGGCTTAAATCTAAGAACATTCTCAAGACTGGTTGGTGAATTCAAGGCCAGATGTTTCAAGTAATCGGATCAAATGTTTCAGATAACCCCATTTTTAATTGCGAATCAATATCCCGCCTGGCATATTAAGTTTACTGTTGGGCGTTTTTGCAAAAATAAAAGAATGGAGTGATCAGGAACAGAAGGTACGGGTGATAGTATAAATAATTTATTAAAGGAGATTGAATGAACTATATTTCTAATGAAGCCTTCTACACAAAGACACACAAAACGCAACAAACAACAAAAAACATTTACAATTTTAATAAAATGAACATACGAGCTCGACAGTTAACACATTTGCCCCATTTTGCAATTCCTGTTAATGGGTGTTTTTTTTGTGTTGTTGTCGTTTGTTTTCAAATCAAAATAAAATAAAAGTATTAAAACGGACGGAAAGAAATCTACCTGAAGAGCTTGTAACGAACTAGTGAAACAAGTGGCTAACCTTTCGTAAAACAATGTGCTTCCGTGACCGGAACCAGATATTAACAGTGCATTGTGTACAACATAAACGGATGCCAACACTCGTTCGCATTCAATCTTATATTGAAATATATTCCCTTTGCGTTCAGAATTGTTAACTGTGGGAATGTGTGTGGTCTATAAATATACCTAATTAAAACGTTTAAAGTGTGATATACTGTTAATTAGGTGAATTAATTATACAAACTGTGTATGCTCAAAATTAACATCTTCAAAATGTGTTTATTAAATAAAGTTCTTGTTTTTGATTACATTACATGTCGCTGAATTAATATAAAAGCGGCACAACTTTAAAGTCAGACTTCAGCTGATGACACAAAAATTGGCGTCAGAACTGATGCTATCAATTATCTTTCATTTTTGAAAGACTGAAAAGCTATACATATAACCAGCTATTATATTTTAGATAACGTCACATAATTTATCCTGTGATATCAAACTTTAAAGAATGCATCCGTGAAATTAGTTTCACCTTAGAAGACACTTTCACCAGTAAAGTCTTAGACCTGGGCTCATTTTTTAACTAAATTTCTGCAGACGACTTTGAACGTTAAACAGTCAAACACGGTCGGGTCAGCAGATTGAAAAGTGACTCCCGTTAACAACATGGCCAACCTTCACAATCGATGTACAGTTTTTTATTTTTTTAAAAACTAAACCAGTCAGAGTTAATGATTAAAACAGTTATCGATACAAACTTACTCTGAACCATTACAGCTGAACCATCCCGGTCTCTAGACAATCATTGTACATCTCAAATCATATCTATCGATAGATTATTGCATTAAGTTGATCATTTAGATAAAACAAACACTTTGATTGGTTAAGGGACGAACACATGCTCAAATTAAGCTACCTTGAATAAACTGTACGAATAACTACTTTCGGGAGTTTTTCTCTTCTATAAATAGAAGTTCCATATGTTGTTTATTCACCCCTCGTTCTTGGTAAACAACACCCAATTTATGCGAATAATAAGTTACATTAAAAGGTTAATTGTAGTTATAAGGATTTAACGTTATTTGTATCTGTGATAAAATGAGAATAATGGTCCTATATAAATCACAGCACTCAAACGCAATGGCAATGTAGATCCGCACTGTACCACAAACAAAGAGCAAATTAACTATACAGTGAACAATAAAATACATAACAGAAATAGTGGTGAAGACAGGGTTACCGACTTGGAACGGTCAGTGGGCAATATGGCCCACCGGTTAGCTTAACTCGATTTTAAGTGTACACAACCTCGCTATTATCCTGTCTTCAGCTCTCAAATTGACAAGACAGTGTAAATAAAAGTACATCCCATCGAAAGGAAATCTCTAACAATAAAGTCCACATCCAGAGCAATTAGGAAACGATACACGTATAGTTAATTGGAAAACAAATGCAACTGCCTGATCACATAGAGTATAATCATAATGCCCTACGTGTATTGTTCTTCGGGAATTATTTGCTGTGTGATTTGACAATTGCGGCTATTTTCCAAATACAAAATTACACAAATTAAACCCTCAATGAAAATGTGTTATTTAAGCAAGCAAAATGCATACAAATTAGACAGACATTGTCATTATATTTATATGACAAAAAATATGACGATAACTATGTTCCGTTCTTTTTTATTTACTTAGAAAGTAGGAGTCGATGTGGCTCATTTGTTACCAAGGTGAACTGTCAATCCCGAGGCCCCAAGATCGAGTTTTAACGGCACTACCGTCTTTGTTCTGTTTGTCCTATTGAGTGATCGAAGGGGATGTAACTGTGTGATCCCGTGAGAAATATTTTATTAAGAAAAAGAGGAAATCTCATTATTACTATAATATATTTCGACAAATAAACCAATCTCAAGTAAATCTACAAACTGCTTTCTTAGGGAATCCAGTTTACCCAGTTTCACAAGAAAGTCAAATTATTATACTCACGACACCATTCACTGTTTACCGTGTCCTTTCTTATTCAAGTGTCCCTCCGTCGTTGTTACGTGGTGGGTATGCATGGACGTGTATTAATGTTTACAGTTGTTCCACGCCATCATGAAATGAAATGCCTGTGTAGAAATAGTGATGCGTTAATGTGAAAATTCTAGTCTTGGTATTTTATTAGCCGGAAGGCAACAGGACAGAAAATAGTTCACTGTTGCTATATAACAACATGGCCGTTAGCGACACGTACTGATGTATGATTTGTGTGCATGTTTGTTATATTGCAATACAGATGATGGTGTTATCACTTCTTTCATGTAAATAAAGTATAGATGGAGCAATCGGCTAAATGGCATTTCAAAACTTTGATTTTGAATGCAAATACCCATTGGCGGAAATCTATGGCGACACCATGCTAGTACGACGTAACCAATATGGATTCCTATTAGATGCATTCGAGATAAGTTTCAAAGAAGTAATCGAGATGTTGCAAATGACCGTTCCAAGTCTGTAACATTGTCTTCACCAAACTCTGTGTTGAGTGTGTTCCTATTTATTGACTTTTTAACTTGCTCCGTTTGATTTAGTTTGTGGAACATACAGTTCCATCGCGTTTGGGTGTTCTGGTTCCTAGTGTGGTACAGTGCGGACATACTGTTCCATCGCGTTTGGGTGTTCTGGTTCCTAGTGTGGTACAGTGCGGACATACTGTTCCATCGCGTTTGGGTGTTCTGGTTCCTAGTGTGGTACAGTGCGGACATACTGTTCCATCGCGTTTGGGTGTTCTGGTTTCTAGTGGCCGTTTTTCTCCTTTTTGGTGTTGTACCTGTCTATTTGTGTATCGCTTACCATTTAGAAAAAACGATATTTTATATTAATTAAGAATGACGTTCGTATTTATATTAAAAAATGTCTTACCTAACCTACCATGCTGCCATGTCTCTATATATATATATATACATTAAGTACAGGATGAAAAATGTCTGGATTTAATAGGTACACCAAGCACCGAGTCATTTCCAGGAATTGCCTCTATATCTTGAATTTTGCCAATATGTATGAAACACCAAATTACTATTATATTCAATTGTATTATAGCAGAATTGTTTACAATTTAGTAAATGACCTATTTATATAAGTAATTCATGATATCCTATACTTCAGTTATTTCATATGTTTTTATAAAGGAATACTAACAGATACCCGTAATTGCTAGTATAAGCTAGTATTAACAATTGTGCAATAGCAAAATATTGATTCTACCAGCATGTACCACAATGATAAAGCACATATATTATTGAGAATTCACAAAATACAAAACAATTACATGGTTCGTTACTTAGAATTTCAGTCGCATTGCGGCAAGTGTAAACAAGAGGCCCTGTGGACGCTATACTGGCTAAATAAAGTTTATGTATAAGGTGCCATAACCCCTTTCAAAAATCATTCAACCGGAACATGGCGAACATATGCATCTAGACTTGGTACTGATCATCCCTGCCAAGTTTCATTGCAATCCAGCCAGAGATTCAGGAGAACTAGTCTGTACAAAGCTAGTGTGTTAAAACCTTTAATAGGTCATATCTCTGCCAAATTTCATTTAGCTGGAACACGACAATGAAATGCGCAACTAGGCTTGGTACTTATCATCTCTGCCAAGATTCGTTGAAATCCGTGCAGGGGATCAGGAGGATTACTTGGGACAAAGTTTGTGCATTAAAACCTTAAAAGGGCCAAAACTCATTCAACCGGAACACGGCAATGACAGGTGCAACTAGGCTTGGTACTGATCATCCCCGCCAAGATTCGTTGAAATCCGGTCAGGAGTTCATAAGAGACTAATCTGGACAAGGTTGAAATCCGCCAAGGGTTCAGGAGAACTAGCCCGGAAAAAGTTTGTGTATCAAAAACACTTAAAAGGCCATAACTCCGACATATATATGTAAACCGGAACACGACGATGATATGCACAACTAGGCTTGGTGTTGATCATCCCTGCAAAGTTTCGTTGAATTCCGGCGAGGTGTTCACGAGCACTAGTCCAGTCAATGTTTGTGTATTAACACTTTTAAAGGGCTATTACTCTGCCAGAAATCATTCAACTGGAACACGGCGATGATATGCACAACTAGACATGACACTGATCATCCCAAAGAAGTTTCGTTTAAATCCGGCCAGGGGTTCAGGAAAACTAGTCAGGACAAAATGTGTGTATTAAAACCTTTAAAGGACCATAACTCAACCAAAATCAGTCAACCGGAACATGGTGACTATATGTATAACCAGGCTTGGTACTGATCATCCCTGCAAAGTTTCACTGAAATCCGTCCAAATGAAGGCCCTTTCGTCTTAATGAGGCCAAAATGTAGGTCATTCAGAAAATCAAGGGCCATAACTCTGGTGTAAATGGTCTAATCTGGCTGGTTTTCGAACTTGTCCGAGCTTTCATTGATAGTAACAATCTGGTAAAGTTTGGTAAAGATCGGATAAAAAGTAAAGGCCCTATCGTCTTAACGAGGCAAAATGTAGAATTTTTCACTAATCAAGGGCTATAACTCTGCTTTTACTGGTCCGATCTGGCTGGTTTTAGAATTTGTCCGAGCTTTCATTGATATTAACAATCTGGTAAAGTTTAGGAAAGATCGGATGAAAAAGAAGCCCGTATCCTCTTAACGAGGCAAAATATAGCATTTTTAACTAATTCAAGGGCCATAACTCCGTTGTTACCGGTCCGATCTGGCTGCTTTTCGAACTTTTCCGAGCTTTCATTAATATTAACAATCTGGTAAAGTTTGGTTGGTTTTCGAATTTTGGTTTTCGAAGTTTGGTAAAGATCGGATGAAAAATGAAAGTACTAACGTCTTAACGAGGCAAAATACTAGTATATAGCATTTTTAACTAAATCACAGGCAATAACTCCGCTGAACTTATCTGAGATTCCATAGATAGTAACAATCTGGTAAAGATCGGATGGAAAATGAAAGCCCTGTCGTCTTAACGAGAAAAAATATAGCATATATCAGAAAATCAAGGGCCGCATGTCCAATCTAGCTGGTTTCCGAAAGATCGGATGAAAAATAAAGGCCCTATCGTCTTAACGAGGCAAAATATAGCATTTTTAACTAAATTAAGGGCCATAACTCGGCTGTTAGTGGTCTGATCTGGCTGTTTTCCGAACTTGCCCGAGCTTTCATTGATATTAACAATCCGGTAAAGTTTGGTAAAGATCGAATGAAAAATGAAGCCCCTGTCATCTTAACGAGGCAAAATATAGCATTTCTAGCTAAATCAAGGCCATAACTCCGTTGTTACTGGTTCGATCTGGCTGGTTTTCAAACCTGTTCGAGCTTTTATTGATATTAACAATCTGTTAAAGTTTGGTAAAGATCGAATGAAAACTGAAGGATATATCGCTTTAACGAGGTAAAAGTTAACTAAATTAAGAATCTCTCCTCACTTTTTGAGACGAGCCAAAATACTACTGAAATTCCAAGTTACTAACCATCTATTTATCAGACAACCCGTTTTAAATAACATAAATTACCTGAAAAGCTTTTTTGGTATGTAACTAAATACATTACTCTTGATAATAAAAGCAATAACGTTTTTGAACGAATATGGAATTCTCTTGATATCAACTTAGAATTTTTAGATGACTAAGTATTGGCCACGTATACCTAACTAGCATAATACAGCAGTGGCCTATTTGTATGGAAGAAACATTAGTTGCATGGTAAAATAATGAATGTACGTAGTATAATTATATTGATAAATGCACATACTATACAAGTATACATAACATAATGGTGAATGTACGTTATGATTGTAGTTAAAATGGACCAGTTAAGACTTCTCTGGCTTTCCATAATAAACAGCAATTTGTATAATGTAAACATGTGAGGGTAACACTATGTGTGTGTAAATTGCATGTGATATATTTATTTATTGTGGATAACTATTACTAATAAACATCTGTGAGATGCGTACTATCTTACATTTTCATCTTCAGCTATTTTTGACCAAGGCAGTGCCGCATCCGACTTAAGTGGTTTTAAACCCACCTCGCCGGGGAATGAGTGTGACGGCAATGTCAGCAAGAGGTTGGATGATAAAATGACAGAGGGATACATGACAAGCAATTCGGAGACGAAGTGGAATTAGGGTAGTAATACTAGTGTGTAATACTTTTAGTATAATTATGTACGGATATGTAGAAGTTCATGTTTGTATGTATTTGGGTTGCGTAATTCACTCACTACTGGAACTGCATCACTTGAGCGACAGGGTGTTGTTGTAGCATCACTGAAAAGTATAACAGCTAATCAGGGATAACTTTATTAAATAAGAATCACATGGTTAGTAACTTAGAATTCCAACTGTATTTATCCACGGTGTGAAAGACAAGTTTCATCTATTGCAGATCACTATATTTTTTATTGTGTCCGTATTGAACATATTTTAGTTAAATTGTGGCAGTCAGTTTTTACCATTGTTGGTTCAAATGTATTTAACATATTCGTAAACTTAAAGGGAATGTAGCGCCACAGCCAAACTATCTTTATTATTGAGAGTTCTGAAAAAAATGAACAAAGGTGAAAGAATTTCCAAAATCGGATGATAAACAAAGAAGCTATGATTATTTGAAGGTTCTGTTGAAACGGGTATGAAAGCCGCCATTTTGAGAGTTATGACATCACAGTTCTAATGACCATATATGGAATATTTATAAATATGAAAAATTACTGATTAATAGTAAAAAATGACAGCTACTTTATGAAAAATATATACTTAATGGCAATAATGCTTTATATTACCAGTAAAGGATTTTGCATTCATTTTCAGCGACTTTCTTTGCTTTAAATGATTTTGATCAATATTCCATGTATGGTAATTTGAAACTATGACGTCATAGTTCTAAAAATGGCGGCTCCAATATTCGTTTTAGAACAACCTTTAAATGGTCATATCTTTTTTGTTTATCATCCGATTTTGATGATTCTTTCACTTTTTCCCAAGTTTTTCAAAACTCTCAGTAATAAAGCCTGTTTGGAATGGTATGAGACTACTTAGTGATAAATGCAAACTGACTTGTTTAAAAGTTGTTATTTATGCTTTCCATTTAATATGGAGTGTTGGACGAGCGGTAACTTAAAAAGAACGCATTAACAGCCATGTGTGAAATTAAAATGTGGTGTCATTGACTCTTGTTATATTTCGTTTCCATAAGGGAGAGTGATGTTATGATGTTTATTTTTCAAGAATGTATTTGATAAACTGGTAGAAGTAAGATGACGTAAACTGATTGTGATTCCATACTTGATCTTTTATTTAGTTTCGTAAAGGTTGGGTAAAGATTATCTCTAAACATAACAATGTGTTAACACTTTGTAATATGTGTTGTTAGTGACTAAATACGCCTATTGTACATATTGAATCTGGTAAGTATTTTAGCACATTAATTATAAGTGTAAGCAAATATGTTCCATGAACATACGAGTACAGTCATGGAATGTATATATATTAACTTATTCTTATACTTTACTCTGTCATAATTTCTCTCATTGTCTTTTGTAGTAGTACCTTTGTGTTACTGCGTATTTTTGTCCCTAAATTACTCATTGTCATGTATATATTATTATTGAATTGTTTGAATAGTAATATGTATATATTGTATGTATTATTTTACTTTATATTTTTTGGCATATAAATGGGAAAGCATTATTTCAATCTGGGACAGTACGTAGTTGGTTTTACGGTCTGAATTACATTAAGTAGAGAAAGTGGCGTGCGGTGTAGATCTATTTTTTCTGTAAAAATATCGTCCATTGATGTTTTATATGCATATGACAATACTCTATAATTCCTTTTCGGATTCGTTTGATAAATCAATCATAATTGTATGTACAACCTGCATACACGTTATTATGTATATAATATTGTATATATTTGTGGGTTTTTTAACGGGATTTTTTTCCAAAATCCGGTTATTATTTATTATTATTTGTAACTCTCGATCGGATCGTGTATATTATGTACAAGCATGTTATTGCTGTTATGGCGTTGTGTGTGCGTATGCTTAAACTGTCGGCTGAAACAAACGCCCCGAATAATAGTTATTGCATTTGATAAAAACAGCAACACTTATTTCAGCTTGATAACTCTCAGATGTTCATTAATTATACGAACAATTGTTTGCATTCCTATCAGTCCACATTTGGGAAAAAAATAATACCAATGTTTGCAAAATATACAAAAATATGTCAACAAAATTTAGGAGTTAGATTTTATTCCTCTTGTAATTTATATTATTATACCTCACGTTTACACTCCTGTATAAATTGCCCATACCCTTAGCGTGAAGCAATTTTTACTATTCACCGGTAAACAATTTCTACTGTAACACGATTGTGACGTCACGGGAAGTATAAAAATAGGTTTTGTTTGTTTTCAATAACGACACGCTTTGGCAATTGGAAATCGGTGAACGCTTATTAAAACACAGTCGAATTCATGTCAATGGTAAGACGCTTGGTTTACCAAACGACAATAAAAAAATGTGGCGAGCAGATTTGTTACTTTAAATCAAAACTGGTATAAAAATATAAATAAAAAAAAATAAAAAAAGAAGAATATTGCGACATTTTCCCTCTCGTATATTTAAATTTTAATCAAAAGAGTGGTTCGGTATAATAAAATAAATATTGAATCCCAGTGAGGGTGACAGTGGATATTGTCAACCTTCGGAAAAATAATATCAACCGAGGCGAAGACGAGATTGACATTATTTTCCTCAAGTTGACAATATCCACTGTCACCCTCACTGGGATGCAGTATTTATATAATATTATAATAAGTGCATATTTCGAAATTTCAGGATATTAAGTAACAATTGCAAACACTGATTGCCTCAGAATTCTTAAACATAGTGTATAATATTATATCTAGTGTCACAGTCAACCCAAAACACACATAATTACAAAGATGAATAAAATGTTGGGCGTTTAAACTAGGTTCTAGGGTGCGCCATTTCTCACACTTAACCTATAAAACGGGACAGTGTACATAAATATATCCCCGCCAGGTTATATTCTATAACAAAAAAAGCAGCATTAATAGGCAATATATATAGAACACATAAAATGATGATTACACGAAAACAAAAGCCTCAAAAGCCACAAAGCAAGTATCCAATCCAATGACTTGGCAGAACCATAGCAACAAGAGAACAAACAGTTAAGCGGTTCGACAACACAAGCGTAGATACGTAGAAAACAAAAGTCACACATCTTAATACCGTGAATGTCCGACCGTTTTACCGTTCCTATGAAATCATCTCGACGTCACGAAATCGCTAGGCCACACTAAGTAATAGATAGAGTCTGATCTCCACACTAAGTAATAGATAGAGTCTGATCTCCACACTAAGTAATAGATAGAGTCTGATCTCAGCGGGTTGGTTTATTTAATATGTTGAAATAACCAATGAGCTGAGACAGACTCTTATCTTTTTTGTAGTATGGTGTACTTAGTAGTGACCCTGTCCGTACTCTAACTTTCATTTATCGGACGTTACAGTATGGTAAAGCGCGTCTTCTTTGTTTATCGATTGAATGCTATCATTCACACACAATTTCACCGACCGTACTACACGAGTTACAAGTGACGATATCTTGCTAAAATTAGTTTTTGCAATTGTTAACAAACATCTTTCAATTTCAAAATATGCACTTATATTTATATATTACTTTAGCAATACAATTTTGCAACCATACAGTCTACTGGTGCGTTTTTATTGACCGTCATTCATTATATTTAATTCATTAGTTCAGTACTTTATATTTTAATATTTGCTGTAACTTCATGCAACTCTACCTCACTGTATCCCATAATATTCTCAATCCTCGCGTGTTTTTATTCGATTTTTTGGAGAAAAAACGTGTCCGGAGATGTAAACTAACAGACGTGTAAATATAGTTATAGCATAGAACGTGTTCCCCTCGGGAGGTTGCATCATGGGGGTCATTATTTAATTAAGGCATTTTCACTAATTTAGTGTGTCATGGGTTACATCACATTGTTGCATTTTCATCTAATATTTTTATTGTTGATATCTCTTTTTGCTTATAAGGAAACGTGTGTATGGTCACTATTTTGGCATCTCGCTCTGTGTGCAAACAGTGCAATTATTAATAAGAAATGCTCTCTTCTGAAACCCATTGTTCTGATGACTTGTGGCAGCATATGGGTTTTTACGAGGATATAAGATGTGGGCCTAGATATGAGAGACAAAACTGGATAGTTGTTATTTTCACAAAATGGGCATGTTATATCTATATACTGATTGTTTTAATATTGATTGCTTGTTTTGGGGCAGAATGTGTTAATCTGCTCATAACAGATCCGATACCATTGTTGCCGTAAAAACACGTAGCCTATAATTAATGAAATTTAAATTGTTATAACACCCTGGTTCGCATTTACATGCATTCGTGTTTTAGTATATCGCTTTAAAGGGACACACGGCAATTTTCATTTTTTTAAACTCGCGGAGTCCCGTTAGTTTTTATATATGACTTACATATTTGCAAATAAGTATGTGATAATCACGTCAATGGTTCAAAATGATTATGTTTGCATATTAATATACGTTTATTATTTTGCACCAATGAAAAAATTTGAAAAACTCCCAAATTGTATAACCTTATTTAAATATGTGTCCACAGGTTTAAAGTCAAAATATATTGGATTAATAAATGGAGGTGTGATTTTAATACTTGATAAATACATCAGGATTGCCGTTTGTCCCTTTAACTGTTCATTGTACTATAACATGTATGATCGGATGTTGCTCAGATTTAACGTGTATTATACAGACGATGTAGTATTTACAAATTGACAAGTTTTATATAGTAAAACGTGTTTATTGTAATAAAAAGTCTATCATAATTCGTATTATTGTGTTATGCTTAAAGTGTTATTGAGCACTTTGGAGACATATAACATTGAACTGTTACTATTGTAAAATGAAGCCTAAGTATATACCTATATTTTATGGTAATAATATATTATATATTTGATATAGATTTCGTAAGGTGTGATACATGTGGTGCACGCAGTTGTTACAACACAAAGTCAAACATAAAATAGTCACGTATATATTACCAGTATATTACCAGTTGAACAGTAGTGTATGGTTGGAAACACAGCACATTTTAGCTCACCTGAGCCGGAGGCTCACTGTGAGTTAATGTTGCCCATCTTTATCGTCTGTTGACTTGCTTAAACAACTTTTCATAAAACTATTGAAAAATTTTGATCCAACTGCGCATATGGACCATCAATACTAGATCACTACCTTTCGAAGTTGTAAAAATTAGGTCAACGCGACATCACACTAAAAATAACAAAAATTAAAAAAAATTAGTTTCAAGAACCGCTGAACAGTTTGAAATGATTGCAAGGTGATAGACGATCAACGTTTTACAAGCGAAGTTACCATGGTAAAAAAAAAGACCTGTCCACATATTTTGACAGTTGATATTAGGAAATGATATACCTTAGACTATTAAAAGTGTTCACATTAAGACCCCAAGTTAGGTCCACCGGGTGAAAAATGACCCCGATCTGGAGCCCACTTCTCGAGAATCATGTGACATAGTCTTACAGTTGTTGTTGTTTTTCTCCAGGAATGATCTGTGTAGTTCCTAGGTTGAAAAATTGATCCGCCCCTGGAGGCCCAATATTGGTATATTGAGATAGATAGGGAAACTGTATATTTTATTTTTCTCCAGAACAATTTTACGTATGTTGAACACAATACTCTGCGTAACTCAGGATATATGATCGTTACTGGGCAATTGCGCTTAGTATCGAAATTGGGTTAAGTCCCCTGATTATTTAATTAGTAGAGCTCTCCCATTCAGTTGGTCTTGCGTGTCCCTACACGTGTTTGGAGCTGCTTCCACCCTTTAATTTGATTCAGAATGTATTGGAATTCTCCAGATTGGTACGGATATCCAAGTTTGACGTCCCGGCAGGTGTCAAGGTGTCACTTCAGTGAGAATCATATTATATGTTTAGTGTGTGTTTGTGTATTTTTTACCTTATTCAGTTGTAATATTTTAATATAGAATCCTTTTCGTCTGTTAATATTTAGGACATGAAACTAAACGTTATGGATTGTATTACTATTGTTGGTAAAATTCAACTGTAAATTCGTTTGAGAAGAGCAAGGATTTACCACAGCAATTAGTAAAATGCAGCAGATAGGGTCAAACCCGGTACGTTCGGACACCTCCGTATTCAGGCACTTGTTTGACACATATGTTTGCGCCGGCAGCTTTATGA
This sequence comes from Cyrtodaria siliqua, assembly GCA_037043455.1. Classification (NCBI taxonomy): domain Eukaryota; kingdom Metazoa; phylum Mollusca; class Bivalvia; order Adapedonta; family Hiatellidae; genus Cyrtodaria; species Cyrtodaria siliqua. The sequence goes on from JAWPHD010000935.1 coordinate 100,947, forward strand.
AATAAGTGCGTAATGAAGGGTCATATGCGGATGGTTTTCAAATGAAAACAGAATTAATCATTCCTTTAACACTTATTGTAAACCATTTGTATGACTTTGTCATCACATCTCTGGTACAGTCGGACTCTTACCGGTACATTCGGACACCCATGATGGTACACTCGGACATCTGCGAAGGTTCGAAAACCGTAAAAGTTTTTTAAAAAAACAACACTATTCAATGTAAAAGACGATATGGAGCCATACACAACTACTATTTTAGTACATAATATACAAACATAGAAAAACACGCCCCAACCCATCATTTGCCTCAATTTTCCTGGGGCTGGAAGTGTGGCGTTGGTTTCAAATTGATTGACTAATTTATTAGATCTATAATAATTTATAAAATTAAATTAATGTTGATTGTTTTGGAAAGCGCTTAAGTAGGAGTGATACTAAATCCGCACATGTTTCATTTGAAATTACCAGTTTGAATTGGGCGTATTAACGTGTCCGATTGTAACATCTGATCCACTATTTTACCAGGAGTATGGTACAGTCGGACACTTTCATTTTGTCAAATAAATGAACCCAACAATAAACGAATATACATTTTTATATTTTAATCATCAACTACGTAACTTAATTGTTCAAATGGACACACATTTAAAAGAATTACGACCAACAAGATCGAGTAATATCGCAGATTTTCTAGATGCGTTTAACAGGATGCGCCTATATGAAATGTTTGTAAATGGCGCCAAAACAAGTTTTGATGACGTATGCATTATCAAAAAGTGTGTTACACTTTGCATAATAATAACAAACTCAAAGCTAAGAATATCGATTTTTAATGGATAAGATTATGACATCATACGTGATTATACCGGGAAGAACTCTCAAACAGTGTTGTGAGTGTAATCAAGCGTCCGATCGTACCGACCTGTCCGAACGTACCGGGATTGAACCTATTTTTTAAAAACTATTTTAGAAATTACTAAGAATGATTTGCAAATATTTAAAGAATGACATATGTCCTTTTAAATATATACATAAACTATATGAATTAAATGTATTTGAAACATTGTAAAGTGCTTTGAAATTAAAAGATGTGATACCCAAACCTTGAAGTTGTTGTTATTTATATAGAACTAAAATATACGTCATTATACAGGGTCTTTTTACCCTTCTTTGCAGCTGTCTGTATAAGGCCGCTTCCCCACCCAAATTTCTTTTTAAGTCATGCATATTTCCCCACTTTTTAAACTTACCTTGGAAATTTCATTCCCCATTTATGGAAATTTCCCCCCAATTAAGGACAAAATGCCTATACCGCAAAACTGGTAAAAAGGCCCTGTTATACTAGTACTCCAATAATAAGCCAGGCCAATGAAGTCACCGAGTTGAGCTGAATTCGGTTTTACGGTGCACCAACACAAAAAGTTTATGTGACACCAAAAACCACACGGGGAATGAAGTCAATGAAACTTGAGCTGTACATAAAAAGTATGGTAATGACAAGTACTAGTATGATAACGGTCATCTTTAATATAGAGAATGTAGGACAACGGTCATCTTTAATATAGAGAATGTAGGACAACGGTCATCTTTAATATAGAGAATGTATGATAACGGTCATCTTTAATATAGAGAATGTAGGACAACGGTCATCTTTAATATAGAGAATGTATGACAACGGTCATCTTTAATATAGAGAATGTAGGACAACGGTTATCTTTAATATAGAGAATGTAGGACATCGGTCATCTTTAATATAGAGAATGTATGACAACAATCATCTTTAATATAGAGAATGTATGACAACGGTCATCTTTAATATAGAGAATGTAGGACAATGGTCATCTTTAATATAGAGAATGTATGACAACGGTCATCTTTAATATAGAGAATGTATGACAACGGTCATCTTTAATATAGAGAATGTATGACAGCAGTCATCTTTAATATAGAGAATGTAGGACAACGGTCATCTTTAATATAGAGAATGTAGGACAATGGTCATCTTTAATATAGAGAATGTAGGACAACGGTCATCTTTAATATAGAGAATGTAGGACAACGGTCATCTTTAATATAGAGAATGTATGACAACGGTCATCTTTAATATAGAGGATGTATGACAACGGTCATCTTTAATATAGAGAATGTATGACAGCGGTCATCTTTAATATAGAGAATGTATGACAACGGTCATCTTTAATATAGAGAGTCATCTTTAATATAGAGAATGTATGACAACGGTCATCTTTAATATAGAGAATGTAGGACAACGGTCATCTTTAATATAGAGAATGTATGACAACGGTAATCTTTAATATAGAGAATGTAGGACAGCGGTCATCTTTAATATAGAGAATGTATGATAACGGTCATCTTTAATATAGAGAATGTATGATAACGGTCACCTTTAATATAGAGAATGAAGGACAGCGGTCATTTTTAATATAGAGAATGTAGGACAACGGTCATCTTTAATATAGAGAATGTATGACAGCAGTCATCTTTAATATAGAGAATGTAGGACAACGGTCATCTTTAATATAGAGAATGTAGGACAATGGTCATCTTTAATATAGAGAATGTAGGACAACGGTCATCTTTAATAAAGAGAATGTAGGACAACGGTCATCTTTAATATAGAGAATGTATGACAACGGTCATCTTTAATATAGAGGATGTATGACAACGGTCATCTTTAATATAGAGAATGTAGGACAACGGTCATCTTTAATATAGAGAATGTATGACAGCGGTCATCTTTAATATAGAGAATGTATGACAATGGTCATCTTTAATATAGAGAATGTATGATAATGGTCATCTTTATTATAGAGAATGTATGATAACGGTCATCTTTAATATAGACGATGTAGGACAGCGGTCATCTTTAATATAGAGAATGTATGATAACGGTCATCTTTAACATAGAGGATGTAGGACAACGGTCATCTTTAATATAGAGAATGTAGGACAGCGGTCATCTTTAATATAGAGAATGTAGGACAATGGTCATCTTAAATATAGAGAATGTATGACAGCGGTCATCTTTAATATAGAGAATGTAGGACAACGGTCATCTTTTATATAGAGAATGTAGGACAGTGGTCATCTTTAATATAGAGAATGTATGATAACGGTCATCTTTAATATAGAGAATGTAGGACAACGGTCATCTTTAATATAGAGAATGTATGACAACGGTCACTTTCCTATATTAAAGATAACGGTCATCTTTAATATAGAGAATGTATGACAGCGGTCATCTTTAATATAGAGAATGTATGACAACGGTCATCTTTAATATAGAGAATGTAGGACAGCGGTCATCTTTAATATAGAGAATGTATGACAATGGTCATCTTTAATATAGAGAATGTATGATAATGGTCATCTTTATTATAGAGAATGTATGATAACGGTCACCTTTAATATAGACGATGTAGGACAGCGGTCATCTTTAATATAGAGAATGTATGATAACTGTCATCTTTAACATAGAGGATGTAGGACAACGGTCATCTTTAATATAGAGAATGTAGGACAGCGGTCATCTTTAATATAGAGAATGTAGGACAATGGTCATCTTAAATATAGAGAATGTATGACAGCGGTCATCTTTAATATAGAGAATGTAGGACAACGGTCATCTTTTATATAGAGAATGTAGGACAGTGGTCATCTTTAATATAGAGAATGTATGATAACGGTCATCTTTAATATAGAGGATGTAGGACAACGGTCATCTTTAATATAGAGAATGTAGGACAGCGGTCATCTTTAATATAGAGAATGTAGGACAATGGTCATATTAAATATAGAGAATGTATGACAGCGGTCATCTTTAATATAGAGAATGTAGGACAACGGTCATCTTTTATATAGAGAATGTAGGACAGTGGTCATCTTTAATATAGAGAATGTATGATAACGGTCATCTTTAATATAGAGAATGTAGGACAACGGTCATCTTTAATATAGAGAATGTATGACAACGGTCACTTTCTTATATTAAAGATAACGGTCATCTTTAATATATCATCTTTAATATAGAGAATGTAGGACAGCGGTCATCTTTAATATAGAGAATGTATGATAACGGTCACCTTTAATATAGAGAATGTAGGACAACGGTCATCTTTAATATAGAGAATGTATGATAATGGTCACCTTTAATATAGAGGATGTAGGACAACGGTCATCTTTAATATAGAGAATGTATGACAACGGTCATCTTTAATATAGAGGATGTAGGACAACGGTCATCTTTAATATAGAGGATGTAGGACAACGGTCATCTTTAATATAGAGGATGTAGGACATCGGTCATCTTTAATATAGAGAATGTAGGACAACGGTCATCTTTAATATAGAGAACGTAGGACAGCGGTCATCTTTAATATAGAGAATGTAGGACATCTGTCACATTTAATATAGAGAATGTAGGACAGCGGTCACCTTTAATATAGAGAATGTAGGACATCGGTCATCTTTAATATAGAGAATGTAGGACAACGGTCATCTTTAATATAGAGAAAGTAGGACAGCGGTCATCTTTAATATAGAGAATGTAGGACAATGGTCATCTTTAATATAGAGAATGAAGGACAGCGGTCATCTTTAATATAGAGAATGTAGGACAACGGTCATCTTTAATATAGAGAATATATGATAACGGTCACCTTTAATATAGAGAATGTATGACAGCAGTCATCTTTAATATAGAGAATGTAGGACAACGGTCATCTTTAATATAGAGAATGTAGGACAATGGTCATCTTTAATATAGAGAATGTAGGACAACGGTCATCTTTAATATAGAGAATGTAGGACAACGGTCATCTTTAATATAGAGAATGTATGACAACGGTCATCTTTAATATAGAGGATGTATGACAACGGTCATCTTTAATATAGAGAATGTATGACAGCGGTCATCTTTAATATAGAGAATGTATGACAACAGTCATCTTTAATATAGAGAGTCATCTTTAATATAGAGAATGTATGACAACGGTCATCTTTAATATAGAGAATGTAGGACAACGGTCATCTTTAATATAGAGAATGTATGACAACGGTAATCTTTAATATAGAGAATGTAGGACAGCGGTCATCTTTAATATAGAGAATGTATGATAACGGTCATCTTTAATATAGAGAATGTATGATAACGGTCACCTTTAATATAGAGAATGAAGGACAGCGGTCATTTTTAATATAGAGAATGTAGGACAACGGTCATCTTTAATATAGAGAATGTATGACAGCAGTCATCTTTAATATAGAGAATGTAGGACAACGGTCATCTTTAATATAGAGAATGTAGGACAATGGTCATCTTTAATATAGAGAATGTAGGACAACGGTCATCTTTAATAAAGAGAATGTAGGACAACGGTCATCTTTAATATAGAGAATGTATGACAACGGTCATCTTTAATATAGAGGATGTATGACAACGGTCATCTTTAATATAGAGAATGTAGGACAACGGTCATCTTTAATATAGAGAATGTATGACAGCGGTCATCTTTAATATAGAGAATGTATGACAATGGTCATCTTTAATATAGAGAATGTATGATAATGGTCATCTTTATTATAGAGAATGTATGATAACGGTCACCTTTAATATAGACAATGTAGGACAGCGGTCATCTTTAATATAGAGAATGTATGATAACGGTCATCTTTAACATAGAGGATGTAGGACAACGGTCATCTTTAATATAGAGAATGTAGGACAGAGGTCATCTTTAATATAGAGAATGTAGGACAATGGTCATCTTAAATATAGAGAATGTATGACAGCGGTCATCTTTAATATAGAGAATGTAGGACAACGGTCATCTTTTATATAGAGAATGTAGGACAGTGGTCATCTTTAATATAGAGAATGTATGATAACGGTCATCTTTAATATAGAGAATGTAGGACAACGGTCATCTTTAATATAGAGAATGTATGACAACGGTCACTTTCCTATATTAAAGATAACGGTCATCTTTAATATAGAGAATGTATGACAGCGGTCATCTTTAATATAGAGAATGTATGACAATGGTCATCTTTATTATAGAGAATGTATGATAACGGTCACCTTTAATATAGACGATGTAGGACAGCGGTCATCTTTAATATAGAGAATGTATGATAACGGTCATCTTTAACATAGAGGATGTAGGACAACGGTCATCTTTAATATAGAGAATGTAGGACAGCGGTCATCTTTAATATAGAGAATGTAGGACAATGGTCATCTTAAATATAGAGAATGTATGACAGCGGTCATCTTTAATATAGAGAATGTAGGACAACGGTCATCTTTTATATAGAGAATGTAGGACAGTGGTCATCTTTAATATAGAGAATGTATGATAACGGTCATCTTTAATATAGAGAATGTAGGACAACGGTCATCTTTAATATAGAGAATGTATGACAACGGTCACTTTCCTATATTAAAGATAACGGTCATCTTTAATATAGAGAATGTATGACAGCGGTCATCTTTAATATAGAGAATGTATGATAATGGTCATCTTTATTATAGAGAATGTATGATAACGGTCACCTTTAATATAGACGATGTAGGACAGCGGTCATCTTTAATATAGAGAATGTATGATAACTGTCATCTTTAACATAGAGGATGTAGGACAACGGTCATCTTTAATATAGAGAATGTAGGACAGCGGTCATCTTTAATATAGAGAATGTAGGACAATGGTCATCTTAAATATAGAGAATGTATGACAGCGGTCATCTTTAATATAGAGAATGTAGGACAACGGTCATCTTTTATATAGAGAATGTAGGACAGTGGTCATCTTTAATATAGAGAATGTATGATAACGGTCATCTTTAATATAGAGGATGTAGGACAACGGTCATCTTTAATATAGAGAATGTAGGACAGCGGTCATCTTTAATATAGAGAATGTAGGACAATGGTCATCTTAAATATAGAGAATGTATGACAGCGGTCATCTTTAATATAGAGAATGTAGGACAACGGTCATCTTTCATATAGAGAATGTAGGACAGTGGTCATCTTTAATATAGAGAATGTATGATAACGGTCATCTTTAATATAGAGAATGTAGGACAACGGTCATCTTTAATATAGAGAATGTATGACAACGGTCACTTTCTTATATTAAAGATAACGGTCATCTTTAATATATCATCTTTAATATAGAGAATGTAGGACAGCGGTCATATTCAATATAGAGAATGTATGATAACGGTCACCTGTAATATAGAGAATGTAGGACAACGGTCATCTTTAATATAGAGAATGTATGATAACGGTCACCTTTAATATAGAGGATGTAGGACAACGGTCATCTTTAATATAGAGAATGTATGACAACGGTCATCTTTAATATAGAGGATGTAGGACAACGGTCATCTTTAATATAGAGGATGTAGGACAACGGTCATCTTTAATATAGAGGATGTAGGACATCGGTCATCTTTAATATAGAGAATGTAGGACAACGGTCATCTTTAATATAGAGAACGTAGGACAGCGGTCATCTTTAATATAGAGAATGTAGGACATCTGTCACATTTAATATAGAGAATGTAGGACAGCGGTCACCTTTAATATAGAGAATGTAGGACATCGGTCATCTTTAATATAGAGAATGTAGGACAACGGTCATCTTTAATATAGAGAATGTAGGACAGCGGTCATCTTTAATATAGAGAATGTAGGACAATGGTCATCTTTAATATAGAGAATGAAGGACAGCGGTCATCTTTAATATAGAGAATGTAGGACAACGGTCATCTTTAATATAGAGAATATATGATAACGGTCACCTTTAATATAGAGAATGAAGGACAGCGGTCATTTTTAATATAGAGAATGTAGGACAACGGTCATCTTTAATATAGAGAATGTAGGACAACGGTCATCTTTAATATAGAGAATATAGGACAACGGTCATCTTTAATATAGAGAATGTATGACAACGGTCATCTTTAATATAGAGAATGTATGACAACGGTCATCTTTAATATAGAGAATGTAGGACAACGGTCATCTTTAATATAGAGAATGTATGACAGCGGTCATCTTTAATATAGAGAATGTATGACAACGGTCATCTTTAATATAGAGAATGTATGACAGCGGTCATCTTTAATATAGAGAATGTATGACAACGGTCATCTTTAATATAGAGAATGTATGACAGCGGTCATCTTTAATATAGAGAATGTATGACAACGGTCATCTTTAATATAGAGAGTCATCTTTAATATAGAGAATGTATGACAACGGTCATCTTTAATATAGAGAATGTAGGACAACGGTCATCTTTAATATAGAGAATGTATGACAACGGTCATCTTTAATATAGAGAATGTAGGACAGCGGTCATCTTTAATATAGAGAATGTATGATAACGGTCATCTTTAATATAGAGAATGTATGATAACGGTCACCTTTAATATAGAGAATGAAGGACAGCGGTCATTTTTAATATAGAGAATGTAGGACAACGGTCATCTTTAATATAGAGAATGTATGACAGCAGTCATCTTTAATATAGAGAATGTAGGACAACGGTCATCTTTAATATAGAGAATGTAGGACAATGGTCATCTTTAATATAGAGAATGTAGTACAACGGTCATCTTTAATATAGAGAATGTAGGACAACGGTCATCTTTAATATAGAGGATGTATGACAACGGTCATCTTTAATATAGAGAATGTAGGACAACGATCATCTTTAATATAGAGGATGTATGACAGCGATCATCTTTAATATAGAGAATGTATGACAACGGTCATCTTTAATATAGAGAATGTATGACAGCGGTCATCTTTAATATAGAGAATGTATGACAATGGTCATCTTTAATATAGAGAATGTATGATAATGGTCATCTTTATTATAGAGAAAGTATGATAACGGTCACCTTTAATATAGACGATGTAGGACAGCGGTCATCTTTAATATAGAGAATGTATGATAACGGTCATCTTTAACATAGAGGATGTAGGACAACGGTCATCTTTAATATAGAGAATGTAGGACAGCGGTCATCTTTAATATAGAGAATGTAGGACAATGGTCATCTTAAATATAGAGAATGTATGACAGCGGTCATCTTTAATATAGAGAATGTAGGACAACGGTCATCTTTTATATAGAGAATGTAGGACAGTGGTCATCTTTAATATAGAGAATGTAGGACATCTGTCACATTTAATATAGAGAATGTAGGACAGCGGTCACCTTTAATATAGAGAATGTAGGACATCGGTCATCTTTAATATAGAGAATGTAGGACAACGGTCATCTTTAATATAGAGAATGTAGGACAGCGGTCATCTTTAATATAGAGAATGTAGGACAATGGTCATCTTTAATATAGAGAATGAAGGACAGCGGTCATTTTTAATATAGAGAATGTAGGACAACGGTCATCTTTAATATAGAGAATATATGATAACGGTCACCTTTAATATAGAGAATGAAGGACAGCGGTCATTTTTAATATAGAGAATGTAGGACAACGGTCATCTTTAATATAGAGAATGTAGGACAACGGTCGTCTTTAATATAGAGAATATAGGACAACGGTCATCTTTAATATAGAGAATGTATGACAACGGTCATCTTTAATATAGAGAATGTATGACAACGGTCATCTTTAATATAGAGAATGTAGGACAACGGTCATCTTTAATATAGAGAATGTATGACAGCGGTCATCTTTAATATAGAGAATGTATGACAACGGTCATCTTTAATATAGAGAATGTATGACAGCGGTCATCTTTAATATAGAGAATGTATGACAACGGTCATCTTTAATATAGAGAATGTATGACAGCGGTCATCTTTAATATAGAGAATGTATGACAACGGTCATCTTTAATATAGAGAGTCATCTTTAATATAGAGAATGTATGACAACGGTCATCTTTAATATAGAGAATGTAGGACAACGGTCATCTTTAATATAGAGAATGTATGACAACGGTCATCTTAAATATAGAGAATGTAGGACAGCGGTCATCTTTAATATAGAGAATGTATGATAACGGTCATCTTTAATATAGAGAATGTATGATAACGGTCACCTTTAATATAGAGAATGTAGGACAACGGTCATCTTTAATATAGAGAATGTAGGACAACGGTCATCTTTAATATAGAGGATGTATGACAACGGTCATCTTTAATATAGAGAATGTAGGACAACGATCATCTTTAATATAGAGGATGTATGACAGCGATCATCTTTAATATAGAGAATGTATGACAACGGTCATCTTTAATATAGAGAATGTATGACAGCGGTCATCTTTAATATAGAGAATGTATGACAATGGTCATCTTTAATATAGAGAATGTATGATAATGGTCATCTTTATTATAGAGAAAGTATGATAACGGTCACCTTTAATATAGACGATGTAGGACAGCGGTCATCTTTAATATAGAATGTATGATAACGGTCATCTTTAACAATATTAGAGGATGTAGGACAACGGTCATCTTTAATATAGAGAATGTAGGACAGCGGTCATCTTTAATATAGAGAATGTAGGACAATGGTCATCTTAAATATAGAGAATGTATGACAGCGGTCATCTTTAATATAGAGAATGTAGGACAACGGTCATCTTTTATATAGAGAATGTAGGACAGTGGTCATCTTTAATATAGAGAATGTATGATAACGATCATCTTTAATATAGAGAATGTAGGACAACGGTCATCTTTAATACAGAGAATGTATGACAACGGTCACTTTCCTATATTAAAGATAACGGTCATCTTTAATATATCATCTTTAATATAGAGAATGTAGGACAGCGGTCATCTTTAATATAGAGAATGTATGATAACGGTCACCTTTAATATAGAGAATGTAGGACAACGGTCATCTTTAATATAGAGAATGTATGATAACGGTCACCTTTAATATAGAGGATGTAGGACAACGGTCATCTTTAATATAGAGAATGTATGACAACGGTAATCTTTAATATAGAGGATGTAGGACAACGGTCATCTTTAATATAGAGGATGTAGGACAACGGTCATCTTTAATATAGAGGATGTAGGACATCGGTCATCTTTAATATAGAGAATGTAGGACAACGGTCATCTTTAATATAGAGAATGTAGGACAGCGGTCATCTTTAATATAGAGAATGTAGGACATCTGTCACATTTAATATAGAGAATGTAGGACAGCGGTCACCTTTAATATAGAGAATGTAGGACAACGGTCATCTTTAATATAGAGAATGTATGATAACGGTCATCTTTATTATAGAGAATGTATGATAACGGTCACCTTTAATATAGACGATGTAGGACAACGGTCATCTTTAATATAGAGAATGTATGATAACGGTCACCTTTAATATAGACGATGTAGGACAACGGTCATCTTTAATATAGAGAATGAAGGACAGCGGTCATCTTTAATATAGAGAATGTAGGACAATGGTCATCTTAAATATAGAGAATGTATGATAATGGTCATCTTTAATATAGAGAATGTATGATAATGGTCATCTTTAACATAGAGGATGTAGGACAACGGTCATCTTTAATATAGAGAATGAAGGACAGCGGTCATCTTTAATATAGAGAATGTAGGACAATGGTCATCTTAAATATAGAGAATGTATGACAGCGGTCATCTTTAATATAGAGAATGTAGGACAATGATCATCTTTTATATAGAGAATGTAGGACAGTGGTCATCTTTAATATAGAGAATGTATGATAACGGTCATCTTTAATATAGAGAATGTAGGACAACGGTCATCTTTAATATAGAGAATGTATGACAACGGTCACTTTCTTATATTAAAGATAACGGTCATCTTTAATATATCATCTTTAATATAGAGAATGTAGGACAACGGTCATCTTTAATATAGAGGATGTAGGACATCGGTCATCTTTAATATAGAGAATATATGATAACGGTCACCTTTAATATAGAGGATGTAGGACAACGGTCATCTTTACTATAGAGAATGTAGGACAACGGTCATCTTTAATATAGAGGATGTAGGACATCGGTCATCTTTAATATAGAGAATGTAGGACAACGGTCATCTTTAATATAGAGAATGTAGGACAGCGGTCATCTTTAATATAGAGAATGTATGATAATGGTCATCTTTAACATAGAGGATGTAGGACAACGGTCATCTTTAATATAGAGAATGTAGGACAGCGGTCATCTTTAATATAGAGAATGTAGGTCAATGGTCATCTTAAATATAGAGAATGTATGACAGCGGTCATCTTTAATATAGAGAATGTAGGACAATGGTCATCTTTTATATAGAGAATGTAGGACAGTGGTCATCTTTAATATAGAGAATGTATGATAACGGTCATCTTTAATATAGAGAATGTAGGACAACGGTCATCTTTAATATAGAGAATGTATGACAACGGTCACTTTCTTATATTAAAGATAACGGTCATCTTTAATATATCATCTTTAATATAGAGAATGTAGGACAACGGTCATCTTTAATATAGAGAATATATGATAACGGCCACCTTTAATATAGAGGATGTAGGACAACGGTCATCTTTAATATAAAGAATGTAGGACAACGGTCATCTTCAATATAGAGGATGTAGGACATCGGTCATCTTTAATATAGAGAATATATGATAACGGTCACCTTTAATATAGAGGATGTAGGACAACGGTCATCTCTAATATAGAGGATGTAGGACATCGGTCATCTTTAATATAGAGAATGTAGGACAACGGTCATCTTTAATATAGAGAATGTAGGACAGCGGTCATCTTTAATATAGAGAATGTAGGACATCTGTCACCTTTAATATAGAGAATGTAGGACAGCGGTCACCTTTAATATAGAGAATGTAGGACATCGGTCATCCTTAATATAGAGAATGTAGGACAACTGTCATCTTTAATATAGAGAATGTAGGACAGCGGTCATCTTTAATATAGAGAATGTAGGACAACGGTCATCTTTAATATAGAGAATGAAGGACAGCGGTCATCTTTAATATAGAGAATGTAGGACAACGGTCATCTTTAATAAAGAGAATGTAGTACAACGGTCACCTTTAATATAGACAATGTAGGACAACGGTCACTTTTAATATAGAGAATGTAGGACAGCGGTCATCTATAGAGAATGTAGGACAGCGGTCATATTTAATATAGAGATTGTAGGACAACGGTCACCTTTAATATAGAGAATGTATGACAGCAGTCATCTTTAATATAGAGAATGTAGGACAACGGTCATCTTTAATATACAGAATGTATGACAGCGGTAATCTTTAATAAAGAGAATGTAGGACAACGGTCATCTTTAATGTAGAGAATGTAGGACAACTGTCATCTTTAATATAGAGAATGTAGGACAACGGTCACCTTTAATATAGAGAATGTATGACAGCAGTCATCTTTAATATAGAGAATGTAGGACAACGGTCATCTTTAATATATAGAATGTAGAACAACGGTCATCTTTAATATAGAGAATGTAGGACAGTGGTCATCTTTAATATAGAGAATGTATTACAACGGTCATCTTTAATATAGAGAATGTATGATAACGGTCATCTTTATTATAGAGAATGTATGATAACGGTCACCTTTAATATAGACGATGTAGGACAACGGTCATCTTTAATATAGAGAATGTATGATAACGGTCACCTTTAATATAGACGATGTAGGACAGCGGTCATCTTTAATATAGAGAATGTATGATAATGGTCATCTTTAACATAGAGGATGTATGACAGCGGTCATCTTTAATATAGAGAATGTAGGACAATGGTCATCTTTTATATAGAGAATGTAGGACTGTGGTCATCTTTAATATAGAGAATGTATGATAACGGTCATCTTTAATATAGAGAATGTAGGACAACGGTCATCTTTAATATAGAGAATGTATGACAACGGTCACTTTCTTATATTAAAGATAACGGTCAAATTTAATATATCATCTTTAATATAGAGAATGTAGGACAACGGTCATCTTTAATATAGAGAGTATATGATAACGGTCACCTTTAATATAGAGGATGTAGGACAACGGTCATCATTAATATAGAGAATGTAGGACAACGGTCATCTTTAATATAGAGGATGTAGGACATCGGTCATCTTTAATATAGAGAATATATGATAACGGTCACCTTTAATATAGAGGATGTAGGACAACGGTCATCTTTACTATAGAGAATGCAGGACAACGGTCATCTTTAATATAGAGGATGTAGGACATCGGTCATATTTAATATAGAGAATGTAGGACAACGGTCATCTTTAATATAGAGAATGTAGGACAGCGGTCATCTTTAATATAGAGAATGTAGGACATCTGTCACCTTTATCATAGAGAATGTAGGACAACGGTCACCTTTAATATAGAGAATGTAGGACAGTGGTCATCTTTAATATAGAGAATGTAGGACAACGGTCACCTTTAATATAGACAATGTAGGACAACGGTCACCTTTAATATAGAGAATGTAGGACAGCGGTCATCTATAGAGAATGTAGGACAGCGGTCATATTTAATATAGAGAATGTAGGACAACGGTCACCTTTAATATAGAGAATGTATGACAGCAGTCATCTTTAATATAGAGAATGTAGGACAACGGTCATCTTTAATATACAGAATGTAGGACAACGGTCATCTTTAATATAGAGAATGTAGGACAGTGGTCATCTTTAATATAGAGAATGTAGGACAACGGTCACCTTTAATATAGACAATGTAGGACAACGGTCACCTTTAATATAGAGAATGTAGGACAGCGGTCATCTATAGAGAATGTAGGACAGCGGTCATATTTAATATACAGAATGTAGGACAACGGTCATCTTTAATATAGAGAATGTAGGACAGTGGTCATCTTTAATATAGAGAATGTAGGACAACGGTCACCTTTAATATAGACAATGTAGGACAACGGTCACCTTTAATATAGAGAATGTAGGACAGCGGTCATCTATAGAGAATGTAGGACAGCTGTCATATTTAATATAGAGAATGTAGGACAACGGTCACCTTTAATATAGAGAATGTATGACAGCAGTCATCTTTAATATAGAGAATGTAGGACAACGGTCACCTTTAATATAGACAATGTAGGACAACGGTCACCTTTAATATAGAGAATGTAGGACAGCGGTCATCTATAGAGAATGTAGGACAGCTGTCATATTTAATATAGAGAATGTAGGACAACGGTCACCTTTAATATAGAGAATGTATGACAGCAGTCATCTTTAATATAGAGAATGTAGGACAACGGTCATCTTTAATATACAGAATGTATGACAGCGGTAATCTTTAATAAAGAGAATGTAGGACAACGGTCATCTTTAATGTAGAGAATGTATGACAACGGTCATCTTTAATATATAGAATGTAGGACAACGGTCATCTTTAATATAGAGAATGTAGGACAGCGGTTATCTTTAATTTAGAGAATGTAGGACAGTGGTCATCTTTAATATAGAGAATTTAGGACAACGGTCATCTTTAATATAGAGAATGTAGGACAAAGGTCATCTTTAATATAAAGAATGTAGGACAACGGTCATCTTTAATATAGAGAATGTAGGAAAATGGTCATCTTTAATATAGGGAATGTAGGACAATGGTCATCTTTAATATAGAGAATGTAGGACAGCGGTCACCTTTAATATAGAGAATGTAGGACAATAGTCATCTTTAATATATAGAATATAGGACAATGGTCATCTTTAATATACAGAATGTATGACAGCGGTCATCTTTAATATAGAGAATGTAGGACAATGGTCATCTTTAATATAGAGAATGTAGGACAGCGGTCATCTTTAATATAGAGAATGTAGGACAATGGTCATCTTTAATATAGAGAATGTATGACAACGGTCATCTTTAATATAGAGAATGTAGGACAGCGGTCATCTTTAATATAGAGAATGTAGGACAGTGGCCATCTTTAATATAGAGAATGTAGGACAGCGGTCATCTTTAATATAGAGAATGTAGGACAATGGTCATCTTTAATATAGAGAATGAAGGACAGCGGTCATCTTTAATATAGAGAATGTAGGACAGCGGTCATCTTTAATATAGCGAATGTAGGACAGTGGTCATCTTTAATATAGAGAATGTAGGACAGTGGTCATCTTTAATATAGAGAATGTATGACAACGGTCATCTTTAATATAGAGAGAGTATGACAACGGTCATCTTTAATATAGAGAATGTAGGACAGCGGTCATCTTTAATATAGAGAATGTAGGACAATGGTCATCTTCAATATAGAGAATGTAGGAAAGCGGTCATCTTTAATTTAGAGAATGTAGGACAACGGTCATCTTTAATATAGAGAAAGTATGACAACGGTCATCTTTAATATAGAGAGAGTATGACAACGGTCATCTGTAATATAGAGAATGTAGGACAACTGTCATCTTTAATATAGAGAATGTAGGACAGCGGTCATATTTAATATAGGGCCAGTATGTCAATGGTCATCTTTAATATAGAGCGAGTATGACAATGGTCATCTTTGATATAGAGAATGTAGGACAGCGGTCATCTTCAATATAGGGCCAGTATGTCAATGGTCAACTTTAATATAGAGCGAGTATGACAACTGTCATCTTTAATATCGAGAATGTATGACAGCGGTCATCTTTAATATAGAGAATGTAGGAGAATGGTCATCTTTAATATAGGGCCAGTATGTCAATGGTCATTTTTAATATAGAGTGAGTAGGACAACGGTCATCTTTAATATAGAGAATGTAGGACAGCGGTCATCTTTAATATAGAGAATGTATGACAGCGGTCATCTTTATTATAGAGAATGAAGGACAGCGGTCACCTTTAACATAGAGAATGTAGGACATCTGTCATCTTTAATATAGAGAATGTAGGACAGCGGTCACCTTTAATATAGAG
The DNA here is from genome assembly GCA_037043455.1 of Cyrtodaria siliqua. Classification (NCBI taxonomy): domain Eukaryota; kingdom Metazoa; phylum Mollusca; class Bivalvia; order Adapedonta; family Hiatellidae; genus Cyrtodaria; species Cyrtodaria siliqua. The sequence goes on from JAWPHD010000935.1 coordinate 117,928, forward strand.
AATGTAGGACATCGGTCATCTTTAATATAGAGAATGTAGGACAACGGTCATCTTTAATATAGAGAATGTAGGACAACGGTCATCTTTAATATAGAGAATGTAGGACAGCGGTCATCTTTAATATAGAGAAAGTAGGACAACGGTCATATTTAATATTGAGAATGTAGGACAACGGTCATCTTTAATATAGAGAATGTAGGACAACGGTCATCTTTAATATAGAGAATGTAGGACAGCGGTCATATTTAATATAGAGAATGTATGACAGCGGTCATCTTTAATATAGAGAGAGTATGACAACGGTCATCTTTAATATAGAGAATGTAGGATAACGGTCATCTTTAATATAGAGAATGTAGGACAACGGTCAGCTTTAATATAGAGAATGTATGACAGCGGTCATCTTTAATATAGAGAATGTAGGACAACGGTCATCTTTAATATACAGAATGTAGGACAACGGTCATCTTTAATATAGAGAATATAGAACAGCGGTCATCTTTAATATAGAGAATGTATGACAACGGTAATCTTTAATAAAGAGAATGTAGGACAACGGTCATCTTTAATATAGAGAATGTAGGACAACGGTCATCTTTAATATAGAGAATATAGGACAAAGGTCATCTTTAATATAGAGAATGTAGGACAGCGGTCATCTTTAATATAGAGAATGTAGGACAATGGTCATCTTTAATATAGGGAATGTAGGACAACGGTCATCTTTAATATAGAGAATATAGGACAAAGGTCATCTTTAATATAGAGAATGTAGGACAGCGGTCATCTTTAATATAGAGAATGTAGGACAATGGTCATCTTTAATATAGGGAATGTAGGACAATGGTCATCTTTAATATAGAGAATGTAGGACAGCGGTCACCTTTAATATAGAGAATGTAGGACAATGGTCATCTTTAATATAGAGAATATACGACAATGGTCATCTTTAATATAGAGAATGTATGACAGCGGTCATCTTTAATATAGAGAATGTAGGACAACGGTCATCTTTAATATAGAGAATGTAGGACAGCGGTCATCTTTAATATAAAGAATGTAGGACAATGGTCATCTTTAATATAGAGAATGTAGGACAATGGTCATCTTTAATATAGAGAATGTATGACAACGGTCATCTTTAATATAGAGAATGTAGGACAGCGGTCATCTTTAATATAGAGAATGTAGGACAGTGGTCATCTTTAATATAGAGAATGTAGGACAGCGGTCATCTTTAATATAGAGAATGTAGGACAATGATCATCTTTAATATAGAGAATGAAGGACAGCGGTCATCTTTAGTATAGAGAATGTAGGACAGTGGTCATCTTTACTATAGAGAATGTAGGACAATGGTCATCTTTAATATAGAGAATGTATGACAACGGTCATCTTTAATATAGAGAATGTATGACAGCGGTCATCTTTAATATAGAGAATGTAGGACAATGGTCATCTTTAATATAGAGAATGAAGGACAGCGGTCATCTTTAATATAGAGAATGTAGGACAGCGGTCATCTTTAATATATCGAATGTAGGACAGTGGTCATCTTTAATATAGAGAATGTAGGACAGTGGTCATCTTTAATATAGAGAATGTATGACAACTGTCATCTTTAATATAGAGTGTGTATGACAACGGTCATCTTTAATATAGAGAATGTAGGACAGCGGTCATCTTTAATATAGAGAATGTAGGACAATGGTCATCTTCAATATAGAGAATGTAGGAAAGCGGTCATCTTTAATTTAGAGAATGTAGGACAACGGTCATCTTTAATATAGAGAAAGTATGACAACGGTCATCTTTAATATAGAGAGAGTATGACAACGGTCATCTGTAATATAGAGAATGTAGGACAACTGTCAACTTTAATATAGAGAATGTAGGACAGCGGTCATCTTTAATATAGGGCCAGTATGTCAATGGTCATCTTTAATATAGAGCGAGTATGACAACTGTCATCTTTAATATCGAGAATGTATGACAGCGGTCATCTTTAATATAGAGAATGTAGGAGAATGGTCATCTTTAATATAGGGCCAGTATGTCAATGGTCATTTTTAATATAGAGTGAGTAGGACAACGGTCATCTTTAAGATAGAGAATGTAGGAAAGCGGTCATCTTTATTATAGAGAATGAAGGACAGCGGTCACCTTTAACATAGAGAATGTAGGACATCTGTCATCTTTAATATAGAGAATGTAGGACAGCGGTCACCTTTAATATAGAGAATGTAGAACATCGGTCATCTTTAATATAGAGAATGAAGGACAACGGTCATCTTTAATATAGAGAATATAGGACAAAGGTCATCTTTAATATAGAGAATGTAGGACAGCGGTCATCTTTAATATAGAGAATGTAGGACAATGGTCATCTTTAATATAGGGAATGTAGGACAATGGTCATCTTTAATATAGAGAATGTAGGACAGCGGTCACCTTTAATATAGAGAATGTAGGACAATGGTCATCTTCAATATAGAGAATATACGACAATGGTCATCTTTAATATAGAGAATGTATGACAGCGGTTATCTTTAATATAGAGAATGTAGGACAACGGTCATCTTTAATATAGAGAATGTAGGACAGCGGTCATCTTTAATATAGAGAATGTAGGACAATGGTCATCTTTAATATAGAGAATGTAGGACAATGGTCATCTTTAATATAGAGAATGTATGACAACGGTCATCTTTAATATAGAGAATGTAGGACAGCGGTCATCTTTAATATAGAGAATGTAGGACAGTGGTCATCTTTAATATAGAGAATGTAGGACAGCGGTCATCTTTAATATAGAGAATGTAGGACAATGATCATCTTTAATATAGAGAATGAAGGACAGCGGTCATCTTTAATATAGAGAATGTAGGACAGTGGTCATCTTTAATATAGAGAATGTAGGACAATGGTCATCTTTAATATAGAGAATGTATGACAACGGTCATCTTTAATATAGAGAATGTATGACAACGGTCATCTTTAATATAGAGAATGTAGGACAGCGGTCATCTTTAATATAGCGAATGTAGGACAGTGGTCATCTTTAATATAGAGAATGTAGGACAGTGGTCATCTTTAATATAGAGAAAGTATGACAACGGTCATCTTTAATATAGAGAATGTAGGACAGCGGTCATCTTTAATATAGAGAATGTAGGACAATGGTCATCTTCAATATAGAGAATGTAGGAAAGCGGTCATCTTTAATTTAGAGAATGTAGGACAACGGTCATCTTTAATATAGAGAAAGTATGACAACGGTCATCTTTAATATAGAGAGAGTATGACAACGGTCATCTGTAATATAGAGAATGTAGGACAACTGTCATCTTTAATATAGAGAATGTAGGACAGCGGTCATTTTTAATATAGGGCCAGTATGTCAATGGTCATCTTTAATATAGAGCGAGTATGACAATGGTCATCTTTGATATAGAGAATGTAGTACAGCGGTCATCTTTAATATAGGGCCAGTATGTCAATGGTCATCTTTAATATAGAGCGAGTATGACAACTGTCATCTTTAATATCGAGAATGTATGACAGCGGTCATCTTTAATATAGAGAATGTAGGAGAATGGTCATCTTTAATATAGGGCCAGTATGTCAATGGTCATTTTTAATATAGAGTGAGTAGGACAACGGTCATCTTTAATATAGAGAATGTAGGACAGCGGTCATCTTTAATATAGAGAATGTATGACAGCGGTCATCTTTATTATAGAGAATGAAGGACAGCGGTCACCTTTAACATAGAGAATGTAGGACATCTGTCATCTTTAATATAGAGAATGTAGGACAGCGGTCACCTTTAATATAGAGAATGTAGGACATCGGTCATCTTTAATATAGAGAATGTAGGACAACGGTCATCTTTAATATAGAGAATGTAGGACAGCGGTCATCTTTAATATAGAGAATGTAGGACAACGGGCATCTTTAATATAGAGAATGAAGGACAGCGGTCATCTTTAATATAGAGAATGTAGGACAACGGTCATCTTTAATATAGAGAATGTAGGACAACGGTCATCTTTAATATAGAGAATGTAGGACAGCGGTCATCTTTAATATAGAGAAAGTAGGACAACGGTCATATTTAATATAGAGAATGTAGGACAATGGTCATCTTTAATATAGAGAATGTAGGACAGCGGTCACCTTTAATATAGAGAATGTAGGACAATGGTCATCTTTAATATAGAGAATATACGACAATGGTCATCTTTAATATAGAGAATGTAGGACAGCGGTCATCTTTAATATAGAGAATGTAGGACAACGGTCATCTTTAATATAGAGAATGTAGGACAGCGGTCATCTTTAATATAGAGAATGTAGGACAATGGTCATCTTTAATATAGAGAATGTAGGACAATGGTCATCTTTAATATAGAGAATGTATGACAACGGTCATCTTTAATATAGAGAATGTAGGACAGCGGTTATCTTTAATATAGAGAATGTAGGACAGTGGTCATCTTTAATATAGAGAATGTAGGACAGCGGTCATCTTTAATATAGAGAATGTAGGACAATGATCATCTTTAATATAGAGAATGAAGGACAGCGGTCATCTTTAGTATAGAGAATGTAGGACAGTGGTCATCTTTAATATAGAGAATGTAGGACAATGGTCATCTTTAATATAGAGAATGTATGACAAAGGTCATCTTTAATATAGAGAGAGTATGACAACGGTCATCTTTAATATAGAGAATGTAGGACAGTGGTCATCTTTAATATAGAGAATGTAGGACAATGGTCATCTTTAATATAGAGAATGTAGGAAAGCGGTCATCTTTAATATAGAGAATGTAGGACAACGGTCATCTTTAATATAGGGAAAGTATGACAACGGTCATCTTTAATATAGAGAGAGTATGACAACGGTCATCTGTAATATAGAGAATGTAGGACAACTGTCATCTTTAATATAGAGAATGTAGGACAGCGGTCATATTTAATATAGGGCCAGTATGTCAATGGTCATCTTTAATATAGAGCGAGTATGACAATGGTCATCTTTAATATAGAGAATGTAGGACAATGGTCATCTTTAATATAGGGCCAGTATGTCAATGGTCATCTTTAATATAGAGCGAGTATGACAATGGTCATCTTTGATATAGAGAATGTAGGACAGCGGTCATCTTTAATATAGGGCCAGTATGTCAATGGTCATCTTTAATATAGAGCGAGTATGACAACTGTCATCTTTAATATAGAGAATGTATGACAGCGGTCATCTTTAATAAAGAGAATGTAGGACAATGGTCATCTTTAATATAAGGCCAGTATGTCAGTGGTCACCTTTATTATAGAGCGAGTATGACAATGGTCATCTTTAATATAGAGCAAGTATGGAAATGGTCATCTTTAATATATAGCAAGTATGGAAATGGTCATCTTTAATATAGAGCAAGTTTGGCAATGGTCATCTTTAACATAGAGCGAGTTTTTCAATGGTCATGTTTAATATAGAGCAAGTATGCCAATGGTCATCTTTAATATAGAGAGAGAATGGCAATGGTCATCTCTAATATAAAGCGAGTATGGTAATGGTCATCTTTAACATAGAGCAAGTATGGCAGTGATCATTTTTTATATAGAGAGAATATGGCAATGGTCATTTTTAATATAGACCAAGTATGGCCATGGTCATCTTTAATATAGTGCAAGTATGTCTATGGGGTCATCTTTAATATATAGCACATATTGGCAATGGTCATTTTTTAATATAGAGCAAGAATGGCAGTGGTCAACTTTCATATAAAGAGAGTACGGCAATGGTCAACTTTAATATAGAGAGAGTACGGCAACGGTCATTTTCAATATAGACCAAGTATGGCCATGGTCATCTTTAATATAGAGCGAGTGTGGCAATGGTCATCTTTAATATATAGCAATGGTCATCTTTAATATAGAGAGAGTATGAAAATGGTCATCTTTAATATAGTGCCAGTAGTCAATGGACATTTTTATTATAGAGCAGATATTGGCAATGGTTATCTTTAATATAGATCAAATATTGGCAATGGTTATCTTTAATATAGAGCAAATATTGGTAATGGTCATCTTTAATAAAGAGCAAATATTGGCAATGGTTATGTTTTAATATAGAGGAAGAATGGCAATCGTCATCTTTCATATAGAGAGAGTATGGCAATGGTCATTTTTAATATAGACCAAGTATGGCAATGGGCATCGTTAATATAGAGCGATTATGGCAATGGTAATTTTTAATATAGAGCAAGTATGGCAATCGTCATCTTTCATAAAGAGAGAGTATGGCAATGGTCATTTTTAATATAGACCAAGTATGTCAATGGTCATCTTTAATATAAAGCGACTATGGCAATGGTCATTTTTAATATAGAGCGAGTATGAAAATTGTCATCGTTAATATAGAACAAGTATGAAAATGGTCATCTTTAATATAGATAGAGTATGACAATTGTCATCGTTAATATAGAGCAAGTATGACAATGGTCATATTTAATATAGATAGAGTATGGCAATTGTCATCGTTTCGTTAATACAGACCAAGTATGGCAATGGGCATCGTTAATACAGAGCAAGTATGACAATGGTCATCTTTAATATAAATAGAGTATGGCAATTGTCATCGTTAATATAGAGCAAGTATGGCAACTGTCATCGATAATATAGAGCAAGTATGACAATGGTCATCTTTAATATAGAGAGAGTATGGCAATTGTCATCGTTAATATAGACCAAATATGGCAACTGTCTTCGATAATATAGAGCAAGTATGGCAATGGTCATCTTTAATATAGAGAGAGTATGGCAATTGTCATCGTTAATATAGAGCAAGTATGGCAACTGTCATCGATAATATAGAGCAAGTATGACAATGGTCATCTTTAATATAGAGAGAGTATGGCTATTGTCATCGTTAATATAGAGCAAGTATGACAATGGTCATCTTTAATATAGAGAGAGTATGGCTATTGTCATCGTTAATATAGAGCAAGTATGACAATTGTCATCTTTAATATAGAGAGAGTATGGCTATTGTCATCGTTAATATAGAGCGAGTATGACAATTGTCATCTTTAATATAGAGAGAGTATGGCAATTGTCATCGATAATATAGAGCAAGTATGACAATGGTCATCTTTAATATACAGAGAGTATGGCAATTGTCATCGTTAGTATAGAGCAAGTATGGCAACTGTCATCGATAATATAGAGCAAGTATGACAATTGTCATCTTTAATATAGAGCAAGTATAAAAATGGTCATCTTTAATATAGAGCAAGTATGACAATTGTCATCTTTAATATAGAGCAAGTATAAAAATGGTCATCTTTAATATAGAGCAAGTATGACAATGGTCATCTTTAATATAGAGAGGGTATGACAATTGTCATCGTTAATATAGAGCAAGTATGACAATGGTCATCTTTAATATAGAGAGAGTATGGCAATTGTCATCGTTAATATAGAGAGAGTATGGCAATGGTAATTTTTAGTATAGATCGAATATGACAATGGTCATCTTTAATATAGAGCAAGTATGACAATGGTCATCTTTAATATAGAGCAAGTATGACAGTGGTCGCCGTTAATATAGAGAAAGTATGACAATGGTCATCTTTAATATAGACCAAGTATGGCAATTGTCATCGTTAATATAAAGCAAGTATGACAATGGACATCTTTAATATAGAGAGAGTATGGCAATGGTCATTTTTAGTATAGATCGAATATGACAATGGTCATCTTTAATATAGAGCAAGTATGACAATGGTCATCTTTAATATAGAGCAATTATGACAGTGGTGGCCGTTAATATAGAGAAAGTATGACAATGGTCATCTTTAATATAGACCAAGTATGGCAATTGTCATCGTTAATATAAAGCAAGTATGACAATGGACATCTTTAATATAGAGAGAGTATGGCAATTGTCATCTTTAATATAGAGAGAGTATGGCAATGGTCATCGTTTATATAGAGCAAGTACGACAATGGTCATCTTTAATATAGAGAGGGTATTACAATTGTCATCGTTAATATAGAGCAAGTATGACAATGGTCATCTTTAATATAGAGAGAGTATGGCAATTGTCATCGTTAATATAGAGAGAGTATGGCAATGGTCATTTTTAATATAGAGCGAATATGACAATGGTCATCTTTAATATAGAGAAAGTATGACAATGGTCATCTTTAATATAGAGAGAGTATGACAATTGCCATCGTTAATATGAAGCAAGTTTGACAATGGTCATTTTTAATACAGAGAGAGTATGGCAATTGTCATCGTTAATATAGACAACGTATGGCAATGGGCATCGTTAATACAGAGTAAGTATGACAATAGCCATCTTTAATATAGAGCAAGTATGACAATTGTCATCGTTAATATAGAGCAAGTGTGACGATGGTCATCTTTAATATAGAGCAAGTATTGCAATTGTCATCGTTAATATAGAGCAAGTATGACAATTGTCATCGTTAATATAGAGCAAGTATGACAATGGTCATCTTTAATATAGAGAGAGTATGACAATGGTAATCTTTAATATAGAGCAATTATGACAATGATCATTTTTTAATATAGAGCAAATATGGCAATGGTCATCTTTCATAAAGAGAGAGTTTGGCAATGGTCATTTTTAATATATACCATGTATGGCAATGGTCATCTTTAATATAGAGCGAGTATGCTAATTGTCATCGTCAATACAGAGCAAGTATGACAATGGTCATCTTTAATATAGAGAGAGTATGGCAATGGTCATCTTTAATATAGAGCAAGTTTGGCAATGGTCATCTTTCATAAAGACAGAGTATAGCAATGGTCAATTTTAATATAGACCAAGTATGGCAATGGACATCGTTAATATAGAGCAAGTATGGCAATGGTCATCTTAAATATAGATTTAGTATGACAATTGTCATTGTTAATATAGACCAAATAGTCTTTAATACAGAGCAAGTATGACAATGGTAATCTTTAATATAGAGAGAGTATGGCAATGGTAAACTTTAATATAGAGCAAGTATGACAATGGTCATTTTTTAATATAGAGCAAATATGGCAATGGTCATCTTTCATAAAGAGAGAATATGGCAATGGTCATTTTTAATATAGACAAAGTATGGCAATGGGCTTCGTTAATATAGAGCAAGTATGGCAATTGTCATCGTCAATATAGAGCAAGCATGACAATGATCATCTTTAATATAGAGCAAGCATGACAATGGTCATCTTTAATATAGAGCGAATATGGCAATTGCCATCGTAAATATAGAGAAAGTATGGCAATGGTCATCTTTAATATAGAGCAAGCATGACAATGGTCATCTTTAATATAGAGAGAGTATGACAATTGGCATCTTTAATATAGAGCAAGCATGACAATGGTCATCTTTAATATAGAGCAAGCATGACAATTGTCATCGTTAATATAGAGAGAGTATGACAATGGTCATCTTTAATATAGAGCAAGCATGACAATGGTCATCTTTAATATAGAACAAGTATGACAATGCTTATCTTTAATATAGAGCAAGTATGACAATGGACATCTTAAATATAGAGAGAGTATGACAATTGTCATCGTTAATATAGAGAGAGTATGACAATGGTCATCTTTAATATAGAGCAATCATGACAATTGTCATCGTTAATATAGAGAGAGTATGGCAATAGTCATCTTTAATATAGAGCAGGCATGACAATGGTCATCTTTAATATAGAGAGAGTATGACAATTGTCATCGTTAATATAGAGAGAGTATGACAATGGTCATCTTTAATATAGAAGAATATAGAGCAAGAATGACAATAGTCATCGTTAATATAGAGCAAGCATGACAATTTTCATCTTTAATACAGAGAGAGTATGACAATTGTCAACGTTAATATAGAGAGAGTATGACAATGGTCATCTTTAATATAGAGCAAGCATTACAATGGCTATCTTTAATATAGAGAGAGTATGACAATTGTCATCGTTAATATAGACCAAGTATTGCAACTGTCATCGATAATATAGAGCAAGTATGACAATGGTCATCTTTAATATAGAGAGAGTATGGCAATTGTCATCGTTAATATAGAGAGAGTATGACAATGGTCATCTTTAATATAGAGCAAGCATTACAATGGTCATCTTTAATATAGAGAGAGTATGACAATTGTCATCGTTAATATAGACAAAGTATGGCAACTGTCATCGATAATATAGAGCAAGTATGACAATGGTCATCTTTAATATAGAGAGAGTATGGCAATTGTCATCGTTAATATAGAGCAAGTATGGCAACTGTCATCGATAATATAGAGCAAGTATGACAATGGTCATCTTTAATATAGAGAGAGTATGGCTATTGTCATCGTTAATATAGAGCAAGTATGACAATGGTCATCTTTAATATAGAGAGAGTATGGCTATTGTCATCGTTAATATAGAGCAAGTATGACAATTGTCATCTTTAATATAGAGAGAGTATGGCAATTGTCATCGTTAATATAGAGCAAGTATGACAATGGTCATCTTTAATATAGAGCAAGTATGACAATTGTCATCTTTAATATAGAGAGAGTATGGCTATTGTCATCGTTAATATAGATCAAGTATGACAATTGTCATCTTTAATATAGAGAGAGTATGGCAATTGTCATCGTTAATATAGAGCAAGAATGGCAACTGTCATCGATAATATAGAGCAAGTATGACAATGGTCATCTTTAATATAGAGAGAGTATGGCAATTGTCATCGTTAATATAGAGCAAGTATGGCAACTGTCATCGATAATATAGAGCAAGTATGACAATGGTCATCTTTAATATAGAGAGAGTATAGCTATTGTCATCTTTAATATAGAGAAAGTATGACAATTGTCATCTTTAATATAAAGCAAGTATAAAAATGGTCATCTTTAATATAGAGCAAGTATGACAATGGTCATCTTTAATATAGAGAGGGTATGACAATTGTCATCGTTAATATAGAGCAAGTATGACAATGGTCATCTTTAATATAGAGAGAGTATGGCAATGGTCATTTTTAGTATAGATCGAATATGACAATGGTCATCTTTAATATAGAGCAAGTATGACAATGGTCATCTTTAATATAGAGCAAGTATGACAGTGGTCGCCGTTAATATAGAGAAAGTATGACAATGGTCATCTTTAATATAGACCAAGTATGGCAATTGTCATCGTTAATATAGAGCAAGTATGACAATGGTCATCTTTAATATAGAGAGAGTATGGCTATTGTCATCGTTAATACAGAGCAAGTATGACAATTGTCATCTTTAATATAGAGAGAGTATGGCTATTGTCATCGTTAATATAGAGCAAGTATGACAATTGTCATCTTTAATATAGAGAGAGTATGGCAATTGTCATCGTTAATATAGAGCAAGAATGGCAAATGTCATCGATAATATAGAGCAAGTATGACAATGGTCATCTTTAATATAGAGAGAGTATGGCAATTGTCATCGTTAATATAGAGCAAGTATGGCAACTGTCATCGATAATATAGAGCAAGTATGACAATGGTCATCTTTAATATAGAGAGAGTATAGCTATTGTCATCTTTAATATAGAGAAAGTATGACAATTGTCATCTTTAATATAAAGCAAGTATAAAAATGGTCATCTTTAATATAGAGCAAGTATGACAATGGTCATCTTTAATATAGAGAGGGTATGACAATTGTCATCGTTAATATAGAGCAAGTATGACAATGGTCATCTTTAATATAGAGAGAGTATGGCAATGGTCATTTTTAGTATAGATCGAATATGACAATGGTCATCTTTAATATAGAGCAAGTATGACAATGGTCATCTTTAATATAGAGCAAGTATGACAGTGGTCGCCGTTAATATAGAGAAAGTATGACAATGGTCATCTTTAATATAGACCAAGTATGGCAATTGTCATCGTTAATATAAAGCAAGTATGACAATGGACATCTTTAATATAGAGAGAGTATGGCAATTGTCATTTTTAATATAGAGCAAGTATGACAATGGTCATCTTTAATATAGAGAGGGTATTACAATTGTCATCGTTGATATAGAGCAAGTATGACAATGGTCATCTTTAATATAGATAGAGAGAGTATGGCAATGGTCATTTTTAATATAGAGCGAATATGACAATGGTCATCTTTAATATAGAGAAAGTATGACAATGGTCATCTTTAATATAGAGAGAGTATGACAATTGTCATCGTTAATATGAAGCAAGTTTGACAATGGTCATTTTTAATATAGAGAGAGTATGGCAATTGTCATCGTTAATATAGACAACGTATGGCAATGGGCATCGTTAATACATAGTAAGTATGACAATAGCCATCTTTAATATAGAGCAAGTATGACAATTGTCATCGTTAATATAGAGCAAGTGTGACGATGGTCATCTTTAATATAGAGCAAGTATTGCAGTTGTCATCGTTAATATAGAGCAAGTATGACAATGGTCATCTTTAATATAGAGAGAGTATGACAATGGTAATCTTTAATATAGAGCAATTATGACAATGATCATTTTTTAATATAGAGCAAATATGGCAATGGTCATCTTTCATAAAGAGAGAGTATGGCAATGGTCATTTTTAATATAGACCAAGTATGGCAATGGTCATATTTAATATAGAGCGAGTATGCCAATTGTCATCGTCAATACAGAGCAAGTATGACAATGGTCATCTTTAATATAGAGAGAGTATGGCAATGGTCATCTTTAATATAGAGCAAGTATGGCAATGGTCATCTTTCATAAAGACAGAGTATAGCAATGGTCAATTTTAATATAGAGCACGTATGGCAATGGTCATCTTAAATATAGAGCGAGTATGGCAATTGTCATTTTTAATATAGACCAAATAGTCTTTAATACAGAGAAAGTATGACAATGGCCATCTTTAATATAGAGAGAGTATTACAATGGTAAACTTTAATATAGAGCAAGTATGACAATGATCATTTTTTAATATAGAGCAAATATGGCAATGGTCATCTTTCATAAAGAGAGAATATGGCAATGGTCATTTTTAATATAGACAAAGTATGACAATGGGCATCGTTAATATAGAGCAAGTATGGCAATTGTCATCGTCAATATAGATAGAGTATGACAATGGTCATTTTTAATATAGAGCAAGCATTACAATGGTCATCTTTAATATAGAGAGAGTATGACAATTGTCATCGTTAATATAGAGAGACTATGGCAATTGTCATCGTTAATATAGAGAGAGTATGACAATGGTCATCAAGCATGACAATGGTCATCTTTAATATAGTGCCAGTATGTCAACGGTCATCTTTAATATATAGCAAATATTGGCAATGTTCATTTTTCAATATAGAGCAAGAATGGCTGTAGTCATTTTTCATATAAAGATAGTATGGCAATGGTCATCTTTAATATAGCGAGAGTATGGCAATGGTCATTTTTAATATAGACAAAGTATGGCTATGGTCATCTTTAATATAGTGCCAGTATGTGTGTGGTCATCTTTAATATATATCAAATATTAGCAATGGTCATTTTTTAATATAGAGCAAGAATGACAGTGGTCATCTTTCATAAAAAGATAGTATGGCAATGGTCATCTTTAATAAAAAGAGAGTATGGCAATGGTCATCTTTAATAAAAAGAGAGTATGGCAATGGTCATCTTTAATAAAAAGGGAGTATGGCAATGGTCATCTTTAATAAAAAGGGAGTATGGCAATGGTCATCTTTAATATAGACCAAGTACGGCTATGTTCATCTTTAATATAGAGAGAGTATGGCAATGGTCATCGTTAATATAGAGCAAGCATGACAATGGTCATCTTTAATATAGAGCGAGTGTGGCAATGGAGAGTATGACAATGGTCATCTTAAATATAGCGAGAGTATGACAATGGTCATCTTTAATATATAGCTATGGTCATCTTTAATATATAGAGAGTATGAAAATGGTCATCTATAATATAGTGCCAGTATGTCAATGGTGATTTTTAATATAGAGCATATATTTTCAATGGTTATCTTTAATATAGAGCAAATATTGGCAATGGTTATCTTTAATATAGAGAAAATATTGATAATGGTCATCTTTAATATAAAGCAAATATTGGCAATGGTTATGTTTTAATATAGAGCAAGAATGGCAATCGTCATCTTTCATATAGAGAGAGTATGACAATTGTCATCGTTAATACAGAGCAAGTATGACAATGGTCATCTTTAATATAGAGAGAGTATAACAATGGTCATCTGTAATACATAGCAAGTATGACAATGGGCATCGCTAATATAGAGCAAGTTTGGCAATGGTCATCTTTAATATAGAGCTAGTATGGCAATGGGCATCGTTAATATAGAGCAAGTATGACAATGGTAATCTTTAATATAGACCAAGTATGGCAATGGTCATCTTAAATATAGAGCGAGTATGACAATGGAAATATTTAATATAGAGCAAGTATGACAATGATCATCTTTCATAAAGAGAGAGTATGGCAATGGTCATTTTTAATATAGACCAAGTATGGCAATGGGCATCGTTAATATAGAGCAAGTATGGCAATGGTCATCTTTAATATAGAGCAAGTGTGACAATGGTCATCTTTAATATAGAGAGAGTATGGCAATGGCAATTTTTAATATAGAGCAAGTATGACAATGATCATTTTCAATATAGAGCAAGTATGGCAATGGTCATGTTTCATAAAGAGAGAGTATAGCAATGGGCATCGTTAATATAGACCAAGTATGGCAATTGTCATCGTCAATATAGAGCAAGCGTGACAATGGTCATCTTTAATATAGAGCAAGCATGGCAATGGTCATCTTTAACATAGAGCGAGTATGGCAATTGCCATCGTTAATATAGAGAGGGTATGACAATGGTCATCTTTAATATAGAGCAAGTATAACAATTGTCATCGTTAATATAGAGCAAGTGTGATAATGGTCATCTTTAATATAGAGCAAGTATGACGATTGTCATCGTTAATATAGAACAAGTATGGCAATGGTAATTTTTAATACAGAGCAAGTATGACAATGGTCATATTTAATATAGAGCAAGTATGGCAATTATCGTCGTTAATATAGAGCAAGTATGGCAATTGTAATCGTTAATATAGAGCAAGTATGATAATGGTCATCTTTAATATAGATAGAGTATGGCAAAGGTAATTTTAATATAGAGCAATTATGACAATGATCATTTTTTAATATAGAGCAAATATGGCAATGGTCATTTTTCATAAAGAGAGAGTATGGCAATGGGCATCGTTAATATAGAGCAAGTATGGCAATTGTCATCGTCAATATAGAGCAAGCGTGACAATGGTCATCTTTAATATAGAGCAAACATGACAATGGTCATCTTTAACATAGAGCGAGTATGGCAATTGCCATCGTTAATATAGAGAGAGTATGACAATGTTCATCTTTAATATAGAGCAAGCATGACAATGATCATCTTTAATATAGAGAGAGTATGACAATTGTCATTTTTAATATAGAGCAAGCATGACAATGGTCATCTTTAATATAGAGCAAGCTTGACAATAGTCATCGTTAATATAAAGAGAGTATGACAATGGTCATCTTTAATACAGAGCAAGCATGACAATGGTCATCTTTAATATAGAGCAAGTATGACAATTGTCATCTTAAATATAGAACAAGTATGACAATGGTCATCTTTAATAAAGAGAGAGTATGGGAATGGTAATCTTTAATATAGAGCAATTATGACAATGATCATTTTTTAATATAGAGCAAATAAGGCAATGGTCATCGTTAATATAAAGAGAGTATGACAATGGTCATCTTTAATACAGAGCAAGCATGACAATGGTCATCTTTAATATAGAGCAAGTATGACAATTGTCATCTTAAATATAGAACAAGTATAACAATGGTCATCTTTAATAAAGAGAGAGTATGGCAATGGTAATTTTTAATATAGACCAAGTATGGCAATGGTCGTCTTTAATATAGAGCGAGTATGCCAATTGTCATCGTCAATACAGAGCAAGTATGACAATGTTCATCTTTAATATAGAGAGAGTATGGCAATGGTCATCTTTAATATAGAGCAAGTATGACAATGGTCATCTTTCATAAAGAGAGAGTAAGGCAATGGTCATCTTTAATATAGAGGAAGTATGACAATGGTCATCTTTAATATAGAGAGAGTATGGCAATGGTAATCTTTAATATAGAGCAAGTACGACAATGAATATTTTTTAATATAGAGCAAGTATGGCAATGGTCATCTTTCATAAAGAGAGAGTATAGCAATGGTCAATTTTAATATAAACCAAGTATGGCAATGGACATCGTTAATATAGATCAAGTATGGCAATGGTCATCTTAAATATAGAGCGAGTATGGCAATTGTCATCGTTAATATAAACCAAATAGTCTTTAATATAGAGCAAGTATGACAATGATAATTTTTAATATAGAGCAAGTATGGCAATGGTCATCTTTTATAAAGTGAGAGTATGGCAATGGTCAATTTTAATATAGACAAAGTATGGCAATGGACATCGTTAAAATAGAGCAATATGGCAATGGTCATCTTAAATATAAAGCGAGTATGGCAGTTGTCATCGTTAATATAGACCAAGTATGGCAATGATCATTTTTAATATAGAGCAAGTATGACAATGGTCATCTTTAATATAGAGCAAGCATGACCATGGTCATCTTTAATATAGAGCGAGTATGACAATTGCCATCGTTAATATAGAGAGAGTATGGCAATGGTCATCTTTAATATAGAGCAAGCATGACAATGGTCATCAAGCATGACAATGGTAATCTTTAATATAGTGCCAGTATGTCAACGGTCATCTTTAATACATAGCAAATATTGGCCATGTTCATTTTTCAATATAGAGCAAGAATGGCAGTAGTCATCTTTCATATAAAGAGAATATGGCAATGGTCATCTTTAATATAGAGAGGGTATGGCAATTGCCATTTTTAATATAGACCAAGTATGGCCATGGTCATCTTTAATATAGTGCCAGTATGTCAATGGTCATCTTTAATATATAGCAAATATTAGCAATGGTCATTTTTTAATATAGAGCAAGAATGGCAGTGGTCATCTTTCATAAAAAGAGAGTATGGCAATGGTCATCTTTAATATAGAGAGAGTATGGCAATGGTCATCTTTAATATATAGCAAATATTAGCAATGGTCATTTTTTAATATAGAGCAAGAATGGCAGTGGTCATCTTTCATAAAAGAGAGTATGGCACTGGTCATCTTTAATAAAAAGAGAGTATAGCAATGGTCATCTTTAATAAAAAGAGAGTATGGCAATGGTCATCTTTAATATAGACCAAGTATGGCAATGAACATATTTAATATAGAGCAAATATTGGTAATGGTCATCTTTAATATAAAGCAAATATTGGCAATGGTTATGTTGTAATATAGAGGAAGAATGGCAATCGTCATCTTTCATATAGAGAGAGTATGGCAATGGTCAGTTTTTAATACAGACCAAGTATGGCAATGGGCATCGTTAATATAGAGCGATTATGGCAATGGTAATTTTTAGAGAGCAAGTATGGCAAGCGTCATCTTTCATACAGAGAGAGTATGGAAATGGTCATTTTTAATATAGACCAAGTATGGCAATGGTCATTTTTAATATAGAGCGAGTATGACAATTGTCATCGTTAATATAGAACAAGTATGACAATGGTCATCTTTAATATAGAGAGAGTATGACAATTGTCATCGTTAATATAGAGCACGTATGACAATGGTCATATTTAATATAGAGAGAGTATGGCCATTGTCATCGTTAATATAGACCAAGTATAGCAATGGGCATCGTTAATACAGAGCAAGTATGACAATGGTCATCTTTAATATAGAGAGAGTATGGCAATTGTCATCGTTAATATAGAGCAAGTATGACAATTTTCATCTTTAATATAGAGCAAGTATGGCAACTGTCATCGTTAATATAGAGCAAGTATGACAATGGTCATCTTTAATATAGAGTATGGACATTGTCATCGTTAATATAGAGCTAGTATGACAATTGTCATCATTAATATAGAGGAAGTATTACAATGGTCATCTTTAATATAGAGCAAGTATGACAATGGTCATTTTAATATAGAGAGAGTTTGGCAATTGCAATCGTTAATATAGACCAAGTATGACAATGGTCATCTTTAATATAGTGCAAGTATGACAATGGTCATCTTTAATATAGAGAGAGTATGGCAATTGTCATCGTTAATTTAGAGAGAGTATGGCAATCGTCATTTTTAATATAGAGCTAGTATGACAATCGTCATCTTTAATATAGACAAAGTATGGCAATGGTCATCGTTAATATAGAGCAAGTATGGCAATTGTCATCGTCAATATAGAGCAAGTATGACAATGGTCATCTTTAATATAGAGCAAGCATGACAATGGTCATCTTTAATTTATAGCAAGCATGACAATGGTCATCTTTAATATAGAGCAAGTATGGCAATGGTCATCTTTCATAAAGAGAGAGTATGACAATGGTCATTTTTAATATAGACAAAGTATGGCAATGGGCATCGTTAATATAGAGCAAGCATGACAATGGTCATCTTTAATATAGAACAAGTATGGCAATGTTTATCTTTAATATAGAGCAAGTATGACAATGGACATCTTTAATATAGAGAGTGTATGACAATTGTCATCGTTAATATAGAGAGAGTATGACATTGGTCATCTTTAATATAGAGCAAGCATGACAATTGTCATCGTTAATATAGAGAGAGTATGGCAATGGCCATCTTTAATATAGAGCAAGCATGCTAATGGTCATCTTTAATATAGAGAGAGTATGACAATTGTCATCGTTAATATAGAGATTATAGAGAATATAGAGCAAGCATGACAATTGTCATCGTTAATATAGAGAGAGTATGACAATGGTCATCTTTAATATAGAGCAAGCATGACAATTATTATCGTTAATATAGAGAGATTATGACAATTGTCATCGTTAATACAGAGCAAACATGACAATGGTCACCTTTAATATAGAGCGAGTGTGGCAATGCAGAGTATGGCAATGGTCATCGTTAATATAGAGAGAGTATGACAATGGTCATCTTAAATATAAATAGAGTATGACAATGGTCATCTTTAATATAGAGCGAGTGTGCCAATGGAGAGTATGGCAATGATCATCGTTAATATAGAGAGAGTATGACAATGGTCATCTTTAATATAGAGCGAGTATGACACTATTCGTTTTTAATATAGGGTCAGTATGGCAATGATCATCTTTAATAGAGGGCCAGTATGTTAGTGGTCATCTTTAATATAGGGAGAGTATGGTAATTGTCATCTTTAATAAAGAGCAAGTATGGCAATGGTCATCTTTGATATAGAGCAAGTATGACAATGGTCATCTTTTATAAAGAGAGAGTATGGCAATGGTCGTTTTTTAATATAGAGCAAGTACAACAATAGTCGTCTTCATGTAGAGAGAGTATGGCAATGGTCATTTTTAATATAGACCAAGTATGGCAATGGTCATCTTTAATAAAGAGCGAGTATGACAATGATCATCTTTAATATAGAGCAAGTATGACAATGATCAGTCTTTAATATAGAGCAAGTATGACAATGATCAGTCTATAATATAGAGCAAGTATGACAATGATCAGTCTATAATATAGAGCAAGTATGACAATGATCATCTTTAATATAGAGCAAGTATGACAATGATCATCTTTAATATAGAGCAATTATGACAATGATCAGTCTTTAATATAGAGCAAGTATGACAATGATCAGTCTATAATATAGAGCAAGTATGACAATGATCAGTCTATAATATAGAGCAAGTATGACAATGATCAGTCTATAATATAGAGTAAGTATGACAATGATCAGTCTATAATATAGAGCAAGTATGACAATGATCAGTCTATAATATAGAGCAAGTATGACAATGATCATCTTTATTATAGAGCAATTATGGCAATGGTCAACCTTTATAAAGAGATTATATGGCAATGGTCGTTTTTTAATATAGAGCAAGTACGACAATGGTCATCTTTCATGTAGAGAGAGTATGGCAATAATCATTTTTAATATAGACCAAGTACGACAATGGTCATTTTTAATACAGTGCTAGTATGGCAATGGTCATCTTAAATATAGACCAAGTATGACAATGGTCATCTTTAATATAGAGAGAGTATGGCAATGGTCGTTTTTTAATATAGAGCAAGTACGACAATGGTAATCTTTAATATAGAGCAAATATGGCAAATATGGCAATGGATATCTTTCATAAAGAGAGAGTATGGCAATGGTCAATTTTAATATAGACCAAGTATGGCAATGGACATCGTTAATATAGACCAAGTATGGCAATGGTCATCTTAAATATAGAGCGAGTATGGCAATTGTCATCGTTAATATAGACCAAGTATGGTAATGGTCATCTTTAATATAGAGCAAGTATGACAATATGACAATGGTCATCTTTAATATAGAGAGAGTATGGCAATGGTCATTTTTAATATAGAAAAAGTATGACAATGGTCGTTTTTTAATATAGAGCAAGTACGACAATGGTCATCTTTCATGGAGAGAGAGTTTGGCAATGGTCATCTTTAATATAGAGCAAGTATGACAATGATCATCTTTAATATAGAACAAGTATGGCAATGGTCGTTTTTTAATATAGAACAAGTACGACAATGGTCATCTTTCATGTAGAGAGAGTATGGCAATGGGCATTTTTAATTTAGACCAAGTATGACAATGGTCATCTTTAATATAGAGCAAGTATGACAATGGTCATCTTTAATATAGAGAGAGTATGGCAATGGTCCTTTTTTAATATAGAGCAAGTACGACAATGGTCATCTTTCATGTAGAGAGAGTATGACAATGGTCATTTTTAATAGAGACCAAGTATGACAATGGTCATCTTTAATATAGAGCGAGTATGGCAATGGTCATCTTTAATATAGGGTCAGTATGTCAATGGTCATCTTTAATACAGAGCAAGTATGACAATGGTCATCTTTAATATAGAGCGAGTATGGCAATGGTCATTTTTAATATAGAACAATTATGACACAATTAGTCTTTAATATAAGGCCTGTATGGCAATGGTCATCTTTAATATAGGGCCAGTATGTCAATGGTCATCTTTAATACAGAGCAAGTATGACAATGGTCATCTTTAATATAGAGCAAGTATGACAATGGCGATCTTCAATATGGAGCAAATATGTCAATGGTCATCTTTAATAACAGCGAGTATGGCAATGGTCATCTTTAATATAGAGAGGGTATGGCAATGGTCATCTTTAATATAGAACGAGTATGGCAATGGTCATCTTTAATACAGAGCAAGTATGACAATGGTCATCTTTAATATAGAACGAATATGGCAATGATCATCTTCAATATAAAGCAAGTATGACAATGGCGATCTTCAATATGGAGCAAATATGTCAATGGTCATCTTTAATAACAGCGAGTATGACAATGGTCATCTTTAATATAGAGAGGGTATGGCAATGGTCATCTTTAATATAGAACGAGTATGACAATGGTCATCGTTAATACAGAGCAAGTATGACAATTGTCATCTTTAATATAGAGCAAGTATGGCAATGGTCATCTTTAATAAAGAGGAGTATGACAATGGTCATCTTTAATACAGAGTAAGAATGGCAAAAGTCATACTTAATATAGAGCAAGAATGGTCATCTTTAATATAGGGCAAGTATGGTAATGGTCATCGTTAATATAGGGCCAGTATGGCAAAGCTCATCTGTAATATACGGCAAGTATGGCAATGGTCATCTTTAATATAGAACAAGTATTGCAATGGTCATCGTTAATACAGAGCAAGTATGACAATTGTCATCTTTAACATAGAGAGAGAGTATGGCAATTGTCATCTTTAATATAGAGCAAGTATGGCAATGGTCATCTTTAATAAAGAGGAGTATGACAATGGTCATCTTAAATACAGAGCAAGAAATGCAAAAGTCATACTTAATATAGAGCAAGAATGGTCATCTTTAATATAGGGCCGGTATGGCAAAGCTCATCTGTAATATACGGCAAGTATGACAATGGTTATCTTTAAAATAAAGCAAATATGGTAATTGTCATCTTTAATATAGAGCAAGTATGGCAATGGTCATCTTTAATAAAGAGGAGTATGACAATGGTCATCTTAAATACAGAGCAAGAAATGCAAAAGTCATACTTAATATAGAGCAAGAATGGTCATCTTTAATATAGGGCCGGTATGGCAAAGCTCATCTGTAATATACGGCAAGTATGACAATGGTTATCTCTAATATAAGGCAAGTATGGCAATGGTCATCTTTAATATAGGGCAAGAATGGCAATGGTCAACTTCAATATAGAGTGAGTATGGGAATGGTCATCTTTAATACAGAGCAAATATGGAAATGGTCAACTTTAATATAGCGCGAGTATGGCAATAATCATCTTCAATATAGAGCAGGTACGACAATGGCGATCTTCAATATAGAGCAAATATGTCAATGGTCATCTTTAATACAAAGCAAGTATGGTAATATGGTCATCTTTAATAGAGATCAAATATGCAATAGCCATCTGTTATATACGGCAAGTATGACAATGGTCAAGTTTTATATAGTGTGAGTATGGCAATGGTCATCTTTAATTTAGGGCATGTATGGACAATGGTCACCTTTAATATAGTGCAAGTATGGCAAAAATCATCTTTATTATAGAGCAAATACGACATTCAATGGTCATCTTTCATACAGGGCAAGTATGGCAATGGTCATCTTCAATATAGGGAAGTATGGCCATCATCTCCTCGAATATAGGGAATTATGGCCATCATCACGTCGAATATAGGGAGGTATGGCCATCCTCATCTCAAATATAGGGAAATATGGCAATACTCATCTCGAAGATAGGGAAGTATGGCCATCATCTCCTCGACAATAGGGAAATACGGCCATCCTCATCTCGAATATAGGAAAATATGGCCATTCTCATCTCGAATATAGGGAAGTATGGCCATCATCTCCTCGAATATAGGGAAGTATGGTCATCATCTCGTCAAATATAGGGAAGTATGGCCATCATCATCTCGAATATAGGGAAATATGCCATCCTCATCTCGAATATAGGGAAGTATGGCCATCATCTTTTCGAAAATAGGGAAATACAACCATCATCGTCTCTAATACAAGGATGTATGGCCATTATCATCTCGATTATAGGGAAGTATGGCCATAACCTCATCAAATATATGGAAGTACAGCGATCGTCATCTCGAATACAGGGAAGTATGCGCGTCTTTTCCTCGAATACAAGGAAGTATGACCATCATCATCTCGAATACAGAGAAGGATGGCCATCCTCATCTCGAATAAGGGAAATATGACCATCATCTCCTCGAAAATAGGGAAGTATGACCATCATCGAATACAGGGAAGTATGGCCATCATCATCTCGAATGCAGGGAAATATGACCATCATCATCTCAAATACAGGGAAGTATGGCCATCATCTCCTGAAATATATAGAAGTATGACCATCATCATCTCGTATACCGGGAAGCATGTCCATCATCATCTCGAATACAGGGAAATATGACCATCATCATCTCAAATACTGGGATGTATGGTCATCATATCCTCAAATACTGGGAGTGTCATCATCATATCGAATACAGGGACGTATGACCATCATCTCCTCGAATATAGGGAAGTATGGCCATCATCTCCTCGAATATAGGGAAGTATGACCAACATCTCCTCGAATATAGTGAAGTATGACTATAATCTCCTCAATTACAGGGAATATGAACATCATCATCTCTAATACAGGGACGTATGGCCATCATCATCTCGAATAAAGCGAAGTATGTTCATTATCTCCTCGAATATAGGGAAGTATGACCATCATCATCTCGAATATAGGAAAGTATGGCAATCATATCCTCGAATATAGGGAAGTATGACCATCATCATTTCGAATATAGGAAAGTATGGCAATCATATCCTCGAATATAGGGTGGTATGTCCATCATCTACTCGAATATAGGGAAGTATGGTCATCATGGTCTCGAATACTGGGAACTATGACCACCATCATCTCGAACACAGGGAAGTATGGTCATCATGGTCTCGAATAATGGGAACTATGACCACCATCATCTCGAATATAAGGGGCGTCCGTGGCCGAGTGGTTAGAGCCTCTGAATTGCAATCACTTGCCCCTCACCGCTGTAGGTTCGATCCCTCAGGGGCCTAGGGATCTTTATGTGGGGAAGCTATCCAGCTGGCTTGCGGAACGTCGGTGGTTCTACCCAGGTGCCCGCCCGTGCACGAAAATTGCCCGGAGAGGCACCTAGGGTCTTCCTCCACCAGTGGAAGCTGAAAAGTCGCCATATGACCTTAGCTGTTGGTGAGACTATAAAACCCAATTCAATTCAATTCAATTCAATCTCGAATATATGGAAGTACATCATCATCTCCTCGAATATAGGGCAGTATGGCCATGATCATCTCCAATATAGGGAAGTATGGCCATAATCTCCTCAAATACAGGGAAGTATGGCCATAATCTCCTCGAATACAGGGAAGTATGGCCATAATCTCCTCGAATACAGGGAGGTATGGCCATCATCATCTCGAATACAGGGAAGTATGGCCATCATCATCTCGAATACATGGAAGTATGACCATAATCATCTCGAGTACAGAGAAGTATGGCCATCATCTCCTCGAATATAGGGAAGTACAGCAATCATCTCCTCGAATACAGGGAAGTATGGCCATCATCATCTCGAATACAGGGAAGTATGAACATCATCATCTCAAACACAGGGAAGTATGGCCATCATCTCCTATAATATAGAGCAGTATGGCCATATAGGGCAGTATGGCCAACATCATCTCGAATACCGGGAAGTATGAACATCGTCTCCTCGAATACAAGCAATTATGACCATCATCCTTTCGAATACAGGGAAGTATGACCATCATCATCTCGATTACCGGGAAGTATGGCCATAATCTCCTCGAATACAGAGAATTATGGCCATCATCCTCTCGAGTACAGGGAAGTATGGCCATCTTCCTCTGGATAACAGGGAAGTAGGAACATCATCATCTCGAATACCGGGAAGTATGACCATAATCTCCTCGAATACCGGGAAGTTTGACCATCATCTCCTCGAATACCGGGAAGTATGACCATCATCTCCTCGAATATCGGGAAGTATGACCATCATCATCTCGAATACCGGGAAGTATGACCATCATCTCCTCGAATACCGGGAAGTATGACCATCATCTCCTCGAATTCCGGGAAGTATGACAATCATCATCTCGAATACCGGGAAATATGACCGTCATCTCCTCGAATACATAGAATTATGGCCGTCATCCTCTCGAATACAGGGAAGTATGACCATCATCATATCGAATACCGGGAAGTATGACCATCATCTCCTCGACAACTGGGAAGTATGGCCATCATCTTCTCGAATACAGGGAAGTATGACAATCATCATCTCGAATATAGGGAAGTGTGACCATCATCATCTTGAATACATGGAAGTATGACCATATTCATCTCGAATACAGAGAAGTATGGCCATCATCTCCTCGAATATAGGGAAGTATGACTATCACCATGTCGAACACCTTGAAGTATGAACATCATCATCTCGAATACAGGAAAGCATGGCCATCATCCTCTCGAATACAGGGAAGTATGAAAATCATCATCTCCAATACAGGGAAATATGACCATCTCCTCCTCGAATATAGTGAAGTATGACTGTCATCTCCTAGAATACAGGAAAGAATGACCATCATCATCTCAATACGGGGATGTATGGCCATCATCTCCTCAAACACAGGAAGTGTCACCATCATCATCTTGAATACAGGGACGTATGGCCATCATCATCTCGAATACAGGGAAGTATGGCCATCATCTCCTCGAATATAGGGAGGTATGACCATCATCATCTCGAATACAAGGAAGTATGGCCATCATCTCCTCGAATATAGGGAAGTATGAACATCATCTCCTCGAATACATGGAAGTAAGGCCATTATCTCCTCGAACATACGGCAGTATGACCATCATCATCTCAAATATAGGGAAAGATGGTCATCATCGTCTCGAATACAGGGAACTATGACCACTATCATCTCGAATATAGGTAAGCACAGCCATCATCTCCTCGAATACAGGGAAGTATGGCCATCATCATCTCGAATACAGGGATGTATGGCCATCGTCATCTCGAATACCGGGAAGTATGGTCATCGTCTCCTCGAATACAGGGAATTATGGTTATCATCCTCTTGAATACAGAGAAGTATGACCATCATCATCTCGAATACCGGGACGTATGACCATCATCTCCTCGAATACCGGGAAGTATGACCATCATCTCCTCGAATACAGGGTAGTATGGCCATCATCCTCTCGAATCATCATCTCGAATACCCGGAAGTATGACCATCATCTCCTCGAATAAAGGAAATTATGGCCATCATCCTCTCGAACACAGGGAAGTATGACCATCATCATCTCAAATACCGGGACGTATGACCATCATCTCCTCGAATACCGTGAAATATGACCATCATCTCCTCGAATACAGATAAGTATGGCCATCATCCTCTCGAATCATCATCTCGAATACCCGGAAGTATGACCATCATCTCCTCGAATACAGGGAATTATGGCCATCATCCTATCGAATACAGAGAAGTATGACCATCATCATCTCGAATACCGGGATGTATGACCATCATCTCCTCGAATACCGGGAAGTATGACCATCATCTCCTCGAATATCGGGAAGTATGGCCATCATCTCAAATACAGGGAAGTATGACCATCATCATCTCGAATACCGGGAAGTATGACCATCATCATCTCGAATACCGGGAAATATGACCATCATCTCCTCGAATTCCGGGAAGTATGACCGTCATCTCCTCGGAAATAGGGAAGTATGTTCTTCATCTCCTCGGATACAGTGAAGTATGACCATCATCATCTCAAATATAGGGAAGTATGACCATCATCATCTCGAATATAGGGAAGTATGACCATCATCATCTCGAATATAGGGAAGTATGACCATCATCATCTCGAATATAGGGAAGTATGACCATCATCATCTCGAATATAGGGAAGTATGACCATCATCATCTCGAATATAGTGAAGTATGACCATCATCATCTCGAATATAGGGAAGTATGACCATCATCATCTCGAATATAGGGAAGTATGACCATCATCATCTCGAATACAGTGAAGTATGACCATCATCATCTCGAATACAGGAAAGTATGGCCATCATAATCTCGAATACAGGGAAATATGGCCAGAATCATCTCGAATACAGCAAGTATGGCCATCATCTCCTCGAACATAGGGAAGTATGGCCATCATCTCGTCGAATATAGGGAAGTACTTCCATCATCTTCTCGAATATAGGGAGGTACAGCCATCATCTCTTAGAATACAAAGAAGTATGCCATCATCATTTTAGATATAGGGATCTCCTCGAGTATAGGGAAGTATGATCATCATCTCCTCGAATGTAGGGAAGTATGGTCATCATCTCCTCGAATATAGGGAAGTTTGGCCATCATCTCCTCAAATATAGGGAAATATGGTCATCATCTCCTCGAATATAGGGAAGTATGGTCATATCATCATCAGCATCATCATCATCAACATCATCATCTTCATCATCATCACCACGAATATAGGGCAAATGAAGGTGCTAGATTGTTAACAAGTAAGATATGCCTCGTTTCATTAAAACAAGGGCAAAGACTCAGTTGTTTAATATCCGATATTAGAGTATTCGTCCAGTCATATGTGTCCTTTCGTAAGTATTGCATGTTCAAAACTTTATAGACTATATAGAAGGGTTTCCAATATGTGTGATAATGTGGTCAAGCCTTTTGTACCCCTTTTAGCCTCTGCTCGCCACCTACGCAACGATAATATGATACACGCCCGGGAATCGCACCGTAAGCATCGCTTTGGCAATACCGAGAGTTTAAGGCGGAGGATTTCCTGTAATGCAGGCGAGCGATCAAAATTGCCGAAATTGAGGTAGGTGTTCAACATTGTGCACGACTATTTCTTGTATTTAAACTTTTTTTCAAAAATCGAAGAATGTCATGTGCTAGCCAATTGACCAAAGTCACTATTCCCAGAATTTGGGCATCGACCATCTACGCATGTTTGAGAAATCCTTTCTGCCGTATGCAATTTATGTAGATGCTATATTTTTAATATCCAGGCCTTTACATTCATCTTGTGAATTTCCAAGGCCATAGATATAGATGTATGTCGTACATATGCGAATTTCTAGACACACATTTGGTAAATTGAAACCTACACTGCAGGCGTGCTATAAAATAAGAACAAACTCAAGGTGGGCATTCGTCGTTTTGAGAGATGCCTATTTGTGTTTTACTATCATATTATTATAATTATTGTTTAAATATACATTAACTAACACTCGATAACATCTAAATATAACTTACCTGGCACTTAAACAACCCCACTAAGAACGCCAAATGTGTATGTGTTCGAGGTTCAGTGCAGCAACTACCGCGCTTTGAAAAGCAATTGACTCAATTGAATAGAGGTTCAATTCAATTGAAAAGTGGTCTTATTCAATTGCACCTCTCTTTAATTGAATAAGACCTCGCTTTAATTGAATTAGACCAAGGCTCAACTGTTTGAAGAGAGTTTCAATTGAGATTCTTTTAAGTTGGCGTTCCAGTAAGTTCTATTATAATATGGCCAGAAAATGTTCAGTTGAAAACAACCAGTTTAGTTTAGTTTAAATATATTTATTTTACATCGATTGCGAAACAAGTTCTTACAACTTAGATTAATCAGTCTCGATGGCTTCCTGGGTAGAACCAGTACTAAGCAGTGTGGATTAATTATCTTGCTCAAGAATAAATAACGTGGCCTCGGAGAGGATCGAACCCACGACCTCTCGATCTAGAGTTCGGCGCTCTACCACTAGTTTGGCTAGAGAAGTGTATAGCACTTCGAAGTGTCATAAACGATTCCTGATTCGAGCCTGCATCAGGGTGTTTTTTCCCCGAAAGAATAAGATGTAAAACAGTTGAAGTTATTTTTCGAAATGAAAACTTGACACATTTGACATGTCTTTACATGGCGATTTGGTGTCCCACTCCGGAGTACTACTACTATTATATCTTGTCAGTATTTATAAACGCATTACCGCATTCCACAAGGAATCAGTCTCATTGCTCATTGACTTCTTTCCGCTAAATTAAAGGAATATACGATAATCTTGAATATATTAAGCATTAAAATGTACAATTCTATTTCTGAATCTAGTATTTTTTTTAAAAAATCTACTTGCATATAATTAAACAAAAGGTTTGGACATTTGGAGTTTCCATATCATCTTCGTTAGTTAACCATTTATATGATGAATTACGTAGTCTAAAGCAATCGTGAAAATACAAGTTTTCTGACAATCTAACTAACGATTGAAGACAGGGGGTGCAATCCTTTATGCATTATGGAGCCGGTATTTTTGTTGTTTTGTTAAAGTTTATGACAAGGGGCATAACTCTGCATTAGATAATTAATAAAGAGAAGTACTTGTATAACGTTTCATGACTATAGGTCAATATTTTACCAATTTTTAAGTTGCACGTTAAAGTTTTATGGAAAGGGGCATAATTCTGCCGAAATAAAAGTCAGCGTTATTGGGCATGTCGGCGGAAATGAATAATTGATAGAGAAGAACTGTATAAAGTTGTTTGACCATAGTCCAATCTTTTGCCATGTTATTTTGAATTTGAAATGTGTGTTTTATGTCGTTTTTAGCACATGTAAGGCCATATATAATGGTCGATCTCCTTTTTGTTTGGTAGTGGTCGACCACACTCTTTTTCTTGCGGTAGAACCACTATTCTTGCATACCGGACAAGGATATCCGTCATTTTACCGGGGCTAGATATTTCCATCTCACCCTAGGGTCGAGATAAAATTCACGCGCGCCAACATCCGGTATGCAGGAAAACATGCAAAACGTTAGTATCTGGCGGCGTCGATGCACAGCATGTCTCTGATATGCAAGAGAAAGAATCTATCATGGGTATTCGGTTCTGATAGGGAATTCCAACCCTCGGTATAAGTGTTTTAATCGGAACATCGGCAGAGCCTCGGTTCCGATAAAATACGTTTACCTCGGGTTGGAATTCCCTATCTTCACCGGATACCCATGAAAGATTCTTGTACTGTATACCTCCGGCCATCCGTAAGAATCGACTCTATCTCACTAGACGAGTTGATCTCCCTATGGGATTCGAACCCGCAGCGGTGAGAGGTTAGAACGTTTAAGTCGCAGCGTCTTTACTATCCCGGCCACGGAGGTCATAGAGACCCGTTTGCCAAGTTGTGTGCCAGATTACGTTGTAGTTGAAGTTTTATAAAAGGGACATAACTCTGCCAAAATGAAAGTCTTTCTTGAGGTAATATGAGGTAAGTACGGGGAGTATCGATGTCCACATTCTGTGAACTGTTGCTTTGGTCCATTGGACATTCTCGACTTTGGAAAAAAAGGTTCAATTGAATAGAACCTCTCTTCAATTAAATAAGATCTCTTTTCAGTTGAATAGACATATTTTCAATTGAATTAGACCGATGCTTAAATAATTGAAGAGAGGTTCAATTAACTCAGTTTCGCTAAGTTTGGCTTCCGTGCGTATTGTGTTTTGTTGTTTTTTTCAAGTGCCGAACTTGCGATTCCCAGACAGGTCAATTATGTTGTGTGTTTTTTTTTCAGGTAAGTTATTATATTTAGATGTTATCGAGTGTTTGTTAAAAAATGTTTAAACAATAATTATAATAATATGATTAAAAAATATAGCCATCTCTCAAAACGACGAATATATCCACCTTGAGTTTGTTTTGTGGTAGCATATAACTACCGTCGAGATAATTTAGTCGTGATACTTTTTTCAGCTATTAAGACGACTTCTAAGCTCTTATAAGTCGACTTATAAGATCAAAGTCTAGATAAGTATCACGACAAACTTTAACCATGAAGTCATGATAATGCTCTAAAGTGACATGCTCGATTAATATCGTTTTAGTTTTTTAATCTTCGGATCACTCGGATCACAAGGGAGAACAATTGTCGTAAATTGATTAAATGCTCGATAAATATCGTTTTAGTTTTTTAATCTTCGGATCACTCGGATCACAAGGGAGAACAACTGTCGTAAATTGATTGAGTTACCATCATTAAATAAATAAATAAATAAATAAAGCATTTAAGGGAGGGGATAGACTGCTTCACTGCGCATGTCCCGTTTCACTAAATGCTGTCAATCGTACAAATTCGCTCATTTCCGTACATCATCGGAAATAATGCTCGTGGGTATTTCCAAAGTTAGCAAAGAAATTTGTCACGATACTTTTTGGAGTAGTTTTTCTTATAAGTCGACTTATAAGGGCTTTAAAGCCGTCTTAATAGCTGAAAAAAGTATCGCGACTTAATTATCACGACGGCAGTTAGATAGATAGATAGATCTTTATTTCCAATTTCCAATAGGCTTAAAAGCCCATGAGGATACAAAATACAATTACAAAGCATGACAACAGTGTAGTTATTACAAACAATACATGTCCAAATATGCAGTTTATCTTAACTGAGCTGATACAATGAGAAGGCGTTTACATAACACTTCCTTGCATAAATAAATTACAATTCATCACAATTTCCTTAACACATATATTACATACATTATATTCAGAAATAGCTAATTTCTGTATAGTATTTCGTTTCGTGACTTAAATGCTTTTAAAACAAAGGTACACAGTTTGCGAATATATATCTTATTTTGTGAGTTTAGTAATTCCAGAAACTTGATCATATTTGGTCTCTTATAAAAATATTTAGGTATATATTGCTTCCTTAACATTATGTATGTTTGGCATTCCAACACAAAATGGAATTCATCTTCAAGTTTATTACAAAATGCACATATTCTATCGTTTACAGGAATTCTATTTGGTTTAACCCACCTACCGGCTTCAATTTGCAGTCTATGAGATGACACCCGTAATTTAGTTAGTGCTTGACACATTTTGAAAACATTTATATTATCTAGATATGATTGAAACTGAAACTTTGCAATGTTTATATAAAAAACTGCTCTAGTGGAATTTTCTAATCGACTATGCCAATTCTGAACAAAATTGTCATTTAACCTTTGCTTTAATATTGCAAGAAAAATATTATCGTTACCAACACTTTGTTGTAACCATGCATCATAAAACCCAAGCGAGGACAATAAGTGTTTCAACATGGAAACCCAGTTTATTTTCTGCGGATATATTTCACAGTCATTAAGCAGCATGTTATAAACAATTTTTACATATTTACGATCATGTACTTTCATGATTTTTATCCAATATTTAATTATTATAAAATATCTTCTTTTAATAAATGATGTTCTGCCAAGTTCACCATATATGAAATCATTTTGAGTTGTCTTCTTAACACCCAAAATGTGTTTACAAAACTGTAAATGCACTCGTTCAATTGATATAGCTTGCATAAATCCCTACACTTCACAACCATAGTTTAAAATTGGAGTTATCAATTTATCAAACAGATCTAATTTATGCTTTGGGGATATAAATGTAAATTTGTATAAATATCTATTCATTTTAAAAATGGCTTTTTGCGCTTGACCAGCAAGAGTAGTTTGTGCTTCTGCTGAAGACCCTCCAGTAGAAAAGACTATACCTAAATATGTGAACTTACTAACTATATCTAATGGGGCACCATCATATATAAAAACTAAATTTCGTGGTAGCATTGCGCCCTTTCTAAATACCATAACTTTTGTTTTAGAACAATTTACTTTCAATCTCCATTCTTTACAATAGCTAGATAGTATATTAATTCCATTTTGTAACTCTGCTGCAGTGCTAGCAAACCAAACTATTTCATCTGCATATAACAGCATAAACATCTTAAACATATTATTATCTAAACCTTCAAATCCACTATGTATGAATGCATCTTCTATATCATTTAAATACATAGAAAACAACAATGGAGATAGGCACTCCCCTTGCCGAACGCCAAGTACACAGTAAAATTCATCGCTCAACTGGTTACAGTATTTAACTTTAGACTTAATACATGAGTACATTGATTTAATGATATCAAGAATGTTTTCCCGAATACCGAACTTTGTTAATTTGTACCATAAATTATCACGCACAACATAGTCAAAAGCTTTAGTAAAATCAACAAATGCACAATACAATTTCTTTCCTTGATTTAAAATATGTGTAATTAAACCACTTAAAACAAATATATTATCAACAGTACTCGTGTGCGATCTAAATCCAGCTTGTGCTTCAATTAGAACGCTGTATGTTTCTGCCCACTCCGATAATCTATTATTTAGTGTACGTGTAAATAATTTGCCCAAACAGCTTAATAAAGTAATGCCACGGTAATTTTCTACATCATTAATATTGCCCTTTTTGTGAAGAGGAATAACATACCCTTCTGACCAGACTTCTGGAAAATACCCAACCTCAAACACTTTATTAAACATTTACAGATAACTGGTTATAAAATAGTTTTACCATGAATGAACATTTCATTTAATAACATATCAGGTCCAGACGATCGATTTGAATTCAGTTGCTTAATTGATTTTATAATCTCATCCTCAGTAAAATTCACATTTAACTCTTCAAACATTATGTTAAATTCATTATTTTCATACCGTTCATTAAAATATACAACATCTTCATCTGGAACAAAGAACTCGTTATTTGGACTATTAATAGCTTTAAAATATTGTTCAAAAGAAGCCAATGGTATATTTGTAAATCGGACACCTATAGACCCCCATAAAAAGCCTGATATACTCCCTTTTAGACTTAAAGCTACAGAGTCCCTTGTCAATCGATTTCTTCTTTGTAGGCGTGTCTTTATTTGTAACTTCATGTTCACCAGCTCATGTCAAAATCGGGTATTTAAGCGAGCAAATATAGCGCAAGAAATCATTTTCTGTATATACATCGACCAGTGCACATCATACCTATACACAGGTAACAGTATTTTTTACAGAAAAAAAAGTTAGCTTCTTTCGGGGCTCGAACACACGACCTCCTGATTTCAAGTCCGGTGCTGTATCCACTGTACTACAACGCTACTTGAGAAATTCGTATACTAACTACCATATATTATGAGGCAAAATAACTGAACATATTTGAACGCAACTAAAGATGGATCAATAAATATGCAGTCCATATTGTCGCACGTGTAACATTGCCTGGTGTAATACTGTATCGTATCAATATGAAACTAATACTTCGCCTCAAATCAATCATATCTCGTCTTGTTATTTAGCGCTTGATGAGTTTGTGTGCGCGCTCTTGT
This sequence comes from Cyrtodaria siliqua, assembly GCA_037043455.1. Taxonomy (NCBI): domain Eukaryota; kingdom Metazoa; phylum Mollusca; class Bivalvia; order Adapedonta; family Hiatellidae; genus Cyrtodaria; species Cyrtodaria siliqua. The sequence continues at coordinate 152,495 of JAWPHD010000935.1, forward strand.
TATTACGTAATGCCTATTTAGTGTTAAAAATGCTATAAAATACCAATAAATAGCAGTGGTCTAGAGGTTCAGCGTAGATCTTTCAAATCTTACAAGTGCAAGGCTGTGGTTCAAATCCCGTTCCGGGCAACTATTTTTTTATCACATATATTCTGGAGCCGTATATTTATCGATGTTACCTGTACGGAGGCTAAATAAAAATGTGAAATTTTACCTATCGATTTCTCCTTATATACCGACTTTTGGGGTGTTCGTCGATTTGAAACTCTTTCACACGTGACTCATTCATATTCATGAGTTATTATCAGTTAAAATAGGGACTGTACAGCTTTAAGTCGGAAAACAAAGTGTGTGTGTGTGTGTGTGTGTGTGTGTGTGTGTGTGTGTGTGTGTCCTATTTCATGGACTTGCTCAACTTTTTGGACAGATTGACTTACAATATATTTTTTTTTAATTTTAACAATCATGGTGACCTACCATTATTTTTGCCTTTTCTGTCTATATATATAACAGACTTACTGTACAAAAAGTTTAAAGGAAATCTGTTATGCAGAAAAAACTATAGAAAATGTCTTTAAATTTGTATATTATAAATCTTTGTGCAGCGGGGGATATGGCTGTCTTTCAGCTACACTCTGACTACTGACTACACTCGTGTTCATTTGATTTTAATCATACTTGCAAAGTAGGTCGACATCAATGCAAGGTTGTTTCCTATTTTAATTCAGCTATGTTGGTCAAATGGGTCTATGAATTACCTCCCCTTGAATTGGCAAAATTAGCTGTCTTGACCTTTTTTGACGCTATATTCATTTATAATGACTCAAACTTTGATAGGTGATGAATGGTGATGTTTTTTTATACGCTTTAACACCTGTGAAGATGATGAAGCGTTTCGAGGATTAATTTTCATTATAACCAATCATTCCTTTTGTTCCCTTCTTTACTCCTGTATATACCTTACCTTATCTCGTTTTAATCGCCTTAGTTCCAGATACATTAAACAATGCATTGATGTATTATTACATGCACTGATGTATTGTTATTCAGAAGAGTTGACACATTTTCAGTCCATCCATGTCATGCGTGATTGGAAAGAAACCTTCCTTTACATGGATGCACAAATCATAGTTCACCATGCTCTCAGTACCTTCGGTACTTTGATTTATATATGTAACCTACTCAGTTCCTAACAATATTCATGTACCTTATTTATTTCAATAACAAGTATGTATTGGACGGGAGCACAACTGCCTATTGAATACTCTTTGGCTCGAATAGTCTCGGAGCCAGTTAAGATAACTTCTGATATGCTTACAATTGATTGAATTGAATGGTGTGTAACGGCTCATCAACACAATATACGTTATTTAGAGCTACACCAGAGAGAGGGGAATGATACATATGAATAAGGGAACCTGCCCTACTCTTACTACCGAATAGCTTCCAATGGTTCTTTAACATGCTCGGAGGATAGACTGAAACTAAGTATTTCCGTTTCGACCCGCGTTGATATTATACGGATACCGGGGGTGTATAATTGCATGAGAAAATAGTGTTATTCAACTTTCTGTCGGATGGCTAGCAAGTATGGGATAGAGGCTGTGAAAGAAATCTTCACCATTAAGAAACCGAAAGGGAGGGAGCGTAGAGACTCATAGACTCGATCTGACAGTGTTTCCATATGTTTTATCGATAGTCTCTATATAGGTCACGCTCTTAACCGCTAAGACAGCTTGTAGTAAAATGTTCATGAATAAATGGTGCAAGTATTTGAAAACCTGAAACAGCTGATTGGTTGAGAAAGTAGGGTTAACACTAAAAATATTAAAAACAAAGTCGCAGGTTGTTTTTTTTAGTTGTGTCTTGGTTTTACTTCTAAAAACAATAAAGAGAGAACTATGCCGAACACAGTTTTGTATTTAGAATAGCTAAAACGTTAACTTTATTTTCCTTATAAACTTGAAGTAAAGTCGGTATGATCGCTCTACTGGTTTAAGGTTGTATATGGTGTCCATAATATTTACAATTAATCAGGTCTGTGAGCATTACAATAGCAGCGGGCAGTCTGTTCAAGAGCAATACTGTTGCGGGAAAAAATGAATATTTGTAGACATTTACATGGGTATGTATTTGGACATATGAGAGTGGAAGGACATTACGCGTCAGTCTCTGGGGATGATGGATATATGGGGGCATTTGAATTTCAACCAGGTTGTATACAGTTTTGAAGAACATGATCAGTCTGGCATCTGTTCGCCTGTCTTGTAGTGTCCTCCAACCTAGGTTGTTAATCATTAAGGTGACAATATCATATGTAGAATAGTTGCTCGTGACCCATCTAGCTGCCCTCCGTTGAACCATTTCAAGTTGGTGTATTTTATTTTTGGTGTGTGGACTCCATACAGTGCTAGCATATTCTGCCTGGGGTCTTACCATCGTCTTATATGCTGCCTCCCTGATGTTTTGTTGTTTGGGTTTAATATTTCGCTTCAATTTCGCGTTAATTGAAATGTTCATCCAAATGCATGTTATAGGCACGGACATTGTCAATGATATAAAAGATGACAGGAATTCAACACTATTCATGTGAACATAATATCATAAACAATATTTATTTGGCAGAAATAGTGCCCTTTATATTCGAAATGTTTAGTGCAATTGGATGTTTTGTTTTTTATGTTAAATAAATTTGTCCATAGAATTGTCCATTTATCTAAAAATGGCACACGAGACATCATTTTTAAATTAAATACGGCATGTTATCACATCATCCAAATTTCAAAGTCAATCATTGTAAAAAAAACAAGCTTTTCTTTCAATGCATGTACTTTCAAAATAATCTCAATGCTATAGTATGGTGGCGCTGACGGGTTTTAATTGTCAAACTATACTCTGTAAAAAAAAAATTGGACCATAAAATAAAACTAGTGAACATAATTTAAGTATATTTTTTTAGAAACCAAGGTCTACCCTACCCGGTTATTTGGTACCAGAAACATTAAATTCCAAACAAGATTTGATTTTAAAAAAATATCGCGAACACACAAAGGGTCTGTAAAAAATGTTGCAAAGTCCATAGAAAGTAACAGTTACGGACACATTCGAGTAACCAATAAAAATATTATTATTTTTTCGCAAACTTTCATTGTAAACGATAATTATTGTTGATTGTTGATCTATTGTGAATTATCAACTGAGATAATAAGGGTTATGGTCGAATGTCAAGGTTCAGCGATCATTGTACGGGTTCGAACACTGCCATGGTCCAAAACTTATTTTACAGAGTATAGTTTGACAATTAAAACCCGTCAGTGCCACCATACTATAGCATTGAGATTATTTTGAAAGTGCATGCATTGAAAGAATAGCTTGTTGTTTTTTTACAATGATTGACTTTGAAATTTGGATGATGTGATAACATGCCGTATTTAATTTAAAAATGATGTTTCGTGTGCCATTTTTAGATAAATGGACAATTCTATGGACAAATTTATTTAACATAAAAAACAAAACATCCAACTGCACTAAACTTTTCGAATATAAAGGGCACTATTTCTGCCAAATAAATATTGTTTATGATATTATGTTCACATCAATAGTGTTGCATTAATGTCATCTATTATATCATTGACAATGTCCGTGCCTATAACATTCATTTGGATGAAAATTTCAATTAATCATACCCCATCCATTTTGGATTTTCTTTTCAAAGATGGCTGACCAATAGTCCTTAACGCAGCAACATATAGTATTTTTCAATTAATCAAGGGCCATAACTCTGCTGTCACTATTCATATCTAAAAAAAGAAAATTAAGATTATTTAAGATTTTATTAATATCAACCATCTGACCGAGTTTGGTAAAGATCGGATGGATAATGAAGAGAGCTAAAAAATAAATATACAAAAATAGCATTTTTAAATAATTCCATATCTGTGGTTTACTTATCCGAACTAGCTAATCTTCGAACTTGTCTGATAAATATAAATATGTTTGGTAAATATCAGATGAAAAATAAAAGCCATATGGTCTTAACGAGGGGAAAATAATATTTAACAAAAGGATCATAACTTATTCGTCTGTCTGTCTATCCATATTCTGTTCCGAGTCTGTCTATCATAATACGCCCGCCAAAAGTTATTTTGATACGAACAAAATTGATTGTTTACCTACTTACAACAAAATCGCTAGGGTTACTGTTTTACCATGGGTACGATTCATGTAAATTGTGAAGACATCTAACAGCTTACAAGTTACAGCACAGAAAATGCTTTTACGATTGGGTCATTGTCAGGTCAATTTGACTTTCCACTATCGACCACAAAAGCGATAGGATTCCTCCTCCAATCAAAGGAAATGTGTCTATGAAGTTTCATGAGTGTGGGTGTGCGGCATTCACAATTTCTGATTCCAACGCCGTGTCCAGCAAATCCCCAGGATGTGTCACCAAGATGCTGAAAGACCTCAACTGGGAATCGCTCGAGACCAGACGAAGACATAACCGACTGTCCATGCTATACAGAATACAGCACGGTACAGTTGACATCCCCTTGGAGAAGTACTTGCACGCCAGTGACACCCGCACAAGAGGACAGCACCGATTCTTCCAGGAGAGAATAACAGACAAGGCCTACTACAATTTATTCTTCCCAAGAACGGTGAGAGATTGGAACACACTCCCGTCTACAGCGGTCTCCTCGCCCTCACTAAAAGAATTCAGATCACAAAGACAGCAGTGTAAATAATTTTACCAATTTTAACTGTACATAGTTTTTGGACTAGCTGTGCGCCATAAGCATGCCTAGTCACGCAGAGCTAATTACAATCTATGAAGATCCCAGCTCTTTACCTGGAAGAAGAAGAAGAATGTTGTTTAAGCAAAACTTTGCAGATTATGTTGCTGTTAATATTGTGTGCGTTTGGTGGATATATTATCAGGTTGATCACCTCAAAATGCTTTATTTTTAGGTAAGAATATACATCAATGATAATTTTTATTCTCTACAAATATGTTATGTATTTCTTGCATTAGTATCCCACATGCTTAAAATAGCGTTAGAGGATAGCGTTAACGCCTCCGTTTTCCCGTCTGTCCGTCCGTTACAGTATCTCCTCCTAAACCACTGAGTGGACTAGAACCATTGTATGACTTCCCCCAAATAAAAGCAACATTAATGTTGGCTCTCAGTAGAGTGGGTGGTCAAAAGGTCAAATACACTAACAATGCAGTTGCTATTCAATGTCTTTTTTCCATATTTTTTGCACATAACTAGGTATATATATTTCGTCTATGAAAGATAAACAACGTACCAAACGACGTTGTTTTCAAGTCGGACGTCTGCTCAGGTGTTGGGGGTTAGTGGGGCGGGACGGGTTGGGCTGCGGGCTCTTGATGTCGAGTCGATTTTAAGTAAAATAGGGTTGACCGGAAATTCAAGATGGCCTTCACAGCTAAATCAGATTTTTAAAATACTATTTTACGGCAACTACTTCTCAAAACCGTAAGTGGTACTGAATTGGAAACTGACTGTGGTACATGTGCTCGTGCACGAATATAAACTGACCATGGTACATTACTGGCCGTGAAACATAACTGACCGTGGTACATAACTAGCTGTGGTACATGACTGACCGTGGTACACAACTGACTGTGGTACATGTACTCTTGCACCAATATAAACTGACCATGGTACATTACTGGCCGTGATACAGAACTGACCGTGGTACATAACTGGCTGTGGTACATGACTGACCGTGGTACACAACCGACTGCGGTACATGTACTCGTGCACTTATATAAACTGACCATGGTACATTACTGGCCGTGATACATAACTGACCATGGTACATAACTGGCTGTGGTACATGACTGACCGTGGTACACAACTGACTGTGGTACATGTACTCGTGCACTAATATAAACTGACCATGGTACATTACTGGCCGTGATACATAACTGACCATGATACATAACTGGCCATGGTACACAACTGGCTGTGGTACATGTACTCGTGCACTAATATAAACTGACCATGGTACATTACTGGCCGTGATACATAACTGACCATGGTATATAACTGGCTGTGGTACATGACTGACCGTGTTACATAACCGGTACACAACTGACTGTGGTACATGACTGACCATGGTACATAACTGGCCATGGTACACAACTGACTGTGGTACATGACTGACCATGGTACATAACTGACTGGTACATAATTGAGTTTGATACATAACTGACTGTGGTAGATAAGTGACTGTGATACATAACTGACCGTGGTACATAACTGACAATGGTACATAACTGACCATGGAACATTACTGAACGAGGTACATGTACTGCAATTTAGTGGATAATACACAGGTATTCCAAGATGTCTTACATTTCCATAAACATTTTTATTATATTTTAAAACTTTAATCAACATTTCATTCACTAACAACAGTAACAAATAAATGTATACAAAATCAAAACAGCATTATTGCACAATATAAGACATGTTACATATTTCACGGCCATATTTCAACATATGACAGTTGCCAATTCAATTTCAACATAAATAAAACACCATTTATTTTGTTACTGGTTTTTTTATTTTTTTATTATTTTACACAACTATATCTATATATTCCTGGAATATCTGGTTAAGTGATAAATAGATGAATAAACATTTCACAAACTAATTGAGAAAAGAGTGAGTTTTTCTGCGAGCAGTTCTCTTGGCTGTGTTCAAAGATTCTGATCATTTTATGAACACTTTGTTGAAGTTTTATAAATTTTGCTAGTTAGCACCAATAGTCAGATTTTTCCATTTATAAATGGTGTGTTTATATATTTAACCCTTAACCCGCTAACCACGACTATAATAGCCTTTGCGTCCATTGTAAACCCAGATCAGGGTTTACAATGTCTGGCTGCTGATCAGTCATTTCCCCAAAACACCCCTTTGTCACATAAATGGAATGGTCTTAAGTCAAAGAAAGAACAGTCCATTATATATATGTAGCGGGTTAAGTGTTAATGGTGGGAAAATAGGTATTATGGAAGCTATTCAAGCGAATAAGATGTTCAATAACATGTCCTCTATAAAATCTTCAATCTGTATTCTGTAGTGAAATATTAAATTAGATTGGTCAATCACATGTTTACATTTGAAAAATAGTACTCGGAAATATTTCCAATTTTGAAAAACCCTGCAAGATTGAGCATGCAAATGTTTGTTTTGCTGACTCTCCATTGCTCATGGCAACAGTTTTATTCCTCTAAATGAATAGCGATACATGAGTAATATCTACATTTATTGTATACTTTCATATTGTCCCGTTTAGTTTGCATTGAGCTAAGCGTGCAATATTCTACGATATTGCACGCATTGATATTGCACGGGAACTTTTGCTCGTGCTTGCTAAGAGCCGCGAAATAGAAATAAGGAACTACTTTCAAACAAAAATAACGGAATCCTTCCTATAGTGTCAACAAAAAAATACGTGTTTTTTTTCCAACCTTTTATGGCAAAAATTGATAAAATAACTGAAATGGTCACTCACCCACTGTTTTTAACGTTATCGAATGGTAAACAAACTTTAGAAAATGGCTTGTTGTTTTTAATGACGTCATCCGTCGACGTCGTTTTCGCGCAAAATAATCATCCACACAAAATGAAACTGAATGGCAAGATAGGAATTCCATCAAAAGCTATAAAAATAACACAAATACAATGAAAAGTAATAGTCATACAATTAACATTGATCGAAAACAATATGAAAGTATACAATAAAAAGTTTATTGAATTTGTATGGCTAAATATTACTTGGAACGAGTTGTTTTGGCGCAGGACGACTCGCAAGCTCGTCGTCCTTTGCCAAAACAACTCGTTCCAAGTAATATTTAGCCATACAAATTCAATAACCTATAGTATAAAATATATTGTGGTTAACAGAATTAGCATATAACTCCCACGGTTTTGAAGTTTTGCCATCTCTAATATATTGTATATATATAAGATGCATAAAAGACTAGAATCTCACAACTGGGATATGCATCACATTCAGTTTCTGATGTTCACACAAATCTGGTGAATGAAATGCATTCTATCATAAAACAAGAGGCCCAAGAGGGCCTGTGGACGCTCTACTGGCTAACATGGCTCTTATAATATCAATGAAGCGAGAGACTGCTATTTATGTTTTCTAAAAAGTTTCGAGCAAAAAACAGCTTTTTAACTAAATCAAGGGCCATAACTAAAGAATCTGGTAAAGTTTGGTAACGATCAGATGAAAAATGAAGGCCCTACCATATTAACGAGGCAAAATTTAGCATTTTTAACTAAATCAAGAGCCATAACTCCTCTGTGACTGGTTTTCGAACTTGTCCGAGCTTTCATTGATATTAACAATCTGTGCAAGTTTGGTAAAGATCAAATAATAAATGAAGGTCCTAGAGTGTTCACAAGGCTTAATATGGCATTTTTCAGCAAAACAAGGGCCATAACTCCATTGAAATTATTTCGATCTTGCCGGTTTTTGAACTTGTTCAAGCTTTCATTGATATAAAGACACTGGCAAAGTTAAGTAAAGATTTGATTAATATTGAAGGCCCTAGATTGTTCACAAGGCAGAAAATAGCATTTTTCAGAAAAAACAAGGGCCATAACTCCGGTGTTAATGATCCGATTTAGCTGGTTTTCAAACTTGTTCGAGCTTTCATTGAAATTAACAATCTGTGCAAGTTTGGTAAAGATCAAATAATAAATGAAGGTGCTAGAGTGTTCACAAGGCAGAAAATGCATTTTTTCAGAACAAACAAGGGCCATAACTCTGGTGTTACTGACCGAATTCAGCTGATTTTCGAACTTGTTCAAGCTATAATTGGTATTAACAATCTGTGCAAGTTTGGATACGATCAAATAATAAATGAAGGTGCTAGAGCGTTCAAAAGGCAGAAAACAGAAATTTTCAGAAAAAAACAAGGGCCATAACTCCGGTGAAATTATTCCGATCTGGCTGGTTTTCGAACTTGTCCGAGCTTTCAATGATATTAACAATCTATGCAAGGTTAGTAAAGATCAAATAATTAATGAAGGTGCTAGAGTGTTCACAAGGCTTAATATGGCATTTTTCAGCAAAACAAGGGCCATAACTCCATTGAAATTATTTCGATCTTGCCGGTTTTTGAACTTGTTCAAGCTTTCATTGATATAAAGACACTGGCAAAGTTAAGTAAAGATTTGATTAATATTGAAGGCCCTAGATTGTTCACAAGGCAGAAAATAGCATTTTTCAGAAAAAACAAGGGCCATAACTCCGGTGTTAATGATCCGATTTAGCTGGTTTTCAAACTTGTTCGAGCTTTCATTGAAATTAACAATCTGTGCAAGTTTGGTAAAGATCAAATAATAAATGAAGGTGCTAGAGTGTTCACAAGGCAGAAAATGCATTTTTTCAGAACAAACAAGGGCCATAACTCTGGTGTTACTGACCGAATTCAGCTGATTTTCGAACTTGTTCAAGCTATAATTGGTATTAACAATCTGTGCAAGTTTGGATACGATCAAATAATAAATGAAGGTGCTAGAGCGTTCAAAAGGCAGAAAACAGAAATTTTCAGAAAAAAACAAGGGCCATAACTCCGGTGAAATTATTCCGATCTGGCTGGTTTTCGAACTTGTCCGAGCTTTCAATGATATTAACAATCTATGCAAGGTTAGTAAAGATCAAATAATTAATGAAGGTGCTAGCGTGTTCACAAGGCAGAAAATGCCATTTTTCAGGGGAAAAAAGGGCCATAACTCTGGTGTTACTGACCCAATTCAGCTGATTTTCGAACTTGTTCAAGCTATAATTGGTATTAACAATCTGTGCAAGTTTGGTAACGATCAAATAATAAATGAAGGTGCTAGAGCGTTCACAAGGCAGAAAATAGTAATTTTCAGAAAAAACAAGGGCCATAACTCTGGTGTTACTAATCCGATTTGGCTGGTTTTCAAACTTGTACGAGCTTTCATTGATATTAACAATCTATGCAAGTTTAGTAAAGATCAAATAATAAATGAAAGTGCTAGCATGTTCACAAGGCAGAAAATGCCATTTTTCAGAAAAAAGGGCCATAACCCTGGTGTTACTGACCCAATTCAGCTGATTTTCGAACTTGTTCAAGCTATAATCGATATTAACAATCTGTGCAAGTTTGGTAATGATCAAATAATAAATGAAGGTGCTAGAGCGTTCACAAGGCAGAAAATAGTAATTTTCAGAAAAAACAAGGGCCATAACTCTGGTGTTACTGATCCGATTTGGCTGGTTTTCGAACTTGTCCGAGCTTTCATTGATATTAACAATCTGTGCAAGTTTGGTAAAGATCAAATAATAAATGAAGGTGCTAGAGCATTCACAAGGCAGAAAATAGCAATTTTCAGAAAAAACAAGGGCCATAACTCAGGTGTTACTGATCTGATTTGGCTGGTTTTCAAACTTGTCCGAGCTTTCATTGATATTAACAACCTGTGCAAGTTTGGTAAAGATCAAATAATAAATGAAGGTGCTAGAGTGTTCACAAGGCTTAATATGGCATTTTTCAGCAAAACAAGGGCCATAACTCCGGTGAAATTATTCCGATCTGGCTGGTTTTCAAACTTGTCCGAGCTTTCATTGATATTAACAATCTGTGCAAGTTTGGTAAAGATCAAATAATAAATGAAGGTGCTAGAGCGTTCACAAGGCAGAAAATAGCAATTTTCAGAAAAAACAAGGGCCATAACTCTGGTGTTACTGATCCGATTTGGCTGGTTTTCGAACTTGTCCGAGCTTTCATTGATATTAACAACCTGTGCAAGTTTGGTAAAGATCAAATAATAAATGAAGGTGCTAGAGTGTTCACAAGGCTTAATATGGCATTTTTCAGCAAAACAAGGGCCATAACTCCGGTGAAATTATTCCGATCTGGCTGGTTTTCGAACTTGTCCGAGCTTTCATTGATATTAACAACCTGTTAAAGTTTGGTAAAGATCGAATGAAAAATGAAGGCCCTATTGTGGTAACAAGACAAAAGTTAACGACGGACGGCCGGATGGACGGACGACGGACAACTCGCCATCCCATAAGCTCTGCTGGCCTTCGGCCAGTAGAGCTAACAAGGACAATCACAAACACTGTCCAAATTCAATAATTATATAAATATAACCCTTAATTATAATAAATACAACCTGCATACTAAATTTAGTTCAATTCAAACCATCCATTTTTTCAGAAACCACTGTGTGAAAAGGAGAATTATATTATAAAAGTCTAATAAATGTAACTTCATTAAATTTTAATGCAATGAGAGACATTGGCAAATTTTCTCTAGACTATGATAAATTAAATCTGTATAATAAATTGCAATTCACCAGGTCCTTCATCTGTAATTAAACAGAAATGAGGAGTCTAAGCCAGATTAGGGCCATAACCCTGTCAAATGTAAATGAAACATCGGCCATTATATTCACATCACTAAAAATAGCCAGTTTTTAACTTAATATAAGTGTGTTGCTATAAGCCTGTATATGAAAGTTGGCTTGAAACCATGAAGATCTTCAAAAGATATTGACTACAAACAAGAAATCTAAAGGAAACAAGGGCCATAGCTCTATGAAATTGTGCCATAAAATAGCTATAACTCCAAAACATTATGAAACATATAACAACCTGGGACTAGATTATGGTTGACATAAACCTGCATACGAGTTGAATCTCATCACATTCTTCAAACGCTATGGACTGAAATCCAGCTACACATGCATGTACATACATAGGTGCAGTGCAGGAGCATTTTGAATATTGTTAGTGGGGGCTATGACATACATCAGTCGGGACAGGGAGGCAATATATGCCCAACTCTTACACTATGCTAAGGGCAAAATAAATTACAACATACATGTATCTATTTTAGTTCATTATCACAGATATCCTTCAACAATGTCCATATGTCCTCATATGGCTTGTCTACAATGTCCATATGATTGTTGGTTTGTAACTTCCCGATGAAGGCCCAAGGGCATCTATGGTTTGTCCATAATTTCCATATGAAGGTCCAAGGGCTCCTATGGCTTGTCCATAATTTTCATATGAAAGCCCAAGGGGCTTCTACAGCTTGCCACAATTTCCAGATGAAGGCCCAGGGAACCTAGGGCTTGTCCACAAGTTGGCTCTCAAACCTGTCCAGAAGACGCTTGATTTCTTTACTAAATGTACAGTTAAGGAAACTCAACATTTGAAAGAATTTGCAGAGGTTGTCACACATCATTAAATCAGAACGCTCACTGACCCAAAGATAGTATGAGTCTCATTAGAGATCATGTTTAATTGGAGTTGAATTAGGTTTTACTGCTCACCAACGCAAGAACAGAAAGGAACATTCCAGGCCCGCCCTCCATTTACATCAAGATATGCAGTATAGCCCCTTGATGTGTTAATTACTCCAATATATACCCATTTTCGGGCATTTGTTGATTTACATATAGTTTATATTACTACCATATCATCCCTTATTTGTAAATAGTTTTATCTTTATATATTTACATTAATTTTTAATTAATCCTTCATTTCTTCATCTTTCATCGTTTTTTGCGCACAATATGACCTATTTATGTGTCGACTTGCCGTAAAACACCATTCATTCATTTATTCATTTTTACTCCAGTGTCATATTTAAGGATGCTGTGAGATTTAATCAAATGAAGATTGCCATGTGTCTGTTTAAGATCAATGTTAAAGGCCAGGCTTGAGAATAAAAAAAAATGGCCCTAGAGAAATTGTTCTGATCATTTTACACACATTATGCTACTCAAAGAGGTTTAATCACACATTTCTAAATAATAAAGCATTTTTAAACCATACAATTTGGCATGTAAATACACTAAACATTACACTTTACAGATATATCAAATAATTATATGTATTTATTCTCTATACTTTCTAGAACAAAACTATTACTCCTGTCAAATTTGAATTTTGGTTTCTAGCCTATTAATAGCTGTACCTGTAAAAATAAGATCAGTGATTGGTCAGAATGAAACCCTTATCTTGAAGCAGATGAATCACTAACTGGCTATGTGTATAGTGAATACATAATGTGTGTTGTGGACTGATACCCCACAGTCATATTATTCTGACACTGGTCAATCAGTTGTAGCACTACCCATTATTTGCTCATCAGGCAAGGGTTTCAAGTGACTACTACCATTTTTAAAGTCTTTGATATGACGCGGTAAGGGGACTCGAACCCACGACCTCCTGAATGCAAGGCAGACTCTCTAACCACTACACCACAATGCTTCAGTGTGCATTGTGTCTACTGCCTGCTGGGCTTTAACAACTCGCAATTGTTACATAACAGCTTAATATTGCAGTTGAGTACATACACTAAAACAATAAATGATCAAACTTCCATTATTATTTGTAAAAGATACATTTGGTCGGCAAGTTTGTAGACTGGCTCCATTGTGACAGACAGCTCCTCACATTTGGCCATCAAAGCATACATAGACTGGAATAAACAACAGGCATAAATTACTTCTACACAGTTCATGACTAATTGCACGTATGGAGCTTGAAAGAACGTAAACAAGAGACCATCAAGGTCATAAGTTGCTCACCTGAGTAGTAAAAGAATGTTTCTTGTTTTACTTTGTGCAATATGAGTAACAACCAAAGCAACCCAAAAAAGTTTGTTTGTTTGAATGGTGTTTTACGTCATTTTTAGCACATTTTAGGTCATATATGACAGTGATTTTTTTTTGTGGTAGAGGCAGACCACCCAATTTTTCCTGGGTAGAACCAGTACTGTATACCTCCCACTATCCATAAGATCGACAATTTCTCACAAGTTGAACTTCCAGTGGGATTTGAACCCACAGCGATGAGAGGCGAGAAGGTTTACAATGCAACATCGTCAAACCTCGACCACGGAAGTGCCCAAAAAAGTCATAGAACCCATTGCTTGTAAACATTCTGGCTTAGTTTGCACACACTTTCTTGTGACTACAGACTAATCCAAGCCTTCTCTGATGTGGTCAAAACCTTGTTAAAGATTCTGTTATTTATCATAGCCTTGTTCCAAGGTTAAACAACTACATGTACTATCAAAGAAGGTAAATCTACATTACAACAGGCAATCACTTCTGCAGCAACTTGTTTCGAATATTTCAGAGCATCATTAGGCCGTTTCAACTGCCATATCTACCATACGTCCACTCATTATTGCATTTAGTTTGTCTAACCAATCTCCATGCCCAACTAAAATGAATTGGGGTGTTACATCATGTTAACACATCATAAATTAGGTTATAACCAGACAACAACCTCAGAGGGACATGATATGAATCACAATGTTTCCCATCAGATTTGCTTCCACAAGTGAGCGAACCCACTGGATGCAGCCCAACAGAAAACTGAATAGTCCTCGGAACTTTGATTTATCTAGTATGTACAGGATCATCCAACATCAGAATATTCTGAAGATTTTAAAGCAACAAGGTCTGCAGCCCTGCCTTTAAATGGACATAGGTCAATCTTGAATTTTTTTTAAACACACGGCGTCCCGATAGTTTTTCTACATAATTTGCATTCGTTCGATCATTAATTTGAAAATTGTTTTGCATATTGCTAACAGTTGGTTATAATGCAACAAGAATATACATGTATGTAAGCCTATGGTAGAATAACAAACCAAAATTTAAACTCAATAACTTTTATTTAATTATACGCAACCAGATTTAAAGTCAAAATGATACAGGATAAATAAATCGGGATGCTAATTTCAATGCTTGATTAAAACGTCAAGATTGTGATGAATCCCTTTAAGGACTAAAGGCTAAACTGTGTATGCGAAAACTAATAATGGTGCTAGACCTACAGTTGGTGGGTTCACAAATACCGGCATGTTACTTACCTTAATGCTTGAATCAACAGAATCACATGTGACGTCAACAGATGTTTTATACGCCTCCTCACACCCAACGCTGATGGCAGACATCTGTAAAATGAACAAATAGTTTAAACGTTGTTGCTTTTTAATTTGAAGTTTAATATCACGTTTAGTATGTCTACTGTGTTTTTCATCAGCCCCAGGGATTTGGCAGTGAATCGCCACCGGAAAAGCATGTTCATTATGAACACAGTAACAGAAGTGGGTGAGATAAGAGAGGTCTGGTAAGTTCACAGAAGATTTTCCCCTACATACGTCTATGTAAAACGAATTCAACCATTTATGACAGTCATCTAAAAATCCAACAGGAAAAGCTGCATTCAAGGACGACAGTCAACCACAAACACACACACAGAAACAAAGAACAAATTTAAAGAGAATAAAAGGCCAAATAAGACATCACAAACACAAAAGGGTTGACAATAGGGCTACCGACTTGGAACGGTCAGTGGCATAAAAGGCCACTGGGGGTTTAAACTACGTTCTAGGGTGCACCAAATCTCACACTAACCCTACCGTCAACCCAATAAAACGGGACAGTATAAATAAAGAAATCCCCGCCATGAACTATTCTCTAACCAACAAGGCAGCATTAATAGGCAATATAAGTAAAACACAAAGATGCTCGTGTATATAAAAATTTAAAAAAAACAATTGCCTAGAAAGCCACAAAGAAGGTCTCAATGACTTGGCAGAAGCCAGAGCAACAAGAGAGTAAATCATTGAGGGCACGACAAGACAAGACTGCAGACAAACATGAAACGTCACCGTCCTTTTGGGCTTTAGGTAGACGTCATCATAGGGTCCACAGCCTGTCCGGTCATCGCACAATTAAAGAGGAAAGCAAAGTGGCGAACTGTAAATAGGTCCACCACCGAGCATGCAGTGCGTTGCAAAATGATAGGGTCATAACCCATTTTGATAAACCTTTTAACAAGTTTAACAATGATAGTATGAAAGTGATCATGGCCAAGGACCTTATGAAGTTTGTAAATCACGTCACCATAAAGTCAGGTTGTGATAGTCCTTGTCGCAGAAGAGTTCTTAAATTACTTTTATATTTGGGAAGAAGATCAGGGTTACGATAATAAAATTTTGCAAAGGTGTTACGAAGTTTATGGTAACGGTAACCCTGATGGAGTAGCTTTTTAGTTATACAAAGATTACGAATATTAAAGTCCACAACTCGAGTACAAGCTCTAGAAAAACGAATAAGTTGAGACACATAGACCCCATAAGAAGTTGCTCGGGGAACATCCCTATCTAAATGGGGGAAATAAACAACATAAAAATTAAAATCATCTCTCGTCATATATTTTCCCAAAGGGGGTCGGCACAGTGTTGTGATGGTGTTCAAATGGTTTGGTAAGGAGTCCTAAAACCCCAAATATCGAAAACAATTCAATTCATACCTTGTGCAGGTTATTCCTCAAATTTCCCATCATGTGATCTAGACTGTCAGCTACTAATCTAGCCTGGATCTCTATCTCATGTATTGCCATAGGGTCAATAGGGGGAATACAGTCCGGACTCTGTGGATACGACATAGACATTCCAGACGTCATGGAAGTTGCGAAGGTTGAAGAAGCGGAACTGTCGATGCTGGTCAGGCTCATTAGGCTTGATCTACGACTGCTTACATCTGAAGCTACATGTAATTTCATATGAACATATTAATTTTATTGCCAATATTTTACAAAGCAACAGACTGTTAAAGGATCGGCTAAGAGTAAGAGCATTGGTTTTGGGTTACATAAAGTTTCATTTCAAAATGAGTAAATATTTAACAGACATGTATACAGGGTCTTCAACAGAAATAATTTATGGGATCGGGGAAATTAAATTTGAATAACATTGGGTGGGTGTGAGAGGGAGTTACCCTTTGGGAGACCAATATGTTTAAGGATCATGATTTGTTTAGATACAATTTTAAGTATATATTGCAACAGAACTGTAAAGAAAGAATTTTTAGAAGTATAGGCTACAAGGAGCTACTTAATATACTGTAATATATCCAAGAATAATGCATTTTGCAGATTTATTGGTGTTTTTAAGGGATACTAAGGGCAGAGAGATCCAAGGATAGGGGTCAATTAAGGAGAAGAGGGAAATTATATTTTCGAATTAAGGGATAGGGGGAATATGCTCTTAAATGCCCTGTGGAAGACCCTGGCATACATGTACTTTAAATAGCGTTTTAAAGGAACATATGGTAATCTTGATTTTAATTTTCCTACATAACCATGATAACTTTCATATTTATATTGCACCAAATGTAAACTTGTGATAGACTATAATGAAGATATGAAATCTCAACTAAATATTTTAAAATACTTCAATAATAAGAATTGCATCTATATTCATGAATTTTTAGTATATTTCACTAAAAAACAGTTGATTCAAGTCTTAGTTTTAGAAATACCCCATTCATTATTAAAAACAAAATGATGTAAATAAATACCCAATTGACCCAAAAGCATACTTAGGGCTCTAATTTACAAGTTCTGTACCTGTTTTAGACAAAGGACTGCTCCTACGTATTTTTTCTTGTAGATCATCAGCAATGAATTCAATGAGCCCAGTGTCCCTTCGAACAATCTGTCCATGTGGTAGGCTCTTTGACATGCCCTCGTCAAATATGTTTACACCTTCTTTCACTCTTGGTATTGGGAACCCAGAACTTCTACTTCTTTTACGACTGTCATTTTTCTCAGTATTAGCAGTGCAATCGTTTCTTAAATCACTGGTACTGCGCTCCCGTTGCTGGTCATCCACATGTTGCCTTTGTGCTAATAAAAGGCTATCCGGTCTTGGAAGAAAACAGTTTGTTGTATATATTTCATCAATGTCTATAGATTTTGTTCTATCACAGTTTATATCAAGTTTTGCCAAAGCTTCCATTTGTGTCACTCTATCAGGTTCTGTTTGATCAAAGTTTATCAAATCACCCCGAGAATTTGTTCCACTTTGAACTTTTGTTTCCATTGAAGAATCTGAATCCATAAGAGATGTGAACTGCTTTTTTCCATTTATAACCCCACCAGAATCAAAAAACGGTAAGAGATTTTCCGTACAAGGTGTGATATCATTTTCTGAACTTGAAGATGGCTGAGTCTCTCTACACGGTGTTTTGTCTGCATCTGATGATCCAAAAGACGGATGTCGGTCGTGTGACTGACACGATGTCACGGAATCTGTGAGGTATCCACTCTCAGTATTTGATACATACAGCGGAGTAATACCATCACCACCATTTGCGCTGATATCATTACTGCAGTTATCGAGTTTATCGCACACACCGACAATATCTGCAACATCACCTTTCACTTCTGCTGAAAACCTTGCACTAACAAGTCCATCACTGTTAACATGCTCTTCTTTTCCCACAGCACCTGGGGGTACGACACTTTTTGAAGAAATGTCCTGTGGTGTGCTCAAATCAATTAAGTTCTGTTCAGACACCACATGATTTACTACGGGTAATGAATTTGTATTTCTGGTGTTGCATGTAATATCGTCTCCACCATTTTCTCCTCTGTATAGAGGACTGTCAGTTTTGTTTGACACGTCCATCTTCTTTGTTGACAATGTTAAACAAGGTCCATTCAATTCTTGATTTTAATTAGTTCCAAAGGATGGTCCAGCAATTCAAAGTATATAACACGCACTTGTCTAAAAAAAGAAGAAAAAACATATTTAAATTATCATTTACACAATAAATGTTAATGAAAAGGCTAGCGCTTAGTTGTCCATTATGTCAGTTGTCCATTAAAAATAAGATCATAAAGAAACTACATGTACATGCGATTGATTGAATTGGATTTTATAGTCGCACCAACAGCAAAGGTCATATGGCGACTTTCCAGCTTCCACTGGTGGAGGAAGACCCCAGGTGCCCCTCCGGGCAATTTTCGTGCACTGGCGGGCACCTGGGTAGAACCACCGACGTTCCGCAAGCCAGCTGGATAGCTTCCTCACATAAAGATTCCTAGGCCCCTGAGGGATCGAACCTACAGCGGTGAGGGGCAAGTGATTTCAAGTCAGAGACGTTACCACTCGGCCATGGACGCCCCTACATGTACATGCGAAGTCGGCTGCCTGATGCCCGTGACAAGTTAATTGTTTCGGGCAAGTGAACATTTTTAGCAACATGCTGGACAAGGCAAGTAAAATATCTGGCCCCTAAATCATTTTTTTCCTCATAAAATGTCCTAGTACGTTCTGTCCGAATTCATATTTTATCCAGTTTTTCCAGTATGAACACATAAATTGGTCACTGATATAGTATAACAAAGATTACGGATAATTTCCGAATAACAGTCTGGTTTCTTGCCAAATATAAATGCTTATTATTAATACCTTTGCTTTCTATTGTATAATAGCCTTTCCAATAACGAGCGAACGGCCATAAATTACGCCCAAAAGTTTAGTCGGAAAAATTACAATCATAGATTTCCCACAGACTTCTGTAATCTGTACCACGAACGCACAAAAGAAAATCTGGGACCATTTATTGTATATCGCACTGTCTTTTGTTTCCTTTATAAACATCTCTACATACAAACTTTGGACCCAGTGCCTGTGGGTCCCTACAGAAGTCTATATAAAACATGTGACCTCTAGGGTGGGGCCAAATGTGACCCAGGGTCACCATGAACAAACTTGTCAGAGGACCATAAGCTTTTAGCAAATGCAAAATATTAAACATCTGACTTTTGCAGTTTCAGAGAAGAACGTTTTTTAAGTTTTTCCTTATACAAGTCTATGTAAAACATGTGACCCGTGGGGCAGGGCCAATGTGACCCCAGGTTCACCATTTGAACAAACTTCGTAAAGGACCATAAGGTCATAGTAAAATGCAAAATATTAAACCTCTGGCTCTTGAAGTTTCAGAGAAGTTTTTTAAAAAAAAATCCTATATATAAGTCTATGTAAAACTGTGACCCCAGGGGCGGGGCCAAATTTGATCCCAGGGTCACCATTTCAACAAACTTAGTAGAGGACCATAAGGTGATGCTACATGTAATACATGAGAGCTCTGTGCCTTGTGGTTTCAAAGAAGATTATTTTTAAAGTTATTTCCTAAACAAGTCTATGAACATGATAAAAAACATGCAAAATCTCAATATACAAACAAATTTGATAGCGATCATTTTAAAGAAAATTTGTTGCTGATAATTCTAAAAGAAAAACTGTCGAAATCTGTCCAGCGGTTCTTGAGAAGAAGATTTTTAAGGTTTCGACAATATATGGTAATGGTAGCCATCTTGGATGTTGCGCTGAACTAATTTTAACATATAACAAGTATTCATCTAAGGATCATCCACATGAAGTATTCATCTAAGGATCATCTGTATGAAGTTTGGTCAAAATTGGCCCAGCGGTTTCTGAGGAGGTCGGTTGAAGCAAAACTTAACGACGACGATGTAGCTCAGGTGATCTGACAAGAAAATCGGCTCAGGTGATCTAACAAGAAAATCGGTAGAACCGATGGATGCTCCCCAAAATGTATCCTCAAACTTATATGGCCTTGTATAACCTAGTAGTTTTCAATTCCATTGGCAGTTTTTGACTTGTGCTTCGGACAAACTTTACAAGTAAAATTACAAAGGCCAATAACTCCAATTTGGAAGAAGATAGGTTGTAGATCTCTGCACTTCCCATCATTCCTTGCCTCTATCATTGTGTGAAGTTTCATTGCAGTCCCATCAGTAGTTTTGAAATTATGGTCCAAACAAAAATGCTAAGTATAAAATTACAAAGGGCAATAACTCCAATTTGAATGATGAGAGAGTTATGATTCTTGCACTCTGCACTTCCACGCATTGCCCTCTATCATTGTGTGAAGTTTAATTGCAGTACCAGCAGTACTTTTGAAGTTAGGCTCCGGACAAAAATTCTAAGTATAAAATTACAAAGGGCAATAAGTCTATTTTGAATAAGGACAGAGTTACGGTTCTTGCACCCTGCACTTCATCTCATTGCGCTCTATCATTGTGTGAAGTTTCAGTGCAGTGCCATCAGTAGTTCCTAATTTTGCTCCTGACAAAAGTGGGACTGACGGAAGAACAGACAAAGCGGCGACTATATGCTCCCTCGAAAATTTTGGGGAGCATAAAAATGAGAATGAATACATGCCAGTCAAAACTGCAGGGAGCTGTTTATTACATGTTTTCTTGACAGTCCACACTGGCACGCATGGCATAAATCACTATGTGTGAATTCAAAAAATCAGTGACTGGTTCACGTTACTATATCGTGTGAAAATTAAGGTAGTCTACTCTATATTTTTTGTTCTGATTCTCTGCACGCGTAATGAATTGAGAAGGTCAGCCGGGTATGTGAATTATTCACACAGAAATTCATATTATGTAATTACAGACCGATTAATTTATACGACAAGTGGATGCTTATGCAAAGTTGTTTCTTGATTGAATAATTAATATACCACATTGTCTTTGCTCATTAAATAAAAAGTAGGCATAGGATGTGTTAGCAAACACAATTTGTCTGCAATTTTGAATAAGAATTAATGCTTAAGTATCGGCAATTCATAATTAAACACCCGGTCAGTAAATTCAACTGTTCGGCGAGTGCAAACTGTGAGGGCAGAAGATGCAGCCGAGAAATAGTTTAATTGGTGCTTGTACAATAAAAAAAGTGCTCCTTTAGGCAAAAAAACAACAACCTGTGTTTCCGGTGGCCCGACAGACCCTATTTTTAAAGGGCCGACACTAAAAAAATAATTAAATTTGTTCTGAACAATGATTTGTCACACTATATCGAGGTAAACTGACATCACAGAGAAACTTTCAGTCGTATCATCAACTTTTATGGGGTTTATTAGATAAATACATGTAGAATCTCACAATATACTGCTCCAAACAAATATTAGAAAAAAAAAAGAAAAAAAATGCCTACCTACCGACCTTAATTTTTTAGAGCATGCAATAGGAAACACACCTAATTTTTTTTTTTGGCCTTACCCAAAACAAAATATTAATAGAATTGTTTTGAAACTTTGTAATAAACGTCCATAATGTCCCAACGATCACTTCTTGATTTTGGGGTCTCTAAAAAACGGTAAAATGATAAATCTGAAATGTCTGTGGCTGCCCCTCAACAGCCTGCAAAAAAAGCTAAAACTGATCCAATTTAAAGCTTGTTTTCGTTAATTTTTTTATCTAGCACTGAAAATATAGCAAACTGTAGTTACTTTGAACGAACATTAGTGTCAGGCAAGTCGGTAAATTTTCGGAAAACTTAGACTTCAAAAGAGGGCAAGTGCCTTTTAGAAATTACCGTGAAGAATGCATGCATCATAGATGTGTGCTTTAAACGATCGTCACATAAAACTTGAGAGTTAAATGGCCCTGAATTGCTAATCTGATACCCTTTGGCATAGAGTAAAAATAGTCAAACAGTCTTATAAATGTTAAGACAAACTTCACAAAACATGCGACTCTGGGGCGGAGCCAATTTGAACCCAGGGTCACCATTTCAGCAAACTTGGTAAAAGACATGATTTAACATAGGCTAATGCTTAAATGGTTTGAAGACAATTATAGCTATCAATGCAAATATGAAGAAAAGAATCATAATCAGTGTTCGACACTAACTTTTTGAACCTACTAGCCCCGGGGGCTAGTTGGTTTGGAATTTCACTAGCCCCCCTTAATTTCTACTAGCCCTGCTACCAACGGTACCAAATCCTCATTGTATATTGATTTGACGGGGTTGGTTATAAAATAACAACACAAATCAGATTCAAAATTTGTGACATCGCTGACAGCACCCTCCGTCACAATAACCTGATCTCGTGGCAGTCTGCACCTCTGTTAGGAAAAGTAACATACTGTGATGATTATTATTTTAATTTATTTAGTATTTCTGAACAATGTACATGAGAAAGACAGAAATTAGAAATTATTATGATAGAGTTTTTTGTTTTTTGGCTGGTGGAGAAAGCCCCAAAAATCGATCTATGTTTGCACCGTTTATAGCACGTTCATAATTCGCGGCGTTTTCCGACGGAAGCGGAAACAACTGCTGAAATCGTGGTCATAAAAACGCTTGAGAAAAGCTGTCTAGTTTATAAGGCGTAGTTACAAGCGTTTGTGTGATTCGGTATCGGGCTGATATCACGCGGTAAACGAAAGCAAAAAGAAAACAAATGTCGTTTTACGCGGACTAAAAGAGCAGCAGTTTTAAGCGAGAATCTGCGGAACATTAATGATTAACAGTGCTTGAGATTTTATTTATATAATGCCAACGCAAATTGGGTACGTGTTTGTTCTATAATCTACTAGCCAATCGGGCTAGCTAGACGATCGTACGTGCTAGCCCGACGGTCACTTTTACTAGCCCCGGGCTATCGGGCTAGCGTTAGTGTCGAACACTGATAATGGGTTTCACTCCGTCCCATGAGACGTCCAGTTTAAATATTGTTATTGAAATAGCTTGGTCTGGATAACTTGACAATTCATTACTCATTTACTGTATAAATCATTAATAGCAATTTATATAATGCTTAGGATATATGTCCATACTCCATAAAATGATTCCAAAAAGTAAAGCTATCAGTGAATATCAAACGGGCCTAATGACAAACCTTAAAGAAAAAAAACGCCAAATAACGGCAATATTACACTACAAACTTTTAATTAAAACTCTATTCAGGTGTTCAGGCCAAATAATACTGTATATGTGCCTATTAAAAGTATAGGTTTATTGACAGGTTATTAAGATACCCGTGATTGAAATTGAATATACGTAAAATGAAAAATGCGTTGTTAACGATGCTCCAGTTTTGGGATTGGCCTGGTTGGTTAAAGACATTTATATTGTTTCTATAGAGTTTGGATTCTCATATGTAAATTATATACAGGGATCACCCTAGGAGTGAATTTCAATGAGACAAAATGTCCCATTTGCTTGATTTTAATGAGACATTCACCATTTTCATGAACCATTTCGGATGCGAAGCCGAACGACTAGTGGTTGTTCGTCGACCGCATGTATTGCTGGAGGCTGCTAGGCAGGTTTGGGGGCATGACCCCCAGAACATTTTTAAATTTAGATGTGAGGGCTGGCGTGGCGCAGTCGGTAGTGCGGCGGATTTGTAACCGGAGGCCCCGGGTTCAATCCTTCGTGGTGCCACTGACTTCCGTCGGTGTGTTCTTGGGCAAGACACTTTCCCTTAGCCTCGTCCGTCGGATGGGGACGTAAACCGTGCGGTCCCGTGTACCGGTCTATCCACCGAGCACGTTAAAGAACCATCGGAATCTATTCGATAATAAGAGTAGGGCAGGTTCCCTGATTCCTATGTATCCTTCCCCTCTCTCTGGGGCGGCTCTAAATAACCTATACTGTGTTGATGAGCCGTTAAACAACATTCAATTTAATTTAATTTAAATATGATTTCCTGCATTCTGCTCATTCCCAATAGTGAAAGTAGAAGTTGTTAAAGCATCTGAAATAAAGCGTGTCCGAATTTACGTCAACTTTTTATGCTAACATAGTTTTATAATTGCTTGCCCCACTGCAGTACATAGTTAATCGCTTCAAATCATTATAGATTGGGGGATAATGTTCAGATATGACTAGAAGTTGATGAATTATTATAAAAATGGCCATGTTTATTCATAATCAGTCGATTTTCTTTGACACCCCTGCTTTCGCAAAGCCACCCCTGCTTTCGCAAAGCAAACGCGCACGCACCGGAAGTTTACCGACATTATCTCGTTTTGATTTTTTTCATGTGATTTTCGAATAATTTGATATTTTCTCATTTTATATATTTTAATCACGAATAAATGGATCTGAGCAAATTTACTTGAGATTTTAAATGAAATGTAAATAAATATGTTTTCATTACAAACCGAAATGATGAAAATTGATTTCCCCGAATTCGGTGCAACAATTTGTTCCATTTGTCTTTTTTTCATGCGATTTTTGAGAATTTAATGCGAGAATATCGCGGAATCACGGCCTAGAGTGATCCCTGTATATATCGTCGTCAGTAGATTTACAAAGAGGTGTACATATATTTTAAAAATTTGGCTGTTGTTGGCAGGATAGCACCTTCAAAGTATTTTCAAATGTTTAATTAGTGAGATACTCACCTGTGACATTAAAAAGGTTACCTTGTGTAAGTTTGTGGGAAATATAAAGCACTAACTGTTTTCATCCCCTTCGTGATAGGATAACTGAAATCTCCTTCTGGTTTAGTCAATCTTTCATTTCAAATATTTGTTTTTAGTTCAATTAGGGCCTTTTTGCCAGTTTTGGGGAAAGGGCCTTTTGCTAATAAAAAATGGGGAAATCTGCATGATTTTAAAAGAAATTTTGATGGGGAAGGGGCCTTATACTAAAGTCTATAGTTAAGAGAACCGCTGCAAGAAGTCTAGAAGGATAACAAGGCCCTGGACCGCTTAAATCTACTTAAACCCAGATGTGAAGGACAAGTGTAACACCACTAACGTGTTGCGAGGAATAAAAAGCCAGGACCGTATATCCATGTCCTCACGTGTTGCGAGGAATAAAAAGCCAGGACCGTATATCCATGTCCTCACCGATAAAAAAATCAACCCTGTAATTAATCCGAGCCTTCTCTGACCTTACCAGCCCCTTTTACGATTTTTGATATTTCATCTGGCTGTGTAAGCCGAAAAAAAAGAAGTCTTTTAAGGTCAGAGAAGGCTCGGATTACCCTGTAATTTGATTGTAACTGGACTGCAGTGGAGGCTGACCATGTTGGAGACAAGCATTCACCAACATGAAACAACATGATAATATAAGTAATTTACAGTTCCGATCTTACCTATTACAATAATCTAGTTAGTATAATGCGATGTTTATCCGTACAAACAATACGCATTTTGTCAATTAGTCTGCTGAAAAAAACAAAAACCAGGAAATGAAAATTATACGGTGTCACATTTTTCGAACACGTTCTATATTTTTCACTCGAAGCTCAAGAGACGATAAGCGACCTAAAGAAACAAACCCGCCAAATTACGGCAAAATTACACAACACAACCATTTAATAAGAACTAAGGTAAAACCTTGAGGCGAGCACAGAAAATGTGAAAGTAAAGTTTAAACAGATAAAAATCAATGAAAGAACAAAAGGCTACAAATAATTTGTCAAATTGAAAGCTACTCAATAATGAGGTCCTCTCAGGGTTTTTGGGGAACATGGCCATTTATATTTGGTGGACAAGGGAATAATGGATTGGCTGTTATTTTCAGGGAACAAGAGAACATTGACACATATTTTAGGGAACAAGGGAACATGACTTTACAGAAAATAAAACTCTAACATTTAGTTATAACGTACTCCCTGGTTTTAATATTAAAAAAAAATCACAAAAAGTTAAAATTTCAAACAATATTTTTGTGATGACGGTATAAGATGCAACTGTAATTACTGTAGGCCAGAATGAATTTTGGGAAACATTAGCAAATCTTTAAATATTAGAAATACTTTTAGAGAACAAGGGAACATTGGAAAAACATTTTTGGGGAACAAAGCAAAATATTTGTAGGGAACAAGGGTACTGAGAACCAGACCATCCGCCATATATTAAATGATAGGAAACCCACCTATATGGGCACAATATAATCTGGACTTATGATTGTGTGTAGTGTGATGTATCCTTGAGACAAATATAGTGCTGCCACACCGTAATACCACAAAGTAGTAATAAGGGGTGGGTTGGGGGAGGGGTAGGGGTCAGGGGTGTATTCTCGATTCTTCAGGAGAGGGGGTCTGTCTGAGAAAACTTTTCCTCTTTTTTTTCAAGGTTGGAAGGGGTGGTGGCGGGTGAGGGGGAGAAAAAAATCGGGGGATGGGGGAGTGGGGAGTGCGCGGCGAGGTTGGGGTCGAGAAAACACAATTTTTCTTTGTACATAATTAATCATTTAAACTTGGTCAACATTAGCTCACAAAAGTGTTAGTACAAAGTGAATCAATTGTAATTGTAATCCAAGTCTTCCAGAAATTACCTGAGTTGTCAAGTTAAAGTTTTATTTATTCAAGGCTCATTAAGAGCATCTGATATAACTACTTTACATTGGGCAGAAAACAGAACAATAACAAAACTATTTACATAACAGAACTATTTACCATAACAATACACATAATCACATAACCATCACACAACCAAAAATCAGTATGAACATGAATGAAATGACTAGAATGAATAATGAGTGAATCCTAATTTACCATGTTTAGTAATGTATTTTTGCTATCTAGTTTTTTTGCTGTTGTTTTTTATAACTAATAAGCATAGCATATGGAGAATGAGTGTATACATTTATATTACATAAACTATATATATGTGCAATGTGAATATATATATGTTTTGAGATGAAAGAAACATTTTTTTCTATCAGTCTTTGCCAAGTCAAGTCACTGAGTACCTTCATTGTGGCTTTCTAGGCTATTGTTGCTTTTTTTGTATTATATTTACACGAGCATATTAATTTTGTGTTTTACCTTTATTGCCTATTGATGCTGCCTTGTTGGTTAGAGGTTAGATTATGGCGGGGATTTCTTTAATTACACTGTCCTGTTTCAATGGGATGACAGAAGGGTTAGTGTGAGGTTTGGTGCACCCTAGAACCGGTTTTAACCCCCTGCGGCCTACTTTGCCACTGACCGTTCCAAGGCGGTAGCACTATTGTCAACCCTTTTGTGTTTGTGATGTCGTTTGCATTTATTATTACTTTTGCCTTCTTGTTGATACTGATAATGTCGATACTGTGTTCGAAGCCAATCTTAAACCGTCGTTTCTTAGGCCCGTTTTGATTGTTTATTATATATTCTGGTATTGTCGTTAAGACATTCTGACTTCCGGTTCACTTTTGTCTTTTTAGGTTGTATTGTTTTGTTGTTGTTGTTTTTTTGTTTTGTTTTTGTTAGTTGTTTATCCTGAATTTGGAAGGCTGTTGTGCCCAATGTTTGTTTAGCCTACTTTTGAATGAATTTATAGTGGGTGCCTCAATTACTGTGTTAGGTAGTTTGTTCCAGGAATCTACCACTCTGTAAGCAAAGTATTTCCTCCTAATATCAACTCTTGCTCTTTTCTTAAATAATGTATTTCAGCTTCCCCGGGTGCCAGTATTTGGGGCCATAGTGAACAGTTTATTTTTGTTTTCTACATCGATGTTATTAACATTTTTGTAAACCTGAATCTAAAATATCAAGTCTTGTATGGTATGGAAAGTTGCTGAGGTCACCCACCATTCTGGTAGGTCTTTTTTGGACATTTTCTATAGTGTTAATGTCTTTTTTGAGATATGGAGACCAGACAACTGTGGCATATTCCAGGTGAGGTCTAACAAGGGATTTATATAAGCAGAGGAACATTTCTATGTCCATATATGTACAAGTTTTGAATATTAGTCCTAAGTTCATATTGGCCTTAGAGACTTTCCCACTTATATGGTTAGAAAACTTTAACTTAGAGTCAAAAGTTACCCCTAGGTCCTTTTCCTGCGATACCTTAGTAATTTTTTCCATTTTATTTGCTTGATCCTTGATCCACTATTTAACTGAATATAGTCTCCTTTATGGAAGTTCAATTTAGCTGTCGTATTGACTTCGATGTCTATGTAACAATTAAATATAAAAGTTAGGATTAGATGATCACTTTTTCCTAGACTTGGGTTATATTTGATTGATTCTATCATGCTTTCCTCATTCGTAAAGACGAGGTCCAAAGTTGATGGTTCATCATCAGCTCTATATCTAGTTGGTTCAGCAACTTGCTGAAACAGAAATTTGTCTCGGATGCATTCAAGAAAAACATTAGCAGGATGCTCTTCCCTACATGTAGTTCTCATCTCATTCCATATTATTTCCTTATAGTTAAAATCTCCCATAATCAACACGTGGGAGTACTTGTTATGTAGCACATGACCAAAAAGACCAGACAGTTCGAGATTATTCTCATTATCACTATTGGGACTCCTATATACACATCCTATTATCTTTTTGTCAGTATTATGGAGATTTACTTCACACCAAATTGATTCCTTGTAAAGAGTATCAACTTCAACTAGGATTTAATTTAATGCTGTTTTTGTATATAGCACTATCCCTCTTACTGATTGTAGGTCCGAGATGTGCATATCATATCCTTCTAGTTGGAAGAATTCTTCACATTGTATTATGGTTGAGTGTTTTGGTAATATCTCGCAAATAGCAATAATGTCATAATAATTAGAATCTATTCATGTTTAGAGCTCGTTTTTTTTTTCTTTAGTTAAACAATCAGAATTAGTATAAAGGACACTTAAACTGCCCACCTCATTGGTCTCCACATTAGAGTTAGATTTATTAAAAACACTTCCATTATTTGGAATAAAACTATTGTCCTATTGGTTGTTTACTTGCGGATCTGTTTCCTCACTGGTGGTTGTAAATGAAAAATCATTTTCTGTGTCAGCCGGTTACTGTGTGAATCCGCCCACAATTGTTTCATCCAACCCTATGGTGTCAGAGATATATATTTTTTCGGGGTGATGGTTTCTAGGAACCATAATATCACCTGGTATGTGTTCAATTGCACTATCAGACAAGTTTTGACTATTGAAGTAGTTTGCGAGATTACTTTCAGTGTTCTTTGTAATTGTTCTAGTAATTGTTCTAATATTCAAATTGGATTGACTCGGCTGAGTTTCCATTTATTCTGGCAATTTTTCACTTCGTTTGACAGCAGCCTCAATTCTGCTTCTTTTTCTCTCTTCTCTCTGTATTACAGTGAGGTCACGACTGAGAATCACTCTTTTGAATGCATCGGCCACTTTGGTTCCTATGTGCTTAGCATTGATTAGGAGGAACTTCCTATGTTTCTTATGTTCCAGAGTAACTTTAGTCACTCTGTTGATGCCGGGTGTTGGTTTCCCTAGTCTATATAGGGCTACAATTGAAAGATCTTCTAGACCCAAATTACTCGATATAGAGATTATTTTGTCCTTGTCGGCATCTTTATCAGAGTTGATAGACTCACATAAGTTAAAAAACACTAGATTCAGTTCTCTTTTCTTCCTATCTTCCATTTCTTTGCATCTCTCTTCGACTAATTTGTTCACGTCTTCCATAATATCTGAGATCACTTCTTTTTTTTACATTTAAGTTTATTGTCAATTTAATTAGAAGTGTTGTATGCAATCTGGTCAATTCTATTTTTCTACCGCTTCTATTCTTAGATTTTGACTTATTTGTATTTCTTTCAACATAGTGGTAATGTTCCCAAGAGTAGGTGAAGTAGCCTTACATGATTTGCAGTTCCAAATAAAGTCGTCAATTTCACCATTCTGAATACAATTAAAAGCAGTTTTAGTTATTCCTGTGCAATTTAAGCAATATTTTAGAGAGCATCCGTTACATACAAGATAGCTATCATCCATTTTTAGCTCCATGTCACATTTAGTGCATGGGTTTATCAAATAATGTGGGCTTCGTCTTGTTCTTTTACTTCCACCTCCACCCGTTAAGTTAAAGAGACGTTTTGGTGTACTAAAGCCCGATGCCATGATTACAGAGTAAGTCTATACTAAGATTAAGAGATTGATAGCCGTCACAGCAAGTTTACAAGTATATATATAGTGACAAAAAGTGGGCACTTCCAGACGTAGAGCAGTCCCCACTCTCCAGGAGATGTCCACCCTGTGTACTAATTAGATGGGCATATCACTAAAGTTCATACCCTCGTACTGTCACAAGCAGAGTTAGAAACCTCGATTTGAGGTAGGGCAGTCCCCACTCTCAGCAGATAACACGGGCCCCCATGCCAGTGTTCATAAATTGAAGGGCATTAACTAGTGCAAAAAAAGATTGAATACTTTGTGTAACCACTTCCTAGCTACAATTGGGATAGGATGAACCCCGTCTAGGAGAAGTACCGAGCTGTTAGAGTATCTCGTTACAGATCCTCTTTTACGACTATGCACAAAATCACAGGCGAACTTGGGAGAGTTAAAACTTAATTGTTCATTGTATGACGCTATTGCTGCATTTAAGTTTTTGATTTGGATATGTAACTCTTTATCATTTATACTTTCCCAATCAATTTGACCTTTGTTCCTATTCCAATCCCTAGTGAATATAGGGGGGATTTCTAGGATACCTATGTGGATGTTTGGGTCGTCTTTCCAGAATGGGGTTAACCGCAGCAATGAGTTCTTCTGAACTGTGATATTGGGGAGAAATAAATTTACCGGGTTTTTTTTGTTACATCGCATGTAAAGTGCCAGAATAGAACTGTTGTCTCTATATTATTCTTTGAAATCTGGTCAATACTTGATTCCAAGAGATGTAGGCCATCAATAGATTTTCTTCCTGACTTACTCCACCAGATTACATCTGGTTTATTCAGATTTATATTTAATGTTTCCGGGATTAAATACTTCCCTTTACTATCTGATAGAATGTAAAGTTTATTGGTGGACGTTGATAGTCCTTGCCCAGGATTAGCATGCAAGTGTTTCTGTATTTTACCAATCTCTGATGACATATTAATATTACTATGTGTAGTTAGTTATTTAAGAAGAGAGAAGTGAGAGACCCGACAGGAAATAGCAGGTGTACGACATGGCACTGATATATACATTTTTTATTTATTTTTAAAAAAAAAATAGAATTAATAAAATTTGTTAAAAATATATAGACAAAAGTCATTGCTTACCTGATAGAGTCCTGGAAACACCACAAGAACACTAAATATATATACAATTGAGTATAGGTAAGAGGTGATGTAGGGCAGTCCCCACTCTCACAAACCCAACTCAAAAGATGGAGACTACATTTCTAGTTTAGACCAGTATAAACCGTTAATGGACACGATATTTTTTTTTTAAGATGATACGATTCGATATTTAATCTGCAGTTATCATTTTAGTTTAAATTTTTGATGCATATAATATTATATGAGATATATGAGATGGTATGAGCAAAACGTGTTGGTTTTTGCTTATTGAATTTCCGTTTTGTTTTGTTTTTGTTCCGTGGAACATGGCACCCTACCAAGTCCGAAATAAAACTCCCAAATACTACTTAATCCATAAAGATAAAAATTAAATGAGCCATCCTGAATGATTCCATGATGTTATCTGACGGTTTATCGATGTTGCTGAGCTGAGATGGGCCAAGATGGAACGATCCTACGAAGTATTCAACGATGATTTTCGAGAGCTGTTATTTTGCTTCCATCGTTGGAGAAGCCGGTCTGTTTGTCTGTTTGCGTGTTTGTTTCTGTGTTTTGTGGTTGACTGTCCTCCTTAAATAATACTTTCCCGTCCGATCTTTTTATATTTCTTTGAGCAAAACTATATCCAGTTATTTACAAGCTTTAAGATGAGTTCCCAAAATCTGGCTAATTTTAATAATGTATTCTTATCTTTACTATTCAGCATTTGGATTTTTATAAAAATATTGACCAATATATTTTTTTCTGTCACTTGCAAAGTGTTTACACATAAATAAATAGTGAAATTCATCACCCAACAAATGAGCATTACAAGGTGTACATGTGCGTAGATTTCTTTCTATGTTTAAATGTCTTCCTTTTTCTATAGGCATTTTATGATTCATGCAACGGAATTTACATAAAGTATTAGACAAACCAAATGGCAAAATATTAAAATACTGCTCAAAACAAACTCTTTCTTATACATTCTATAGTTTAAACATTTACATAGACTTTGTATATCACTATTCCAAGATTGAACAAATTGATCTCTTATGCGACTCTTAACTAATTTTCTAAAATAATCTGTGCTATAAACTTTCTGATCTAACCAGTAATTAGACATCCCAAGTTCGTTGAGTGACTTTTCAACAAATTGTATCCATGGAAATTTATTTATGTTGTTTTTATGAAGACAAATATGCCATTCTATATAGCAAATTGCATATTTTGGTTTCTTTAGCATTTATTAGTTTACACCAGTAATTAAGTATTCTACTTCTTATGTGTAATGAAATCGGAAATATTCCAAGCTCACCATACGACATACAATTCGGTGTAGTTTATTTCAAGTTTAGAATAAATTTACAGTATTTAGATTGACACTGGTCTATAATTTTTATATCTTCTATACCCCAGACCTCTGATCCATACGAAAGTATGGGCACAACCATAGCATCAAAAAAATGTTGTTGCAAATCAAGTGGTAACAGCAATTTCTGGCTTTATTAATTAAGGAATACATAGCTTTTCTTGCTTGGTCCACTAATCTTTTCTTAGTTTGACCAAAATAGCCATTAAATGCAAATTGTACACCAAGATAAGAGAAGCTATCAACAACTTCCAACACACTATCGTCAAAATACAAATTGGGAGGATCTCTCAAGCCTCTCCTGCTTTTACAAAATATAACAATTTTAGTTTTCGCCGAGTTCACTTTTAAACCCCAGTTTTAACAATAAACAGACATACTATTTAATGCTAACTGCACATCTTCTGCATTTTCAGCTAAAACAACAGTATCATCCGCATAAAGAAGCAGACAAAGCTTGAAATAAACCTCAACATCATCATCGCTCAATACATCACGAATAGTATCAGACAAAATATCTAGCCCCATTGTAATGTTGGGACATGAAATCTACAAGATCATTGAGAAAGATAGATAGAAGATAAAACTGGTGATACATTTTCACCCTGCCTTACACCAGACTGACTTACAAAGAACTCTGAAATTTCTATACCTGATTTAACACAAGATTTTGCTCAGAGCATTAATATGATCGACTGTACCGTACTCGTTCCTAAATCCAGCTTGTTTTTCACATAAAACATCATTTGACTCTAAATATAAATTCAAACGCTCATTCAGAACAGATGTGAACAAATTGCCAAAACAACTAAGGATAGATATACCCCTATAGTTATCTGGGTCATCAATATCGCCTTTATTTTTATAAAGAGGTAAAATAACACCCTTGCTCCAAACATCTGGAAAAATACCAGAATGCAGAATAATATTAAAAAGTTTACAAAACACAGGTAACAATACATCCACAGAGTTTTTCAAGTATTCATTCAATATGTCATCAAAAATTGAGGACGATTACTATTTTTCGATTTACTAATAACTTTGCTAAATAGAATAAAAAAACCACGGTACTTTAGACTCTCCCAGTAAATAGTGACATTATTTGCAGACGACTAGTGACTCAGATAAAAAAACATATTATCAATAAAATTACTAGTGAAGCTTTTCATGAGCATTTTAGTAAGCTAAGTGCAAATATCTCAGATGACGATAATGATTTTCAAGATCTAGATTTACATAATATCAGTTCTAACAATGCAGAATTAAACTCAGATATCACCATAGCTGAAATGTCACTGATTTTAACACGCGCTAATTTGCATAATCTTGAAAGTTTCCGGCCAAGACGATTTAATGTTCATATCGAGTGTTTACAAATAAAATGTATACCAATTTATTTACTCACATATGCCCCTAGTGTTGTATTAACATTGTGCGCTATGAAGTTGTTGACATGTTCAGTAAATTCTTGCAGTTATTGACAATTATTTTTAATTTCCCACCACGAAACTGACCGCTTCTCTACGAAGCCTCAGTTTCGCAATTTAACCTTTACATATTCTGCTGCACATATTATATAGGACGTTGTCAAAGAGTCAGAGAGCTTTTCAAATTATTTCTGAAACTCTATTCTAACCAGTCATAACGGAAACGTTGCATAGAAAGAATTTCGAAACTAAAGGTCTAATTACACTAAATCAACAGGATGTGCTCGCCTGGTGCATCGAAAGTAGTTCTGTATTAAAGAGTGCTAATCTTTTTTTCTTTAAAAACTTTTTTTAGTGCAGTTTCCTGTTATTTTTGGCTGTAGCTGTATTTTGGACATGCTGTTGATATTTGAAAATGCAGCTCATCATGTTTTTGACAGTTTTTGATATAAATTTGAGAAGTGAAAGTAGACAGGGTATGAAATTGCAAGGGGTAAAAATAGTGTTGACCTTTGACCCGGTGTTAGTATACAACTGAAGAAATGTTTCTTAGAAGGTATTAAACCCCCTATTTCCTTGTTGATGTTTAATAGCAGACATGTTTATTTGCATGATAAAGTAAGTTTCCCAGAATTCTAACGAGGTTTGAGTTTTTAACAGGTTGTCAACATTCTAACTTTACTATGGAAGGGCAATGGAGACTCATTTACGCTATTATAACCTAAAACTCCTAAAATTGTTACCGGTGTCTGCGTAAGCATAGATAAGCAATTATCTTCTTTTTTTTCCTTCTTTTTTTATTTTCTTTTCTCTCCCGTTACCATAAAGTTCGCTTGCGCTCGAAGTGCCTTCTCGCTAGCTGTGCTCGCTATCAAAACTGTCCAGGTGTTCAGGTCATGTAATAATATGCCAATTAAAAGTATAGTTTTATTCACGGGTTCTAAAAATGCCCCTGATTGAATATGCGTAAAATGAATTGAGTTGGTAACTTTTAATTTGATGCTTCCCTTTTGGTTTTTTGCCTGGTTTGTTAAAGCCGTTTGTCTATAGAGTTTGGATTCTCAAAAAATGTGAATTTAAAGAAATTAACCCGCCAAGTAATGGCAAAATTACAAGTGCAAAACCGTTTATAAAAACTCTATCCAGTGTTTATGTCATATAATAATGTATATGTGCCAATTAAAAGTGTAGGATTTTTTGTGGGTTCTTAAAATACCCATGTTTGAATATGCGTAAAAATGAATTATGAGTTGGTACATACGTTGTAAAATTTGGCCGTTGTTGGCTGGATAGCTACTTTAAAGGACTGGACTAGATGGATGTTCCTCAGAACATGTGTGTCACCTGTCATGCGATAAGTTCTACAAAGGGCAATCTAACTATAAAGTTTGAAGGCACGGGATTCATTCTTCATGAAGTATGGATCATTATGATTTTTTAAATTGTTAAAGTTTTTATGAAAAGGGGCATAACCCTGCATTGAACAACTGATATGGAAGACATGTACAGATTCTTTCACAAGTTATTTTGCCAAGTTATGGGCTTAGGTTAGGTTGCCTGTTGAAGTTTTATGGAACAGGGCATAACTCTGTCGAAATGATATTCAGAGCTATTGGACATGTCAATGGCATTGCATAATTCATAAGGAAGTACTGTATAAACTGTCATGACCATAGGTCAATATTATGGCAAGTTATGAGATAGGATAGGTTGCATGTTAAACTTTTATAAAAAGGGGCATAACTCTGCCAAAAACGTGTCATTGAAATTGGTTAATTGGCATGGAAGAACTGTTTACAGTTTCATGACCATAGGTCAGTATTTTACAAAATTATCAGCTAGGTTAGGTTGCAGGTTAAAGTTTGATGAGAAGGGGCATAACACTGCCGAAATGGAAGTGAACATTAGTAAACATGTGTGACGAAATCCTTTGGGTAAAGATGAAGGAATGTGGGAACATAGGTAAAAAAAAATAGTAGTCTGCCTCACATCAAATTTCAGTCATGCATTTGTTCTCTTTTAAATCAGCAGAAACTAATTTTATAAAAAGGTCAAAATGACTTTTGACCGCCAAATCAATAGATTTGAATGAGCGGAAACACATTTTCATAGCAAAGTTAGGTTATTTTGCAGGTGTTTCATAAAAAGGGGCATAACAACATTTTTTGGAGTAAGATGAAGATGTATGTATGAAGATGCATGTGAAGTATCATGAACATAGGTCAAATAATCTTCAAGTCATGGCCAAAGTTAGGTTAAATTGTGACGGACAACAGGTCCTTGTCAAATTTGTGCAATGTCTTATTGTTGTTTTCTCTCTGTGAAGCGTGAACCCATTTTGCTCATTGTGGGACTCATCCAAGATCTTATTAAAACAAACCTTCAAATCAAAATTGGTGAAAATCGTAACCAGTTAATCTTGCTGAATTTTTCTTTTATTCTTCATTAAGTAAGCGCAATTACTCTGTAACGACTGCATCCATTTTGCTCATTGTCAAAGTCATTCAAGATCTTTCTAAAACAAACATTCAAATGAAATTGGTTAAAAAACGAAACCTCTTATTTATCATAATCACAAGTATTAACTATCATATAAACGACATCATAGCCTTTGGCCAATAGCACTTATATTAATGGAGAACACTAATTTAATACTAAAAACATGTTACAAGAGGCCCAAGAGGGGACGCTCTACTATCTAAAACGACAACCCTTCTAACCCTTCTATCAAGGGTTGTCGTCATACAATTCCTATTGTTAAAATATTGCAAAAAAAAGAGAGAAAACAACACTCACAACAGAAACTTAAACCATTGACCCATGCTAACAATTTAAACAAGAGGCCCTAGTTCTAACTTGGTATGGTTATTTAGGGACTCGTGACACAACAATCGTATAAAATAGGTTCTGACCGCCTGTTGAGGGACACCTTTATGTAGGCGGCCAAAACCCATTGTATATAATTGGTGTGCCTCGAGTCTAAATAACCATACTAAATTAAAACTGGGGTTGTTTTTAGTAAAAACAGATGTCTCCCCTACAGGATAAAGGGCCTTAAATCTGCCAAAAAGCATTCAACTGGAACACGATAAAGATATGTGCAACTAGGCTTGGTAACGGTCATCCCTACCAAGTTTCACGGAAATCCAGGCAGGGGATCAGAAGAAGTCGGGACAAAGCTTATGTATTTAAACCTTTAAAGGGCCATAACTCAATCAAAAATCATTCAACTGGAACAAGACAATGATATACGCAGCCAAGTTAAGTTTCGTTGAAATCCGAATGGTGGTTGAGGAGAACTAGTCCGGACAAAGTTCGTGTATTAAAACGTTTTAAGTAGCAAATACTCCACCAAATATCATTCAACCGGAACACGACAACGACATGTGCAACTAGGCTTGGTACTGATCATTCCTGCTAAGTTTCACTGAAATCCAGCAAGAGGTTCAGGCAAACTACTCTGAATAAATGTTGTGTATAAGGGACTATACCTCGTTTAAAAATCATTAAACCGGAACATGGTATTAACATGAACATCTAGGCTTGGTACTGATCATTCTTGCCAAGTTTCGTTGAAATCCAGCCAGGGGTTCAGGAGAACGAGTCTGGACAAAGTTAGTGTATTAAAACCTTTAAAGGCCCTTAACTCCTCCTTCATTCAATCGGAACACGGCGACAATATGCACAACTAGGCTTGATACTGATCATCCTTGCAACAGTTCGCTGAAATCCGTCCAGGAGTTTAGAAGTGACTAGTCTGGACAATGTTTGTGTTTTAAAACATTTAAAGGGCCATATCTAAGCCAAAAATAACTCAACCGGAACTCGGCGAAGATATGCACAACTAGGCTTGGTACTGATCATCCATGCAATGTTTCTCTGAAATCCGGCCAGGGGTTCAGGAGAACTTTTGTTTGTTTGTATGGTGTTTTACGTCATTTTCAACACATGTAACGTTATACATGACGGTCGACTTTTTTTGTGGTGGAGGCAGACCTCCCACTTTTCCTGGGTAGAACCTCCCCCCATCCGTAAGAATCGACACTTCCTCCCTTACAAGTCGAGCTCCCAGTGGGATTCGAACCCGCAGCGATGAGAAGCGAAGGTTACAACGCAACGTCGTTAACCATTCGGCCACGGATACGCCAGAAGTAGTCCTAACAAAGTTTGTGTAATAAAACCTTTAAAGGGCCATAACTCCGCCAAAAAGCATTCAACCAGAACACGATGATGATATGCACAACTAGGCTTGATACTGATCATCATTGCCAAGTTTTATTGAAATCTGGCCAGGGTTTCAGCAGAACTAGTCCATACAAATTATGTTTATTAAAACCTTTAAAGGGCTATAACTCCACCAAAAATCATTCAACTGTAACAAGATCAAGATATGCACAACTACACTGATCATCCCTGCAAAGTGTTGCTGAAATACGGCAAAATGAAGGCCCTATTATAACAATCTGGTAATGTTTGGTAAAGATCAGATGAAACACGTAGGTGCTAGAGTGTTGATGTAAAAAAGTTAACACATTTTTCAATAATTCAAGTGCCATAACTTCGGTGTTACTGGTCCGATCTGGCTGGTTTTCAAAGTCGTCCGAGCTTTCATTGATAATAATAATCTGGTAAAGTCTGGTAAAGATCGGATGAACAAGAGTTGCACGCAACATAGTGTCTCGCCTAAAGTGACGTGTCCACCAAACATGTGTCAAATGAACTTCATCATGATAAAATCTAGGGTTTATGAAATATGAAGGACTTTTGTCTGCATTCAAAAGGGTAGCGTTCATAGTTTTCCATTAAAGGAGCTAAATGTAAATATTGATGAATGGACAGACATTACCATTCCATAAACCAGATTCGGGCAAATCATATCAGCTTGTTACTTCATTATGCTAAATATAGGCTTTACTTATAGACATAGAGTCCCTTTAAAACGTTAATTTCATACTGAAAATGTTTAGCATGCAAAAATGTCCACCATTATAATTGGGAAGTATCATGTTACACAGGGGCTGTTGTTTTTTCTCTCACAAATTGACATTTTAATCTAAGCATATATCCTGTTCATCATGAACATGTCATCACAAATTAATGCTGGTATCTGCTTTTGATGCAATGAAATAGTTTTAAAGGCCAGGTTTGACCATTACTCTATACATACATAACAAAACAATTGTATCATGTATTTATGTTCTATACAAAACGTTTTTGAACTGAATCAAATTAGATGTCTTTAACGGCTCATCAACACATTATAGGTTATTTACAGCCACCCAGAGAGAGGGGAAGGATACATAGGAATCCAGGAACTTGCCCTACTCTTACTATCAAATAGATTCCTAAGGTTCTTTAATGTTCTTGGAGGATAGACTCCAATACTTGGGACCGCATGTAAAACAACATAATTATTTAATAATTAAATAGAAGAATTATGTTAGCAAATTTGGTCGTTGTGTAATGTTTGTCAACATTAAACAGTTTACGTGCTAAACCTTTAAATATAAAATTGTCTTTATTGTCATTGTCACTGAATCATTTTTGTCATTAAAATCTTCTCTTTTTTTTTAATAAATGAGTTTAACTAGAGAAATATTTGTTATTTGTTTGGTTTCTATTTTCCAATCATCAATTCACATGGAAATGTACATCAAATAGGTTATTTTTATTTGCCATGTAATTGCTGCAATTAATTGTTTGATTTAAACATATTTATTTCCAGATTCTTTACACATTTTGGATGTATATCAATGATATTTACATTTTAATCGCACAGCTTATCAGTGGCTGTCAAGTGAAAAGTGTATGTGGTTCTGTATAATTGCTGCAATTACCTAACTTTCATTGTTTTTTAATCTAAGCATATTAGAAAATGTCAGTGCATATTATAACTAATGTAATGTTCTCTGCTACTATGGGTCAGTTCAGTGGCTGGACGTTATTAAACTCACAAGAATTATGTCCAGTGAGTTTAGATATGAAATCCGTTAACACTGTACTTCACTTTGGAGATGGTATAAGTATTGTAAAATTTGGAGACAGTACATGTATTTAAGTGACCACTGACCTTGACACAGGGTCAATTTGAGGCTGAAAGTTATCGGAATAAGAACAATGACCAGTGATGTTATATATGAAATTTGATCACTACTCTATAGGTCAAAAAAGTAAAATAATTTAACGCACATTTTCACACAGTTTTTGAAGACGGTACATGTATTTAATTAAGTGGCATTGACTCCGACCCATGGTCAATCACAAGGAGGTTATATATGAAATTTGAACACTCTGCTTCAAAGAACGAAAACGCTATAAGAAGTTAACGCACGTAACACATTTTTTTGGAGACGGTACATGTATTTAAGAGGCAACTGACCTTGACACATAGTCAGTTGGAGGTTGATAGTTACTGTTATAAGAAGAACAATAACCTGTGAAGTTATGGATGAAATCTGAACACTCTACTCCAAAGAACAAAAAAGTTATAAGAATTTAATGCAAACCTTAACCAAAAAATTTAATCAAAAGCTTAACAACGGTGCATATTGTATTATAACTTTCTTGTCCTTGAGAGTATCATGTTCAAATTTCATATATGACCTCCTTGTCACTGTCTTTCCTAATGCCAATAACTGCCAGCCCTCCAACTGACCATGGGTCGGAGTCAATGCCACTTAAATACATGTACCGTCACGCAATTTATAACGCGAAATATTGACGGTACATGTATTTAAGTGACACGAACATTCGTATAAGGCATCCTCGTCCATTCTTTTTTTAAATAATACCATTGCCACTGAGTGCTTTGTTCTCTTGCCGTCACGTATTTCTTCATTTTGATCAAAGTTGTCTATTGCAGCATGTACCATATTGCACTATGTTTCTTCATTAGGGCGTTGTATTCCATTTGGAATGAACACCTCGGATTCATTATCAAATGTCGCTTAGTTTTTTACACTCATATTCGTGATGTAAATGTACGGCAAGTCCAAAAGGTATTGGAGCAATAATGTTTCTACCTCTGGAAATAATTTCTAGGCAGATTGATGTAATCTTTAGTTTGTCTGAGGAACTTTCGCAAGTTATTTTGCTATATTTGAAAACGTTTTCATTTGTCAGCCATAAAATGAACTCAAAAAGTGTATCTGGGACAAATCCATCTGTGCTATCGACTATGTCTTTATTCGAAATGTAGGTTTTATTATCCACTGTTACCTTTGCAATATCTTTACGGATTATTTCTGCTGCCCTATGGAGTATTTTGCTTCCGTTATGCCATCATTTTCGCGAACAACATAATCAGTAGATTCAGAGATAGTAGCTGCCGTTAATTTCATGACCAAATCATTGATACTTAAATGACTAGAGCAAACAATATCTGACATTCCGGGTTGTGGTATGAATGACAAGTGTGCACCGATCTGGTTTTGAATTCTAGCTTTAAGTTTCCAAGATTTGTAATTGTTTGCTTCACGGCTATCTACACCTGCATTTTTTGTCTCTGAAACAAACATATCTCTCAAAAAAATCAAAGATGTTAAAGATTTTTTTTCGGAGAGCAAGTGC
This sequence comes from Cyrtodaria siliqua, assembly GCA_037043455.1. Classification (NCBI taxonomy): domain Eukaryota; kingdom Metazoa; phylum Mollusca; class Bivalvia; order Adapedonta; family Hiatellidae; genus Cyrtodaria; species Cyrtodaria siliqua. Next base: position 194,528 of record JAWPHD010000935.1, read on the forward strand.
TCTTGAATGTAACATTTAATTGTATCTGTTGCAATGTCAAAAGGACTCTTCTCAATTAATCCGATGCGTTTTCGTTTGGCAAACAGCAGATTTCTTTTAGAAACATAGCCTGCTATACACGATCTATGATACATGCATTATTCGCATGTAAATTTAAATACGCTAACATCCTGATATGTACCACGTTATCAATGCGTTCTTCTGCAGCTGAGAGAACATTTAAACGTGTAGTTTCACTGCTGCCATCCGAAATCGAGGACAGCGGTTCTCGACCTTTGTTTGGTTTTGACTTTTTCCCACAAATAAAACAATGTGCATTCATGTCAAAGCTAGCCGTTTCTTTTCTAGACACAATACAAGATGACCATACAGTCTTCTCTTTTTAGAGACTGGAGGTTCGTCCATTTTACTGTCGTTCAAAATAGCGCTTCAAATGTGGTAAAGAACATGTAAGTGTCTGAATGCATGTTGAGGTACTTTGTTCATAGAATGCAACCGTACACAATCTTACGCAAACTCTATTTAAGCAGAACATGCGACAAAGCGCCAAGAATTTCACATCAAGCCTCATGATGAAAAGGGTATGTTACTACATAATTTGAACACTTGTTTACCTAAAGAGACATAACATATATTCATATTTTGGAATGGAAACAAAAAATACTGAACATATTATATTCTAAAATCATAGATCGTTATATAATATTATAATATATCACTAAAGTTCTCCATTTAAAAACATGCAACATGTCCAAAATATAACTATAGCATCCGTAACGTCTTTAATAATATAATATTATGTATTAGCAACAATAAACAATTAGGCCTTCAGCTGGGGTTGGTCGGTACCATCAGAGGTGGCAAATTCTAACACTAATTTTTATAGATAATAAATCACCCGGGTAGACTTCTGGGATGAACAGCTTATGTCCCGATTTTGGGGCAAAATCATCAGCATTTAACAAAAAATCGCTGAAAACTGGAATATATTTTTAAAATATATATCAGTTAATTTTAAATTATTTTTTGGTTTTATATTGATAAGTATACTTTGATCCAACAAGTATGTTTTTTCAAAGGTAGAAGTTGATTATTTTTGAAAAATTTGGCTAAAAACTTTCAATTTTTACCCCCAAAATGACAAAAATGATCATTTTTTGGGTGAAATAATCAAGGAACATATTTATTTTAATTTTTATAAGTATTTTTATTACATAAATAATTGATTTATTAGTAATTTAAACTATGGTTTTTACTATTCTATCTCATTGGGAGTTTAAAAAAATATTTTAACGAAAACGACTAAATTAGTAATTTAACTAGTAAATGTATATGGAAATCTAAACGAAACTGTAAATAATGTATTTTATCACATGTTGTGACATACTAATTAGCTTGATCCCATATTCTCATGGATAAACAAGGGTGACAAACTAATTTTGGAAATACATTTTAAAGGTGGTACATCACGCTTGTTCCAATCCATGTTAAAAAAATTAGTCAACTGGGCTTTATAAAATTTCGAATTTACCATTAGCAATTACCAGTCATTTCAGCCATCAGAATATCTGCCTGTCTGTCTGTCTGTCTGTCCTCTCTCTCTCTCTCTCTCTCTCTCTCTCTCTCTCTCTCTCTCTCTCTCTCTGTGAATAATTCAAAGCTATCTCACCTTCATTGTCATTTTGTAATAGTTTATCTCTCACCTGATCAACTTGCTCACCTGAGCATTTTAAATAATTTACCGAAAACAAAAGGAATGAATGAAGTCAGAGTGTTATGTCCCGTTAACACGTCTTATTAGGTCATATTGGGACAGCAAAAAACACGTCGGTAATATGCACTGATGAGTAAATACACTAACAATATGCACTGATGAGTAAATACACAAGCAAACATACAATGCAGCAGCAAGAGCTGCTTGACCCTCTGTTCAAAGAAATTCTAGATCACTAGTGAAATTTCGTTGCCATCCTAGGCCTACAATTTGGTGATTTATTTTCCAAGATTCTTGCATGGCAGTGTCTGTGATGAGTCCCATCACTTTGCACAACACATTTGATATCTAAATACTAAAATTGAGATCCCTTGGAAGCAACAAACACAAACAAAAGAAGTAGCAGACTCGTTTTTATGAAGTATGTCCATGAGATAATATGAAGATGAGTAATATAAGATGCAACACCTCTCACGCCTACTAGCGGCGACATAATTCTAAATTCATTAACATCGGATGTCTGACGTTTGTAAGAGTCATTTTACAGGTAAATTATTCTAATTCATCAGTTAAAATCTGTATTTATTACCATTGTATCCCTAGTCGCTAAAAGAAATCTTGCCTAGCAGGCTTGAGCGATAAGCGTCATTGTTTGGTTTTAATACACCTTGTCCTATTGCTCCTGTCAGATTTCAGATATAGTGGACAGGCGGGGGACTCTATGACAACGTGTTTCTAAATTCTGTAAGACATGATGCCCTTCACTCCGCTGTGTCGTGCCCTTAATGGGTTCCTCTTGATGCTCCGACTTCTGACAATAAAAGTAGTATAAAAGTTGACTGCTGACAAGTCATTGAGTAAATTTGAAATAATCTCCTAAGGTTTCATTTATTTGTTATACATTTTATACATTTCTTAATTGTAAGGGGTTATCCTAGCGGGGATTATTTTGAGTTACACTGTCTTTATGTTTGGATCATGATGGTCCAGATTGCAACTACTGTTCCAAGGCGGTACCCATGTTGTCCACCCTTGTTTGTGATATACTTTTTGAATTGCTTTTGATTTACATTTTTTTGAAAGCAGTGTGTGTTTTTGGATTTACTGTGTTCTATGAAAGCTACATTTCTTGTTCGACTTTTATGCTATTTTATATTACCTATTGTAGTGACTACGTTCTATGGATCATGTTACCTTTGCTATCATTGAACTACATTTCATGTAAATTGGGCTTTCATTCAAGGCATATGAGAAAGTGTTTATAATCGAGTGATTCCTTGAAGTTCATGCATGTGCTTCACGGAGAATGAACCATTTATAAGCCTATTCATGTTTTGATATTAATGTCTCTATACATTTTGCAGTGTCCTTTGTTAAACAATTTCCAACAACTTCACATGCCGCTTACAACTCTTTATCGCCAAATTTACTTTGTTTTTCTTTTCTTTCAATGTGTTTGTTTGAAGAACCTGTTATATATAGCCAGTGCATTTTCTTTGGCTTGCAGTATATCGAATATGATATCTGGAGGAAATAATGCAGCTGCGGAAATGCTCATCAATTATTTGTGCTCACCACCAACAGAATTAATCCTATAACTCTCAAACATATCTTTAACAGATACAATGTCTTGTCATTGTCTGTTGGAGGTTCTTAGTGTGCATCTTTGTTGTCTATAACAACTTGATTCGTAAGTTGTCTAAGATATGCACTTCTGAACTCTAAAGCGAGGAAGTAGATCTATCTGGCAACCGCACTAAAACTTTTCTCTTTGTCTGTGTTTCTTTGTTCAAAGGTTCTTCTTTTGTTTGGTCAACAAGTGTTATTAGTACCACGATCTACTATATGTACCTGTACATTTCAGATTTTGAGCTCCAATGTTTGTTAGGTTGAGAGCATAGTTTACCCTATCGTGAATATGGAAGGATGCTCATTTCAGTTTGATTCCCTTGATGCACGGATCAACCGAGAAATATTTTCATAAGGTCTATACATGTATAAGGACATCCAATGTGCTGACACATCTTAAGTGTCCGTCTGTAAGAGGATGAGGTAGACCTACTACTACCTCATACTCAAATGGCTTTTGTTTTGTTAACTTAAGTTATTAAACTAATTGGCGAAGGGCTTCATATAGATCTATGTAAATATACATATCGGTTGTACCTGTGACCTTCTGATATGCCTGCAATGTTTGAAAATGATCACTTAACGATGATCAAGATAAAGTAGATTTAGAAATCTGTGTAAATGAGTCTGATGAAAAAATATAGATGATTATAAAAGACTGAATGTAGTTGGCGTCGATGTAAATGTTTTCACATAAGTTATTGATATATAGATCTACATCTTTAAACATTTCTTCTTTAAATCATACATTCATACATTATACAAAAGTGATTGTTTGAAACAAAGGGGTTCTACAGAAACCAAAGCGCCGAAACGCAATGGTTCCACTGGTTTGTATTGTCTCGCATATCCAATGAGCATGTTTAATAGTAAAAATAACTGGATAGGCACACTATAAAGAGCGATGGACTTATAAAACCCGCAAGTCAACTTACAGGCGTTACACCAGGCTTTTCCTTTAGGTCTAGGAGACCGACTTTAAATTGGCAAATAATATTATTTACTATTGTAAATGACCAAAACATAAAGAATGTGCCTATAAATTACTCCTTATGTACAAAGAAATCCATACTCCACGGTAATGTGCTATCCTAGGTGACGCAACATGATTAAGTTGACCGTTTTAAGCGCAACTTCGTTCAAAATAAAAATTGTAAATTCTAACTGTAGACATGGTAGACCTATAAATCACACTTTCAAATAATGTTTCGATTGATATTATATTTTCATCATGCATTGGAACATTTTAACAATTTGGATTTTTCTATATAAAAACCTGACGAACCCACTTTAAAGGTGTTTTTTCCCCAGATTTAGTTTGTCACATCTGTTTTCCTTAAATAGTGTTTATCACACATTCTGATTCACTATTGGCATCCATGAGATAAACACAACTAATCTTATCACAAGATGATATAGATAGATAATTTTATTTCAAAATTCCAATAGGCTATAAAGCCCATGCGGATACAAATACAGAGTTATACATGGTAACAGTGCAGTTGGTACATATAAGACAATAGTATGAGATCACAATGAAATACTTTGCATATACATGTACACATTTCCTGTGCGTTGACGAGAAGGTGTTTATAAATTTGCATGAATATTTGTATATTAACACAAGATAACATAAGAATATTTATACGTACACATATTTATATTAATATGAGTTAACTATACTCAACATGTTATACAGGGACATATCCACAATTTAATTTCTAAATAGCATCTCATTTCTTAATTGAAACGCTTTACATATAAATATGGAGAGTTTACGAATATATCCTTTATTATTTGAATTTATCAGTACTATAAACTTAACCATGTTAGGTCGTCGGTAGAAATACTTGAGTATATATTGTTTCCTTAAATCTGTATATCTGTCACACTGTAATACGAAATGAAACTCATCTTCTAACATGTTGCATAGATCACAAGTTCTCTCGTTTATAGGTATTCTATTAGGTTTAACCCATCTGCCAGATTCGATTTTTAATCTATGAGATGAAACTCGCAACTTTGTAAGTGATTGACAAAATTTATACACATTTATATTATCAAGATAAGGTTGGAATTGAACACATGCAATGGTATTGTAGAACACCGCTCTGCTTGACGTTTGTAACCTGTCATTCCAGTTTTGAATGAAATGATCTGTCAGTCTTTGTTTTATTAAGTTAATGAATATGGTATCATTTCCAACACCTTGTTGTAACCACACATAATAGTAACCTAGAGACGCCAATAAATGTTTGACTAGTGATGCCCAGTTAACTTTTTGTGGATGTAGCTCAAAATCTTTTAACATCATATCATAAACAATTTTAACATATTTGTGTTCCCTCATATTTAAAATCTGTAACCAATATTTAACAATGATGAGATACCTCTTAGATACGAATGACGTTCTACCTAATTCACCATATATAAAATCATTTTGTGTTGATTTTTTTACCCCTAAAATTCTTTTGCAAAACTGCAAATGAACTATTTCAATAGAATTACCTTGTATAAATCCCCAGACTTCACTTGAGTAGTTTAAAATAGGTGTAATTAACTTATCAAAAAGATCTAATTTGTGCTTTGGTGAAATAAATGTAAATTTGTATAAGTATTTGTTCATTTTAAAGATTGCCTTCTGGGCTTGACCCGCCAATGTAGTCTGTGCTCCTGAGAAAGATCCACCAGTAGAAAAAAACATTCCTAAATAAGTAAACTTACTAACAATTTCAATCAAACCGCCATCATAATAAAATGCTATAATTCTTGGTAACCTCCCCCCTTTTCTAAAAATCATCACTTTTGTTTTAGTTGTATTAACTTTTAGTTTCCATTCCTTACAATAATTATATAATATATGAAGACTTTCCTGCAACTCATCAGATGAGTTTGCAAAGATAACTATATCATCTGCATATAATAGCATAAACATTTTAAACATATTGATCCATCTAAACCACTAATACCTACGTCACATTACAAGCGGGGACCGTCCGAGATAGAGGCATCGGTGGGACACCGTTGATAATTTGAGATCGGAGAGAAACATTTCAATCCTGTCCGGGAAGAAGGGGGTGGTCATACACCCTGCGTGGTCCGGTAGGTATTCGGACGGTTTCCGAAGGGTACTCGCCCGGTCACATGGTGAAAACCTTTGGCATCTTCCTTCTGGACACCGTCCGATATTCTTAAGGTAATCGGCCGACTACCGTACGATAAATGTCCAATTGTCGTCCGGTATCCGGCCGGTTTGCAACCATCGTACGGTGACTGTACGGTATACGGGCAAAAGCCGTGCGATATCCGGTCGGCTATCGGCCTACGCTATCGGCTATCGGCTATCGTACGGTGACTGTACGGTATACGGGCAAAAGCCGTGCGATATCCGGTCGGCTATCGGCCCTACGCTATCCTTTCGGTGTCCATCCGGGCACCATAAGACCATCCGGGCACCGTACGGCGTTCATCCGGGTCCCGGCCGGTGACCTGCCGAGTCGCCTTCGGAGACCGCTCGGACACCGCTCGGAAACCGGAGGATTATTTGGCGCCAAGGGTGTGACATTTTTCACCGGCATGCAACCGATACCAATAGGTGTCCGGCCTGGTATCGGAGGGTTTTTCACCGTGTCTGCTACGGTGAGCTGGCGATGTGCCTCATGCCGCAAGAAAATAACTCCGCGCTAAATCTCTCCGGTGACCCGTACGATGCCTCACCGGTGACTTGACACCGGAGGGTCACCGGCCGGAGACCTTTGAAAATTTGGCAATTTCAGCCCGTTTAGACACCGGTACCCCATCGTAAACCTAATCGGAGTGTAATGTGACGCAGCCATAAGCATGTATACATTTTCTATATCATTAAGATACATGGAGAAAAGCAAAGGTGACAAACATTCACCTTGCTTTACACCTAATAAACAATAAAATTCATCACTGAGATTATTGCAGTGTTTGATTTTGGATTTAACACATGTATACATTGATTTAATTATATTTAGAATATTTCCTCGAATTCCAAATTGCGTTAACTTATACCACAAGTTATCTCTCACAACATAATCAAATGCTTTTGAAAAATCGACAAATACACAATACAATTTTTTTCCTTGATTTAAAATATGCGTAATTAAACCGTGTAAGACAAAATTATTATCAACAGTACTCATATTTGATCTAAACCCTCCCTGTGCTTCAATAATAACATTGTATTTTTCCGCCCATTCCTTTAATCTATTATTTAGAACTCTCGTGAAGAGTTTTCCTAAACAGCTAAGTAGAGTTATACCCCTGTAGTTCCCAACATTATTTATGTTTCCCTTTTTATGTAATGGAATGACGTATCCTTCTGACCAAACGTCTGGAAAATAACCTATAGTAAACACTTTATTGAACAATTTACAGAAAGTTGGTGTTGAAATACCTTTTCCATGTATAAAAAAATCATTTATCAGCATATCCGGTCCAGCTGTTCGACTAGTTTTTAGTTGCTTGATTGACTTAATAACTTCTTCCTGTGTCAATGTAACATTTAATTCGTCAAACATAATACTAAATTCGTTCTGCTCATATCGCTCATTAAAATACATGATATCTTCGTCAGGAACAAAAAATACATCATCTGGATCATTAATAGCTTTAAAATATTGTTCAAAAGTCGATAAAGGTATATTAGCTGGTTTTATGCCAGCAGCCTCTTTCAACTTACGCCAATATAACTTAGCATTTTTATATTTTGCTTTTATAAACAACGAGGTTTTATCTCTATCATATGATGTTCTGTATTTTCTTACAACCGTCTTGTAAACCGATCTAGCCTTTACCATATTGATTCTATTTGTGTCAGTTTTATCTGTGTAAGAAATCAAATTTCTTTTCGTAACACTCGTCATTATACCAAGGTTTTTCTTTTTTATTATACATATGTTCGGTTGTTGTAACATCGTTTTCAGCATGTAGCTTACGTTTAAAATATGGTGACGACACATCTTCAGTAAGAGCATTAAAATCGTGAATACATAAGTCACTATCAATATTACTCACACACTGTTCTATCTAGATAATTAATACGCCGACATTTTTTCTCCTTTGATGTTTAAAGGACGATTTGATAATATAATACCTTAAACTCCGCTCAAATGTGCTTTCGGACAGGCTGTGGACTCTATGATGACGTCTACCTAAAGCCCAAATAGACAGTGACGTTTGATGTTTTTTCTGCGGTCTTGTCGTGTCCTCAGTGGTTTATTCTCTTGTTGCTCTGGCTTCTGCCAATATATCGAGTACATTCTTTGTGGCTTTCTAGGCTATTTTTTTTTTTTGTATTTATATATACACGAGCATCTTTGTGTTTTACTTATAGTGCCTATTAATGCTGCCTTGTTGCATGGTCAGAGAATAGTTCATGGCGGGGATTCTTTATTTATACTGCCCCATTTAAATCGGATGACAATAGGGTAAGTGTGAGGTTTGGCGCACCCTAGAACCTGGTTTAAACCCCCAGCGGCCTTTTTGCCACCGACCATTTTAAGGCGGTAGCCCTACTGTCAACCCTTTTTGTGTTTGTGACATCATATGCCTTTATTATTACTATTGCCATTCTTGTTGTCTTTTTACGTGTTTTGAGGTTTACTGTGTTCTGTGAGAGCTGCATTTCCTGTTCGATTGTTATACTTACTTTTATTATCACAATAGTGTTGTTTGTGCCATGTGGCGGCCGTAAAAAGTCACCCCGTATTGTTTCTTTTACATCCCACAATGGATTGTATGACTTTCATAGATCCAGTTTCATCCTTAAACACTGTGTTACTTGGTTTTGTGTTCACTGACATTTTGGCCCATTCTAATAGGATTTTCCTTAACCTTTCCTTGAGATCTTGTGTTGAGTTTTGGACCCCTACTAACCGTCCGTCTATTATTAATAAGGAGCCTTGATACGTAATAATGTAGTATCTCTAATAATTACTAATTGGCCCTTATTTCGCTTTTCACAGAATGGTATTATCCCATATGAAAAAAAAGGGGTAACAAAACACTATAACAAAACATGAATGCTATACTAGTATTTTATTAGTGCAGAATTAGTATCACAAATGACATGCAAATGAGGTTAACAAAATACTAACAAAACACTAACAAAACACTATTAACAAAACACCAATAAAACACTGTTTAATAACAAAATACTAATGCTGTACTGAAATCTGAATATTAACAAAACACCAATAAAATACTGAAACAAAACACTAATAAAAGACTCCTAACAAAACATCAATGCAACACTGTTAACAAAACATCAATGCAACACTGTTAACAAAACATCAATGCAACACTGTTAACAAAACATCAATGCAACACTTAACAAAACATCAATGAAACACTGTTAACAAAACACTAATGATGTACTCTTTGGCTGGTGTGGCACAGTCGGTAGCGCGGCGGATTTGTAACCGGAGGCCCCGGGTTCAATCCTCCGTGGTGCCACCGAGTTCCGTCGGTGTGTTCTTGGGCAAGACACTTTTCCTTAGCCTCGTCCGTCGGATGGAGACGTAAACCGGGCGGTCCCGTGTATCGGTCTATCCTCCGAGCACGTTAAAGAACCATAGGAATCTATTTGATAATAAGAGAAGGGCAGGTTCCCGGATTCCTATGTATCCTTCCCCTCTCTCTGGGGCAGCTCTAAATAACCTATACTGTGTTGATGAGCTGTTTAACAACATTCAATTCAATTAACTGTTCATCAAAACAAATATAGAATACTTTTAACAAAATACTAATAAAACACTAACAAAATTAATACAAAAAATATATATTTAACAAAACACACACAAAATCTGTAAAAAAAATAGTCAGAACTTTCACAACTTTGAGTATACAGTTTGTGTATATCACGCATCAAAACAATAAACAAAGGAGAGAAAATGTCAATAATTGACAAATGCCCCTAAAACATGTGTGACCTCTGACCCTAAGAGTGACCTTGGTCTTTGAGGGAAAAAATAAATAAAATTTAAGACAATTAAAAAACTGAACACAACCTACTTGTAGACATTAACATTAAGAACTGCTTCAAAATAATGTGTTATCCTTGTATGTCTCTTTTACTTTAGACAGTCACAAGCCTATCTCTACAACTCATGTGGAGTTTTGACTGTTACAGCATTAGTGGAAAAAATATATTGTGAAAAATAATAATAAACAGTTTTGCATCCAATGGTAAATCCATTTTCACTGTCCATTCTTCCATTCAACTTGAAGACTGTTGTCTATAGATCTCAAACCCTGAAAGTGAATGTAAATAGAGTTTTATGTTAATAGTTGTTTATGAATTTATAATATTTTTGTTAATAAGGCATTCAAAATGTATAAATATACAGCTTTAAAGTATTATTTGTAATTGTTAAACTGTCATGCTATTACACTTTTGGCATAATTATTTGAGTTCTAATAATTTATAGTTTGGTATGGTATATTGGTATAAAGTATCTATTAAAGGAACATATATTATGAGTAAATTATAACCATGCACTGTCATAAAACAGTAAATTCATCAAATTACATCATATAGTCAACTATTATGTTACCAACACTTTAAGTTCACATCTTGTCATACACGTTTTTTTTAAGTACATACAAAAGATTATTTAAACAAACATTATACTTACCATTATGTAATACTGAGAACTCAAATTAATCATTGTCCTGATGTAAACTTCAATGTTGTGCAACTGTCAGACATAATCAGCAGTAGTTATAATCCTTAATTTGATCAGATGAAAGAAATTTAAATTAGCATGAGACTTGAGTTCTACTTTATCACATATAAGACATACAGATGAATATATATGCACGAATCAGATGAAACATTAACTTCAGTAAAGAAATTAGCTCATAAAACAACTAAGTAAACAATTAATTTCAGAGCTTTCTCAATTAGCAACCATATAAACATAAAGGAAGAATGTCTTGCCATAATGTAATATTAATAGTAGTAGAGGTTTAAAGTAAGTTACTTACCTGAATAATCACAAAATAGTGTTCTTTAATTCCTGCCTGTGTTTCTGGTTGAGTTTAAAATCCATCAATGCATTAAATGTTTCATTATAGTTTTTTATGTTCCACCATTTGTTTTTCATTGTAACCAGCTAGGTCTTCAACTAATTTACATTAATTAAGTGCTACATTCTGTAATTCAAGTTTAAAAATCTTAAAGTGCACATGTTTCTTCATAACTATAGCTTTGTATACATTTTCAGTTTTTCAAATCCGAACTGCTAAATGTAAACCAATCCACACCTAGACTTGAGTTAGAGGCAATTTGTAGGGTTTGCAGGTTTTTTATTCTGAGCTGCCATATACAACATATAATGCCAGATGGATAATGGATGGTCAGTTCCCCCTAAGTTCCCCAACATCTGTTTAGCGTTATCTAGACATTTCATGTCTGAAAGGTTGGGAGACTGGCAACAATTATAAAGGAATCAGGACAACTGAAATGGACGTGCTACAAAACAAACAGAGTATGGTCCCATCTTGTTGGTTGATTAAACATCGGGATGTACCATACTCTATCTAGAGTAATACTTTTATATGACTGAATTAGTATATTAAAATATTATTTTAATATTGACAAAGATATGTCTTGCCTCTTTTAACATGACTCATGCAATTGATGAATCAAACTGTGCCCTACAGTAAATAAAGTGGTACTGTGGCAAGTCTATATTCCTGCAAGCGTTCTCAGTGACTTTATGATCAGCTCCAAGTTAATGGGGGATCATCTGTTAATTAGGAAATTATGAATCTACATATTAGCTCTGGTTAATTAAACATTCATTAGGGGCTTATCACAATGCTGAATTGAACATTTGGATAAAATGTCAAATAATATACATCTTCATTGTTACAAGTCAATATAATTTATTTCTGCAAATCTACTAAATATTTAATTTAAATAACTTATTATAAAAATTTATTCTTTCTAACTATTATCAATTGTAATGTCATAAACAGAATCCCAAAATGTGACAATGAAATAAGTTTAATAATAATTTAATTTTAATTGCAGACTTATTTTTATATTATAATTTATAAATATCTACTGTTTAAATATTTTGATTCATATGGATGTGTGGAAGTCATAGAACAAATACACTGAATGTTGTTTAACGGCTCAGCCATCAACACAGTATATGTTATTTAGAGTCGCCCCAGAGAGAGGGGAAGGATACATAGGAATCCGGGAACCTGCCCTACTCTTATTATCGAATGGATTCCTATTGTTCTTTAACGTGCTCGGAGGATAGACCGATACACGGGACCGCCCGATTTACGTCAACATCATAGAACAAATAATAATTAGCATTACATCTGCTAGTTTCATTTTCCAGTATTATTTTCAACGTAATTTGTTAAAGCGCACACTTGTTTTATCAGGGAGTAAGTATACATACTCCCTGGTTTTATCGAGAAAATTCTTAAAGTCCACTTTTTCCATTGATTTCCATCCCCCAAAATGTTTGTTATTTTCCATGCTATTTTCCATCATTTATTTTCTCTAACTTTCCATGGGATTTTTCATTTTACCATGGAAATCCATGGCAATGTTTCCTGATGTCAGATACATCAATCCATGGAAAAATGGTACGATGGATTTTTTTTAAGATTTCACGGAAATCTATGAAATTCCATCCAATTCCATTCCAACTTCCATAGAATCTATGGATTTCCATGGAAACTGCTTCATCTAGAGATATGTGTTGAAAATGATGTAAAACATCAAACAAACAAACAAATACCTTGTAACATAAATGACTAAATCCACAGTTAAATATATATATTCATTTGTCTTAGTGACTATGTATTATGCGGCTTAGATTTCAGCATGAAGATAATAAAGTGCTCAAAGTGCTAAAGTAATGCCACATCTGTTTTTATTCTCAAGTGCAATGTAACACTAATACTGTATTCTTACATGAATATAAGTCTAATGCAACACTAATGCTGTACTCTTACATAAAGAGAAGTCTAATGAAACGCTAATTCTGTACTCCGACTTAAGGTATAAAGTCTAATGCAACACTAATTCTGTACTTTTACACAAAGAGAAGTCTAATGTAACGCTAATGCTATACTCCAACTGAATGTTTAAGACTAATGAAACACTATCAAAACATCTTTACCATTTTCTAAGTTAATGAAACATCAATAAAACATTTTTCTAAAAAGTAAAGAATTGATGTTTCATTAAATGTGATACTAATAAAACACTCTAACAAAATACTAAAGAGTGTTTTGTTAGTATTTTATTAATGCAGGATTAGTATTTTGTTAAGATTTTTTTTCATATGGGATATTTAAATTTACATGAGTCTTTTAGCGAAAACACTTAAAATAAATATTTCTCCTCTTCGGTTACACTCTGCGTCATCTATGCAAATTCCACATAATAACTCCACTTTTCTTAAATCTAAGCCATGTGTACGTCTTACACCTTTAAATCTTCATTCGGCAACCTCATTCCATGTTCCTTCCAATAATTTTACCAGGATTTTTACTAACGGCTCAAAAGATTCTTTAACACCTCTTGCATCACCTGTTTTGAGAAAATATCACGTTACGTCTTCATTCAGACATCGTTTAATTCAATCTAAACGCAGAGTGTTTCCTTCTAAGAGGTGTATTTTGTTGCAATTATTTGTTGCAAGTCTACCATTAAATCAACTGTTAATGGTAGAACATTTAATATATGTGTAGCTTCAAATGTTGATTGACGTACTTCTCATTTCATTTACGTTTTGACTTGAAATGCACTACTTTCGTCAGTCACCTAGTTTTAGTAACGTCACTGAACCTGTTGAACATATAATTTATGATAATGATGCAACCAAACGAGGAATTCTTTTCTTCGAGTGTCGAGTGTCGATTAGAGAAATTCGAGTTTCGAGTAGAAAATATCTCGAGTAGAGAAATTCGAGTTTCGAGTGGAAAATATCGGGTTTCGAGTGGAGAATATCGTGTTTCGAGTAGAGAAAATCGAATTTCGAGTAGAAAGATCTAGTTTCGAGTGGAGAATATCGAGTTTCGAATAGAGAATATCGAGTTTCGAGTAGAGAAAATAGAGTTTCGGGTAGAAAAGATCGAATTTCGAGTAGAGAAATTAGTTTCGAGTAGAGAAATTACAGTTTCGAGTAGAGAATATCGAGTTTCTTCTTTCTTCTTCTTCTTTTATTATAATGGTGTACTCTCATAACTGAACGTGATAGCCATGCGTGTGTGTGTGGTGGAGGGGAGTGGAGGAGGGGGTAAAACAGATAAAAGGTTGCCTGCCTTCCCAGCTACTCAATCTATCAGGAGATGGAAGACAACTTGAAGTGAAAAGCAGTGACCTAGTGTATGTTTCAATGTGCCCAGTACTACGTGAAAAGTGCAGTGCAATTAAACTATAAAAACGAGTAGAGAATATCGAGTTTCGAGAGGAGAAAATTCGAGTTTCCAGTGAATCGAGTTTGCACATCGCTAACGAATTTTCGTTTGTGTAAGTCTGCGGTAAAGATGTGGGGACTATTTTCCTTTACTATATACATGTTTAAGACTCTAAATCGTGAATATATGTAACTTTTACTGTTTTAAATAATGAAGCAGTTTATAGTAGATAACTATTTAATAAATGTTTGTTTAAACAACAAGAAAAAAATAAAGCACCTATTCGTACTCGATGATCAGTCGAAATAGTCCGGTTGTAAACGAGTACACAGATGAGTGCGGAAGCGCCGTATGGTGGGATACAGTGAACCAGTATTTGCATTTCTGAGCCATCTGATTGGTTTAAAAAGTAGGGTAAACACTAAACATTTAAATTTCTCTACTCGAAATTTGCTATTCTCCACTCGAAACTGGATATTGTCTACTCGAAACTCGATATTGTCTACTCGAAACTCGATTTTCTCTACTCGAAACTCGACATTCTCTACTGGAAACTCGATACTTAGAAAATGTGAAAACCGTACACGTCTTCAACATGACACGATGAATACATCTGATTAAGGTCCATAGAGTTCTGATTTATATGTCTTTGAATTATTTTCCTTCACGGTATTAGGTCTACAACAATGAAACGACGGGCGTATATGCTCCGCTTGGCGATGCTCTTTTGTTTTTTACCTTAATGGGACATTTCATAAAAAATGCCTTACGCCGTTATGCCATAATCACATAATGCAGTTATCGAGGATAGAACAAGAAAAAAGGCTCCAAACGGCCAAATTAAAATGGAACAAAAACTTGCACGGGCACGTGTGGAGGTGTTAGTACTCTCCACAATCACAATCCAGTTTTTGCGGACATGCAGACAGAGGGACAGACAGACGGAGAGTAAATTAACTTATAGTTCCCCTGGTAATACACTGGTAGTGGACTAATACTAGTAAAAGCTACTCTGTACATTCATTCAGAAATATTAATTTTAAAGGAATCTATATTGAAGTACATAATTATATATATAATGAATGTGTATCCAACATCTGGCAGAACTGAAATGACCGGTCTGATAAGTAGGTTCAGCATAAATTTAACCACATGCTGATAGCTCATATATATATATTATAAATGATTAAATGATTCTGTGAATCGTATAGGAGAATAAATCTCGACCTTTAATTATCAAGAGTCAGTCATCAATCCCAAAAGATCATTGAAACCAATCAAACCGTCTGTCTGTCCGTAAACTTTTTTTTGTAGCGACTACTCCTCTGAAACTACTAAATGGATGTTCATGAAACTTTACAGAAATGTTGCCCATGAAGTCTAAGTGATCCTAGCAAAAATTCATGCTGATGTGAAATCCAAGATAGCCGCCAAATCTAAAAATAGATTTTTAAATCAAAGGACTGAATGTCCTGAGAGTCGCCAAGATTAAACAGTGTCTGTCTTCTTGGTGAGGTTAAAGGTTATGTTAAATTTTACAGGTGTGGCGTATTAAAATGAAATGTTGATGCTTAGAACATGAGATTTTTTTTGTACTGAAAAATGCTTGGGACGGAATTATTTTTTGAAACCGCGTCGGTTTTGGTTTTCGAGTGTATTTCAGTGCTCACAGGCAATTATTTTAAGAGACAGGCCCAGGGCTTGTTGCTTCTGAAAATGGACAGGCCGATTTAAAATGGACAGGCCCTGATTTAAAATGGAAAGGTCCAATATTTTTTTCTTATTGGAAATTAGTCTTTATTCGCTTTTATACCACACATTTGTTACATATGTAGTGCTACCACTTTAAGCTCCTAGTCAGTGGACGTATTTACTACTTTCTTTCAAATAAGTTAGAATAGAATATTACATAGTAATTTATAACCGATGCAAAGGAGAGTACTAGCATTTTTTGCCAAACGATAATAATCACAGCCGACTTGGTGAAACTGGAGCCAAGTTTTTAATCAGGTTTTATTAGACTATCAGGGCCTCCTGTGGTATATTTTCCTTTTTGTCACCACTTTCTACAAGTTAAAGAATTAGGAGCCTAGACTAGAAAGCATTTAAAAGTAGGATTCCAGGAACTCCTTATACCTTAAATAATGAATAGAAATATACTTTATATCTGTATCTATACATATATATATATATTTTCCACCAACATGTATTTGTAAAGGACAGTTTTTCTTATTTGATTATGTAAAAAAAAAATCAAAAAAAAATCCGAAATTATGTACCATCCGAACTACTATGACACCGCTGTTTTCACAAACATTCAATCGAAATACCATCAGTTACGAACTTTTTTCATGCATTAATGTGTTTTGAATGCCAAAAATGGTATTTTTTATCAAAGAGGAAAGAAAACACAACCCTAATAGCAGGATACTGTAGTTGTCAATAATTGTCGATCTCAAAGTTGTGACAAAATGTCTGCAAAGATTGCCGTGTGTCCCTTTAAACTATTTGATTTGTTTACCTTGATAGCAGAACTGAGCACTTCTTGACAAATTCTTTTCACCAACATGTGTATTTATTTGTAGCAGATGCCATACTATTTCTCAAAGTACTAGGCACAATAACTACAATATTTACGGACATTTAGTTCCCAGTTTGTTATCTAGGTCACGCATGTCATGAGCGGCACATCCGGGTAACTACGCTATTGATTCCATTCATAAAATATATATGCGTGTATTATTGCGCATAGTATTTCAGTTCCTTTTTCAAAAAAGACACGTATATACTGTATACAATGACAATTATTCACAATCAGTAGTTATATTATTCGGTGTATATAACGTTCATGTCAGTCACCTTATGAAATTAAGTTATACTTGAGGAGTTAAAGGAACTACATTCTCGAAGTGCGTAAAAATCCCAACTCGATTTTTGGTGTATTAATGCCAATAATATTTCGGTAAACCTACAAAAAAGACACGTTTATACTGTATACAATTACAATTATTTCATTATTCCACAATCAATAGTTATATTACTCGGTATACATAACGTTCATGTCAGTCACCTTATCAAATTAAGTTGTATTTGAGGCTGTTAAATGGGACTACATTGCCGAAAACGGTAAAGCTCCTCACACGACTCAAAAACAAGTTTGTAGTGACTACTTCTTGAAAACACTAAGTGATATCGATATATGACTTTTTCTAAAATGATCAGCATGACATGATGTTGGTCCTTGTCGAAAATCGTTTTGATTCGACTTTAAACATGGATGCCAGCGGTCATCTTTATAGTTATTTAGTAAAAGCTTGTAGCGACTACTCCTCTGAAACTTCACAGGAATGTTGCTCTTGATGTCTAAATGATCCTAGCAACATTTCAGGTTGGTCGGAAATTCAAGATGGCCGCCACAGCTAAAAATAGATTTTCAAAAAACAAGTTTGTAGCAACTACTTCTTGAAAACTATAAGTGATATTGATATGCGTCTTTTCCTAAAATGATCAGTACGACATGATGTTGATCCTTGTCGAAAATTATTTTGATGCGACGTTAAACATGGCTGCCAGTGGACATCTTTGTTTACATAGTTATATAATGAAAACTTGTAGCGACTACTCCTCTGAAACTACTTGACGGATTGTCATGAAACTTCACACGAATGTTGCTCTTGATGTCTAATTGATCCTAGCAAGACTTCACGTCGGCCGGGAATTCAAGATGGCCACCACGACTAAAAATAGATTTTCAAAAAAACAAGTTTGTAGTGACTACTTCTTAAAAACTATAAGTGATATTGATATGGGACTTTTTCTAAAATGATCAGCATGACATGATGTTGGTCCTTGTCGAAAATTGTTTTGATTCGATGTTAAACATGGCTGTCAGCGGCCATCTTTGGCCATCTTTGTTTACACAGAGATATATATGAAAACTTGTAGCGACTACTCCACCGAGACTACCAGACGGATTTTCATGAAACTTCACAGGAATGCTGATCTAGCTATCAAAAACCTATCAGTAGAGCTTCAAGGTCATTGACCTCTTGTTTTATATCACGAGGACATTTTTTACTTTAGGCTACTTTCGGGTTAGAAGGTTTACATGTTTTGTTGTTTCTACCCCGCCAACCACACGCGTGTTTGAATAACAGCAAATTCTTATAAATTATTACACTTACAAACTCAATAAAGGTGCGAAATGTAAACGTAAGTGTTATTTATTCAAGTATTATTTAATCACATTGTGTCCTCTGATACAGTGCATGTATTTGTTTGCATGTATACTTCCTCCCTGATTTTAGTAAAATCACGCTTTTTGCACATGTGCTTAGGTTTCCATGGAAACAGAATACTCCCTGCAAGGAGCCTACAATTAAAAATGTCCAAACTTAAAACTTCAAACCTTGCTGATTCGAAATATGTATGAATCGTTGTGTTATACGCCCGGTAGGGGTTCGACGTCATTTTTATGGACATACCGCTCACCTAATAAGCCCTACTAAAAATTGAAAGTATTTTTTATTTAGTTCCCCACATTAACGTTTTATAAGTATAACTTCTTTCCATGTTGTTAGTAAGTAACACAAGCGTAGTAATAACAACACAATTTCGTCATAAATTGCCTTTATTCAAAATCTTGTAACAGAGTAAATATGGTGCAAAAATACAATGATATGCTGAAAATGCAACAGTACCATAGTTCATGTCAATGCATGTATAACATGCACACATTAGGAAACAATACTTATGAAATGCCTATAAAGCATCTAGCTTCAGGTCCTAGAAATAACTATAAAGCACCTTCTAGCTCCAGGCCCTAAATGGCTAATGTATGAATATAAATTATAAGAATCTTTCATGGGTATCCGGTAAAGATCGGGAATTCCACCATGAGGTATAACCGTTTCATCGGAACTGAGGCTATGCCGAAGTTCTAAAAACAGTTTAACACAGGTTTTTAATCTCATTATCTGTACAGGATACCCAGGTTTGATTCTTTTTCTTGATTTGCATACCACTGGCATTGTGTACATTGACAATTATTGCCAATATTCAGCATTTGGTATGTTTATGTACACACTGATGTCATGCAGTTGTTGATGTTATGGACATCATTGTTGACAGCACATTTATCTACATCCACATGAGTAAGGTAAGATTTTCCAGCACATCTGTACAACGTGGACATCTAATAATATCTGGTATTCAAGAACATTTGGTATAATTCAGGTTTAAAGAGACAACATTTAAGCAAAACAATAAGTAACTAATTATCAGTAAGGGTAGTGTTAGTTCCCAACCCACACCCTTCAAGTTAATGTCATTGAGACATATTGACTTTAGTCCCTACAGTGAATGGCATCATGTTGGAACACATTAACTTTAGTACAGTACCCCAATATGGATGGCATCATGTTGGAACACATTAATTTTAGTACAGTACCCCAATATGGATGGCACCGTGTTGGAACACATTAACTTTAGTACAGTACCCCAATATGGATGGCATCATGTTGGAACACATTAACTTTAGTACAGTACCCCAATATGGATGGCATCATGTTGGATACTCAACATTAATTTTAGTACAGTACCCCAATATGGATGGCACCATGTTGGAACATATTAACTTTAGTAGAGTACCCCAATATGGATGGCATCCAGTTGGATACTCAACATTAATTTAAGTACAGTACCCCAATATGGATGGCATCATGTTGGATACTCAACATTAATTTTAGTACAGTACCCCAAAGTGAATGGCACCGAGTTGGATACTCAACATTAATTTTAGTACAGTACACCAATATGGATGGCATCCAGTTGGTTACTCAACATTAATTTTAGTACAGTACCCCAATATGGATGGCATCCTGTTGGTTACTCAACATTAATTTTAGTACAGTACCCGAATATGGAAGGCATCCTGTTGGGTACTCAACATTAATTTTAGTACAGTACCCCAATATGGATGGCATCCAGTTGGATACTCAACATTAATTTTAGTACAGTACCCCAATATGGATGGCATCATGTTGGATACTCAACATTAATTTTAGTAAAGTACCCCAAAGTGAATGGCACCGAGTTGGATACTCAACATTAATTTTAGTACAGTACCCCAATATGGATGGCATCATGTTGGATACTCAACATTAACTTTAGTAGAGTACCCCAAAGTGAATGGCACCGAGTTGGATACTCAACATTAATTTTAGTACAGTACCCCAATATGGATGGCATCATGTTGGATACTCAACATTAATTTTAGTAGAGTACCCCAATATGGATGGCATCCAGTTGGTTACTCAACATTAATTTTAGTACAGTACCCCAATATGGATGGCATCCAGTTGGGTACTCAACATTAATTTTAGCAGAGTACCCAAAGTGAATGGCACCGAGTTGGATACTCAACATTAATTTTAGTACAGTACCCCAAAGTGAATGGCACCGAGTTGGATACTCAACATTAATTTTAGTACAGTACCCCAATATGGATGGCATCATGTTGGATACTCAACATTAATTTTAGTAGAGTACCCCAAAGTGAATGGCACCGAGTTGGATACTCAACATTAATTTTAGTACAGTACCCCAATATGGATGGCATCATGTTGGATACTCAACATTAATTTTAGTAGAGTACCCCAAAGTGAATGGCACCGAGTTGGATACTCAACATTAATTTTAGTACAGTACCCCAATATGGATGGCATCATGTTGGATACTCAACATTAATTTTAGTACAGTACCCCAATATGGATGGCACCATGTTGGAACATATTAACTTTAGTAGAGTACCCCAATATGGATGGCATCCAGTTGGATACTCAACATTAATTTAAGTACAGTACCCCAATATGGATGGCATTCAGTTGGTTACTCAACATTAATTTTAGTACAGTACCCCAAAGTGAATGGCACCGAGTTGGATACTCAACATTAATTTTAGTACAGTACCCCAATATGGATGGCATCATGTTGGATACTCAACATTAATTTTAGTACAGTACCCCAATATGGATGGCATCCAGTTGGATACTCAACATTAATTTTAGTACAGTACCCCAATATGGATGGCATCATGTTGGATACTCAACATTAATTTTAGTAGAGTACCCCAAAGTGAATGGCACTGAGTTGGATACTCAACATTAATTTTAGTACAGTACCCCAATATGGATGGCATCATGTTGGATACTCAACATTAATTTAAGTAGAGTACCCCAAAGTGAATGGCACCGAGTTGGATACTCAACATTAATTTTAGTACAGTACCCCAATATGGATGGCATCATGTTGGATACTCAACATTAATTTTAGTACAGTACCCCAATATGGATGGCATCCAGTTGGATACTCAACATTACTTTTAGTACAGTACCCCAATATGGCTGGCATCATGTTGGATACTCAACATTAATTTTAGTAGAGTACCCCAAAGTGAATGGCACCGAGTTGGATACTCAACATTAATTTTAGTACAGTACCCCAATATGGATGGCATCCAGTTGGTTACTCAACATTAATTTTAGTACAGTACCCCAATATGGATGGCATCCAGTTGGGTACTCAACATTAATTTTAGCAGAGTACCCAAAGTGAATGGCACCGAGTTGGATACTCAACATTAATTTTAGTACAGTACCCCAATATGGATGGCATCATGTTGGATACTCAACATTAATTTTAGTACAGTACCCCAATATGGATGGCATCCAGTTGGATACTCAACATTAATTTTAGTACAGTACCCCAATATGGATGGCATCCAGTTGGGTACTCAACATTAATTTTAGCAGAGTACCCAAAGTGAATGGCACCAAGTTGGATACTCAACATTAATTTTAGTACAGTACCCCAATATGGATGGCTTCATGTTGGATACTCAACATTAATTTTAGTACAGTACCCCAATATGGATGGCATCATGTTGGATACTCAACATTAATTTTAGTACAGTACCCCAATATGGATGGCATCCAGTTGGTTACTCAACATTAATTTTAGTACAGTACCCCAATATGGATGGCATCCAGTTGGGTACTCAACATTAATTTTAGCAGAGTACCCAAAGTGAATGGCACCGAGTTGAATACTCAACATTAATTTTAGTACAGTACCCCAATATGGATGGCATCACGTTGGATACTCAACATTAATTTTAGTACAGTACCCCAATATGGATGGCACCATGTTGGAACATATTAACTTTAGTAGAGTACCCCAATATGGATGGCATCCAGTTGGATACTCAACATTTAATTTTAGTACAGTACCCCAATATGGATGCCATCCAGTTGGTTACTCAACATTAATTTTAGTACAGTACCCCAAAGTGAATGGCACAGAGTTGGATACTCAACATTAATTTTAGTACAGTACCCCAATATGGATGGCATCATGTTGGATACTCAACATTAATTTTAGTACAGTACCCCAAAGTGAATGGCACCGAGTTGGATACTCAACATTAATTTTAGTACAGTACCCCAATATGGATGGCATCCAGTTGGGTACTCAACATTAATTTTAGCAGAGTACCCAAAGTGAATGGCACCGAGTTGGATACTCAACATTAATTTTAGTACAGTACCCCAATATGGATGGCATCATGTTGGATACTCAACATTAATTTCAGTACAGTACCCCAATATGGATGGCATCCAGTTGGGTACTCAACATTAACTTTAGCAGAGTACCCAAAGTGAATGGCACCGAGTTGGATACTCAACATTAATTTTAGTACAGTACCCCAATATGGATGGCATCCAGTTGGGTACTCAACATTAATTTTAGCAGAGTACCCAAAGTGAATGGCACCGAGTTGGATACTCAACATTAATTTTAGTACAGTACCCCAATATGGATGGCATCATGTTGGATACTCAACATTAATTTCAGTACAGTACCCCAATATGGATGGCATCCAGTTGGGTACTCAACATTAACTTTAGCAGAGTACCCAAAGTGAATGGCACCGAGTTGGATACTCAACATTAATTTCAGTACAGTACCCCAATATGGATGGCATCCAGTTGGGTACTCAACATTAACTTTAGCAGAGTACCCAAAGTGAATGGCACCGAGTTGGATACTCAACATTAATTTTAGTACAGTACCCCAATATGGATGGCATTGTTGGATACTCAACATTAATCTTAGTACAGTACCCCAAAGTGAATGGTATTCCAGCACCTGTCATGTCTCTACACAGTCTGGTTTAAGGTCTCAGTCTGGTGTAAGGGTTATTCCATTAAAACATAAATGGGACCACAGAAGGCAATCAAAACATTTAAACATCTATGGGTGAACCCGATTTTCTGAAAATTGGTTCTTCAAAATCAATTTTGCATCTATGGGTGGGTTTTTAATTTCAAAAGTGCCTTCCTGGGGACACATGTATGTTTTATTGGAAAAGCCCTAGAGTTAATATAAGAATTCATAATAAATGAATGATGTTTTGTAAACCCTTAACAGCTTAGGTCAAAACGGTTGAAATGAGAACTGGTGATGAGCAAAAACTGACAATAACGGAGATGAAGACGACTTCTGGAAATGAATATCAGGTTCTCGAACCCACATGGTATTCAGTTTCCAGGTCACATCGGGGGAGTTTTACCTCCTACTGTCACAACCAGGTCACATCGGGGGAGTTTTACCTCCTACTGTCACAACCAGGTCACACTGGGGGGAGTTTTACCTCCTGCTGTGACAACATTTGGCTATGTCTTTGGCCCATTGCCAACTATATAGGGCTGAATTCATGATACAGCTATTGCAGTGTTAAACAGTGAACCACGGGCAACATTAACAACAATGCAATCCAAACAACCATTCAGAAAATTTAATGAATGGAACTACTCTGGACGGTCCATATTTATTCTCATACCTGTTCACAAATCTGTGACTGTCCCTCATTTACAGAGTTAAAAATGAAAGTGTGCGCATCTTTTTATGAACATATTCAAAAATTTGAAATGACAAATTTAGCAAAACTAATTTTAAAACATACAAAATGTCTGCATTAATAAAGTAGTGATACCTCTGTATGAAACACTCCCTTACTAACAGAGTTCGAGTTCCTCAAAGACAAAAAATATCAAAATTTAATTGAACTGAATTCGGGTTTTAAGGCGCACTAACACATGAACGGTTATATGGCGCCTAACATGAAAGAACATGCCAGGCTCATCCTCCATGTACATCGAGATAAAATATGGAGAATGGGCCTAGAACCTTCTCACCTGCCGAACTGCAGAGTTGCTGCAAATTCTATTGTAGACACTCCATTTACGCTGGAGCCACGTTTATTGTTTATCTGCCACTGCTCTAGTGATTTGAGCGAAATGGGACCTGAAACAATGCAGGGGTCATGATGAAGACATTTAATGAGCATGACCAAAAAATGATAAAATGAACATGAATTTGTGTGTGTGTGGTGTGGAGGTGGTGGGGGGAGGGTGGTGCCCGGAACCAATCGGGGCCCCCGGAGAAAAAAATTCAAAATGCATGCATTTGAATGTGAAAACACAGGATAACAGTCATCTTGTTAAATGATGATATTTTGGAATTTCTCGCTTTCTCAAACATAAAATTAGCATATTTGAATACATTTATGACATAAAACTTTACAGCAATGTAATATTCATATATGACGTTGATTATGCAAATATGACTGTACACTTTCTTTCTTGACTCAGTATATATCTTAACTGGTACAAAAAAATAGCAGAAATATGTGTAGTTGATTACAACATGTAGTTTTTATCACATTTAATCAATTATTGCACAATCCTATCTGTTAATTAATCTAAATTAATAAAGGAAATACATCAAGATTGCTATTTTGTTTAGTATTGTTCAAATACATGATTTTTGTATTACATTGATAAAACAATACCGGATGAGCCATAAACCACCAAAAAGAAACTAGAGGTTGTTTTTAGTAAAAACAGATGTCTCAAAGATATGCACAACTAGGCTTGGTACTGATCATCCCTGCACAGTTTCATTGAAATCCGGCCAGGGGTTCAGGAGAACTAGTCTGGATAACGTTCGTGTATTAAAACCTTTAAAGGACCATAAACCGCCAAAAATCATTCAACCCGAACACGGCGATGATATGCACAACTAGGCTTGGTACTGATCATCCCTGCAAAGTTTCATTGAAATCCGGCCAGGGTTCAGGAGTACTAGTCCTGACGAAGTTTGTGACATACAGACGACAGACAGACAACAGACAGCACAAAAACAATATGTCTCTTCTCCACAAAGTGGGGGAGACATAATTACACTGAACATATAAAATAAAAGACCCAAAGGAGGTATTTCCTAACTATGGTCACTGTATTATCCGAAACTGTTAATGATCCAGCTATATCTTTGAAGGATTTCATGTTAAATTTGGTAATTTCATAGCTTTTTATTTTATTAACAAATTTAGCTCCAGAGCCTGGTGCACCCAGCTTTAAAATCCTTTAGGGCTATTCCATTACAACATACATGGGACCCCAGAAAGGCACTTTTGAAATTGAACACCCACCCATAGATGCAAAATATTGTTTAAAGAGCCAAATTTTGGAAAATAGACTTCACCAACAGATGTTTATTAAATTGCCTTCCTGGCTTACCTGGTATGTTTTAATGGAATAGCCCTTACATCTATATTATAAACCATCAAATTAGGAAGTGGGAAAAAAAATCTATTCAAATTTGGTATGAGGTAAAATAAATAAAACACAAGATGCCCAAGAGGGCCTGTGGACGCTCTACTGGCTAATATGGCTCTTATAACACCAATGAAGCGAGTGATTATCGTCTTAAAGAGGCAAAATATAGCATTTTTAACTAAATCAAGAGCCATAACTCCGCCATTACTGGTCCGATCTGGCTGGTTTTCGAACTTGGCCAGTAGAAAAAAAAATTAAAAAATTAATAAATAAAAAAATATAAAAAAAAAATATATAAAAAAAATAATAAAAAAATAAAAAAGAATAAAGAAATATAAAAATATTAAAAGAAAAAAAAAGCAAAAAAATCTGGTTATGTTTGGTAAAGATTGGATAAAAAATGAACGCCCTATCGTCTTAATGAGGCAAAATATAGCATTTTTAACTAAATCAAGGGCCATAACTCCGCTGTTATTGATCCGATCTGGCTGGTTTTCGAACTTGTCCGAGCGTTCATTGACATTAACAACTGGTAAAGTTTGGTAAAGATCGGATAAAAAATGAACGCCCTATCGTCTTAACGAGGCAAAATATAGCATTTTTAACTAAATCAAGGGCCATAACTTTGCTGTTACGTTCCGATTTGGCTGGTTTTCGAACTTGTCCTCGCTTTCATTGACATTAACAACGTGGTAAAGTTTGGTAAAGATCAGATGAAAAATAAAGGACCTATCGTCTTAACGAGACAAAAGTTAACGACGGACGACAGATGGACGGACGACAGACGGAAGACGGACAACTCGACATCCCAAAAGCTCTGCTGGCCTTCGGCCAGTAGAGCTAAAAACAATCAAATTCGCTATGATAAATATAATTTCCAATTTTGTTTTATAGTTGGATATTTTGGAGGGTTTGTAAAAGGAATAATCAACTAATAAAGGCATAATTGAATATTCTACCATAATACATGAAAACATGACAAAACTGTAAACAATGATCTTTACTATGCAAATGTCTTTCATTTATTCTATTCTTCTTTCTCGTTGCAAATAGGTATTACATTAGTTCATGTTGTTAATTTCATATAATGACTAAAATATTCTGAATATGCACCAAAATACACCAAACTACCCCACTCACCCGAACAGACATAATTGACACCTCTAGGTCCAACTGTTCTTTATTGATCTGAGATCGTTTTGATATTCAATATCCATGTGACAGTAATCTACTATCTGTATCAGTAAGGCCACATAAAAAAATGTGTGGTTCAGGTAACCCGACCGACCCTGTTTTTTTAAGGGGCCGAAAAAAGTTTTAAAAGAAAATTAAAAAAATAAATAAAAATAATTAAAAACAATAATTTAAATAAAAAAAAAAAAAAAATAATAAAAAAAAAAAATATTTAAAAAAAAATAATAATTCAATATGGGTCATCTACTGGTCAAGCCCCAACCATCCTTCCAAGTTTGTAGTTATTGACCGGACATCGTTTTGATAGTCAATGTCACCGCAACCTTGACCTCTGACCTAGTGACCCCAAAGTCAATAGGGGTCATGACCAACCATACTTCCAAGTTTGAGGACACTAGGTCCAACCATTCTCTAGTTATTGATCGGACATCGTTTTGATAGTCAATATAACCGCAACCTTGACCTCTGACCTAGTGACCCCAAAATCAATAGGGGTCATCTACTGGTCATGACCAACCATCCTTCCAAGTTTAAGGACCCTAGGTGCAACCATTCTCTAGTTATTGATCGGACATCGTTTTGAAAGTCAATGTCACCGCAATCTTGACCTTTGACCTAGTGACCCAAAAATCAATAGGGGTCATCTACTGGTCATGACCAACCATCCTACCAAGTTTGAGGACCCTACGGCCTAGGTCCAACCATTCTCTAGTTATTGATCGGACATCGTTTAGATAGTTAATGTCACCTCAATCTTGACCTTTGACCTAGTGACCCCAAAATCAATATGGGTCATCTACTTGTCATGACCAACCATCCTTCCTTCCAAGTTTGAGGACCCTAGGTCCAACCATTCTCTAGTTATTGATCCGACATCATTTGTGACACAGACCTACAGACAGACAGACAGACCTACAGACAGAAAGCACAAACTCAATATGGCTCCCCTACCACACTTTGTGTGGGGGAGCCATAATACAATATGGGGAATCCTGTATTGTGGTGGAGGCAGGCCACCCCCTTATTCCGTGGTATAACTAATACTGTATACCTCCCGTCATCCATAAGAGTCAACACTTTCTCACAAGTCGACCTCCTTTAAAGGAACACATGGCAATCCTAATGGTTTTAATATTTGTGGTGTCCCATTCGTTTTTCTACGTAACTTGTATATTTTTAGAATCATCATGAATAATTATTACACTAGTTTAAGCAAATTGATTTTTCTGTATTATTAATAGTTATTTATATTGCATCAATAAAATATTCAAACCTATGGTAGAATAATGAAGGAAAACGAAGGAAAACTTAAAATCTCCAAATGTTATTACTTGTTATTTAATTATATGAAAGCAAATATTATAGTCAAAATGATAGTGGAATAATCAATCATGGTGCTTATTTTAATGCTTGATGAATACTTCAAGATTGCCGTATGTCCCTTTAAAATGTTACAGTCAATGGTTATTCTTTAACCCTCAACCCGCTAAACACGACTATAATAGCCTTTGCGTCCATTGTAAACTCAGATCAGCCTGCGAATAACTTGCAGGCTGTTCAAGGTTTACAATGTCTGGCTGCTGCTCAGTCATTTTCCCCAAAACACTCCTTTGACACATATAAAATGGTCTTAACTCAAAGAAAGAACAGTCCATTATATATATGTAGCGGTTGTAGGGTTAGTACAAATGCACCAATTCTCATCCTCTTTACAGCTACCATTGCAAGCTATATTCCACTTTAATAGCAGGATTCTAGTGTTGGCTTATTGCAGGTTTATCACATCCACACAAGCTGCTTTATGTAATCATAACATATAAGCACTATTTCAATCATGTTACTTTATTAAGTTCGATCACGTCTGCATAACCTGTTCTGTTGTACTGCTAACCATTATTTTCTGTTATAAGGCTTGAAGCACTATCCCATCATGCACCTTTAAAGATCAATCACATCTGTATCATTGTTCTGTTGTAATGCTTTACGTAATCTTTCCACATAAGCATTATGCTATTCCATCTATTGTTGAATCTGACCACATCCACACACTGTTCTATTGTAATACTTTACCTAGTGTGTACAAGCACTATGCTATTCCAGTCTTGCTCCGTTATAGATTTATCACATCCATAGAAGCTGTGTTCGTTTGCTTTGAATCACGTATTTCATAACAAGGGCATTTAGTTCACACAAGGACACATATAACATTGAATTCTGAAAATACTCCCTTCTGGTTGCACCATTTTCCAGTGACACAAATACATGCGAGCAGGTATGATTTCTGACATTGCCCTTTGGGGTCATAACATGGTTTCAGAGAATGCCATATCTTCAACAAAGAGGCATAAAGACAATGTTTTCATATTCAACACAGTGGTATCAAGTCGACAAGGTTTCCCTTTGGCTGTGTCATGTTTTCAGGGAAAAATTCAACAAGCTGATCAAACAGTTCCGTTCTTTTATGATAATGTTCAGAAAAACCAGTATCTTCCACTGAAAGAGAAAAAAAGAAATACCATTTTAAGATATTGTTACAGCTTTGGATTCAAAGCTTTGTCATAAAGAAAGTGATTTTATACTATTCTAAAGGCCATATATATATATATACTCAGTTGCAAAAGAAAGAGGACACTGAGTTTTGTTTAGATTTAATTGTATAAAGTTTTTTTAGAATTAAATTGACAAATTCCAAAATGAATATGTCAAGCTTGGTACCAAAGTTTTTATCATTCCATTACCAATATCATGTTGTCATTTGTTTTTCAATAGGGCAAATCATTAAGAGACTGTCGCTTGATAAAGAGGATAGGGTGTAAAGTAAAATTTTCAGAATCCAGTTTCTTTTGCAACTGAGTATATAAAGAGGATCTTACATGCGTGAGTATTTACTTCTGTTTTGCCTTGCCGGGATAATAATGAAAGTAGCAAGAAGGACACAAATGGTAATTGTTAAAAAATAAAAAAAAGTCCGAAAAGAAGTTCAAGGTCGGGCATTTTGACCTATTTTTGGTCGGGAAATGCTTTGGTTGTCAATAACAAGCATGTTACAAGTGTGAAGGCTGTAGGGTATAAAGTCTTAGAAACTGAGCTTAATGCAATTTTAACAATTTCAGACACTAAATATACACTATTAAATATAGGTCATTTTGACCTACTTTTGGGATGTATAGCAGTTAAGTTAATTGGTTGAATGGTGATCATTTTCAGCACATTTTTTAGGCTACCGGTATATATGATGGTAAATTTGTGTGTGGTGGAGGCAGACTACTGTTTGGGGTGCTTGTTTCAGCCAAAGGTTTTTCTTCAGTAACTGGAGCAATTTAAATAATGTGTACATCATTTTATATATCATTAGAACTGGCATTTTTAGTGGTAAATAAAACTACTTTACTTTTGAAAATCGGTTGACAAATAAATATTTTACAGCAAAATGATTTTTTGATGGGGCTTTGCCTATGTAAATTCCTTGTTGGTGGGACAGCAGAAATTTAAGAAATGTCAAATATCTTCAGTCATACTTCATATTTTGCTATAAAACTTACTTTCAGGGTGTCTTAATTTACGAATATCCAACAATTTAAAACCATTTTTGGATAAAAATTCTAAAAAAGAATATTTTTCAAATTTTTCATGCAGTAGAATTTTGCATTGAAAATGACCCATCAAAAACAAATTTCGCACATGGAATTTTTATATCTCAACCGATTTTGAAAAGTAAGGTATTTTTATTTACCACTAAAAATTTCTGTTTCACTGAAATACAACTTTGGTGGTAGATTAATTTTATCTTAAAAGTCCAAAAAACCTTTGGCTGAAACAAGCACCCCAAACAATAGCCATATTTTCCTGGGTGGAATCAGTAATGTACAGGAGGTATTCCTGCCATCCGTAAGAATTGTCAATAAGAATGCATGTATAAACAAAAAAAATGGGACAGATATTGTCTCAGAAACTGAGCCAAACGCAAAACGCTGAACATATTCAGACAAATTAATGCAGAGGCCAACGGATGTGATTGTGCCGACATATTAATGCATACTTACATGTACTCATACAATCGGACATTTCTTCATCCCCCACGTCATTCTTGAACAATGTAGAAGCCAGCAAATGAAACTAAATTATAAAATATAAAAAAGTTGTCAAAACAAACATTAATACAGACTTATTTAGAACCACAACTGAAAATAATTCGTTTTAAGCTAAAGCTTGTTTAATACTTTATGAAAAGAAAGTTGTATAACGCATTTAAGATCACATCAGTCATAGAGATATTTTAAAGGCACTAACCCGTCAAATAATGGCAAAATTTCAAAATTTCACTTCACAATTATTTATCCAAATCCTATCCAGGTGTTCAGGTCATAAAATAATGTATACTGGTATGTGCCGATTAGTTTTATTCATGGGTACATAAAATACCCGAGACAGAATATGCGTAAAATGAATTACGAGTTGGTAACTCTTAATTCGACGCTCCAGATATACCTCGTCGTCAGTAGGTTTAGAAACGGTGTGCATATGTTGTAAAATTTGGCTGTTGTTGGCGGGATAGTTACTTTAAGACTATTTAACAAATATCTTCCTTTCTATATGTAGATTACAACATTTTTCAAATAATCTACACAAAATGTCCAAATAATCTCATAACTTTCATATCATGGCGACACAGAAAAAAGAATGAAAAAGAAAATGGCAAATCAATCTGGAATTTTTCCCTTCACACTTCAAATGAGTACAGCAGTGATGGCGCATACATTACCTCCTGTGTTTCATTCTGATCATTGTGATCAATGACTGTGGCGAGATCACGTTGTAGGTAGATCATGGCTGCCTGGGGGTCACTGTGGGACATCTCCTGGAAGCGATACTTCCGTATCAGATACCTACATCTCCGTAGTAAGTTGTTTGGTGAGGGGCGACACAGCTGAAATAATGACTTGCACAATCACATACCAACTTAAACTAAGGTATGACAAGAGAACAATAATAATTTGTACCTGTTTTGAATCTGTTTCTCTGTAGATTTTAAATTATGTAAAAAAACTCTTCGAACTCGGAACAAATGACGAGATAACACCAAACCAGCTGATGTAAGAACAAAGTACAGATGTGACAGTTATGCGTTATATACAAACTATTGAATGTTTAACGGTTCATCAAAACATGTTATTTAGTGCTGACCAAGAGAGATGGAAAGGATAAATAGGAGACCGGGAACCTGCCCTACTCTTAGTATCGGTAAGATTCCTATGGTCACCCGATGAACAAGGCTACGAGTGTCTTGCCCAAGAACAGGATGACAACTCAGTGATGCAGGTTAATCTTGGAGCCGCTGGTGTGAAGTCCACCTTGCCATCCATTTGGACATGCCATTCCCTAAATTATAATATTTAAGAAGCAGAACACTAAATGGTAATGAGGAGATAATGTGAGAAAAAACACTTGATAGAGCTGATAGTTCTGATAGTTATGCGATATATATATGAAGTTAATTCAAAAGGTTGATACCTGAAGACACCAGAAATCATCAAGTCTCATTTTTGGTAAGCTGTCCTTTCCTGGGTTGCCACCAAACAGATAATGAACCTATAGGAGAGATTATAAAATGTATACCGGTATGCATATAGATGGTATGCATATAGATACGTCAGCATAAACTTGAATCAGCAATAACAGATAAAAGCTTAATTTATCAGTTTTTCGATATCAATCTATGAACACTGATTAAGAACATTTAATGATATATTGTCTACATGAAACTTGGAAATGTTCCAAAGTACCTACATGTAGTTGACTGTAGATCTCAAAACCTTTTTTTGAAATATCTTAATATACTTGAGTTAAAACCTTGCCCTTTGATGCTTATGAAATTCCAATGTCAAATCATATGGCATATGAAATACTCAGAATTAAATTGATATTCAATTTTTTTTCTCTACCATTTTTGGATCCTGAGTTATTGCTTATTATTAAGAAGACATATGACAACTGATCACTTCAATGACAACTGATCACTTCAATGACAACTGATCACTTCAATGACAACTCATCACTTCAATGACAACTCATCACTTCAATGACAACTCATCACTTCACTATTGTTTTGGAGGTGCATATTTCAGTCAAAACTAAATTTTACCACATCACTACTGTTGTTGTCCATGTTTCAGTCAAAGATTTACCTGAACATTTTTTGGCAATACTTACATATGTTATTGGAATTTTTGGCATTTTTTGTGGTAAATAAAAATACCTAAGTTCTGAAAATTGGTCCAGAAATTTAATATTTTAGCCAAAAATTAAGTATTAAATCTCAAATAACTTTTGTTAGCTTTAATATTATGAGATAAAACGTTCAGGTTATTTTAATCTTAGGTTTATCATTATTATTATTATTATTACATTATTATTATTACATTATTATTATTATAAATTTTTTTTTTTTTTTATGGAAAAAACATGAGCTGAATTTTCCGCTGAAAATGCTTTATCACAACTTTCACATGTCTGTTTATTATTTCTAAACCAAGGTTGAAATGTAAGGTAAGAAAAAAAAAGTAATGACCTTTGACCTTTGGCCAGTAAAGTTAAAATGTACATACTTATGAGTTAACCTCATACCTTTCTGATATGGTCATAGACAAGTTGATGAGCAAATCTTGGCACAGGTTCTACATGCTGCATCTTAGTCCAGTAAGTCTGACCAGTGTTCTCATTCTTGTAAATACATGACCTGCATAACAGATAGGAGAAATAACACAGCACTTATTATAACAGAAGGATTAACACCCCCAGTTTATAAACTACCATGGTTAAAATTTCATGGTGCATATATAGAGGATCTTAAACGAGTTCCCATTTCATATAAGATTTATGAAACGAGTTATGAATTACAGTCGAACTTCGATAGCTCGAAGTCAGCGGGACCATAGGGATATGTACGAGCTATCGGTGGCTTCGAGGCATCGAGGTTACGGTAAAGACCAAAATATCTATCCGAATTTGTGTACCACCCGAAATAGTGTTACTTGTGTACGTGATGTATCGTTCTCGGTATTTTTTTATGTTCATGCATGTTTGTTTAAACCTCATAACGGATATATAACATGTAATTGTTACACTGAAAATACAAGAAAAACTGCAATAATGTGTTTGTTTTATCATATATTTAAAGAAATATCACACTAATAGATTTTAATATACATTCCGGAAGTCCGAATAATGAGAACGAGGTAAGACTGGTTTCGGTACATTATTTAATTAGAAAATCAACCGTGTTTAATTTATTGAATTAACAGTAAACGAAGTTCACTTAACATAAATTTTATCTGTCTATTATCGCTTTTCAATCATAAATGTTCGCACCTTTAACAACCAACTTTATCTGTTTTCGCACTATGATCGAACTTGCTACAAACAAATACAAAGGCGTCGATTAAAATTAATATGGCCGACGTCTCGTGGCAACGGATCATCACCTTCGATTAAGCGAGGGAGGTTTAAATTCACACAAAAATGGATCTTCAGACCGTAATAAGTATTCGAGCGAGCCGGGGTATTCGAGAAATAATATTCGAATAATCGAGGTTAAATTACATTGAATTATATAGGAGTTGTGTCGGGACAGGTAAATGTGTTCGAATTACCGATGGTATTTGAATCACCGGGGTTCGAGCTATCGAGGTTCGACTATTTTAATTTTAACGAGCCTTTAGGCGAGTTAAAATTAAAAATAATTCATAACTCGTTTCATAAATCTTATATGGAATGGGAACGAGTTTAAGATCCTTTTTATCATATAACATTGCAATCAAATTAGTAAAAATTAATTCAGATGGACATATAACCGCCACGACGTCAGACACGCTTTAATGCCAAAACGTCATACAATATGTGACGTCGTAACGTCGCTTCTCACACATAACGGTGCATAAAAAAGAGTTTGTGTTTTACCTCTTTACAAAATAGCAGTTTACGTCAACTTTTAACAAACCAACAACAATGTTTTGTATAACGTGCATTTTTTTTATAAGCTGTCACAAATAATAAGTTTATGACTCAGATCTGGGTGAATTTGTAATAAATAAAATAGTTTCAGTTAATAAACTTGAGTAGTGTTACAGGTTTAACTCAATCAAAATCGTTGCAGGTTGTATATTAAATGGATGTTCGACACTGCTAACACTGGACGTTATGTGATCAATTTAATTTTCATCATTGTGTCAGGGTTGTGTGCCGTAAAACACATTTCATTCATTCTTCCAGCGTTTTTATAACATGCAGAACTAGAACTACCACTGAAGAAGAATACCCCCGTTTTTTTTTTATTCTAAGTCAAACAAGGGCCATAATTCTGTAATAAATTAGGCAATCAACAATGGTGATGAAGAGGTCATCAGTTGTTATGAGTATATGAAGTTTGGGAACAACACATTCAAAACTGTTTAAGAAATACTAAAAATGTGTTACGCGACGGGACAAAAATGTGTTATGTGACGGGACGTTATAAACAGCGTGATTCATATAAAGCCCTCACTTCACTTTGTGAAAGCTGGGGTATAAAAAGTATCTAATAAAACCCACTTATAAAAGTCTAGTCCGTAGGATGGGGACGTAAACCGGGCGGTCCCGTGTATTGGTCTACCCTCCAAGCAAGTTAAAGAACCATAGGAATCTATTCGATAATAAGAGTAGGGCATGGTTCCTGGATTCCTATGTATCCTCCCCCTCTCTCTGGGGCGGCTCTAAATAACCTATACTGTGTTGATGAGCTGTTAAACAACATTCAATTCAATTCAATTCAATTATAAAAGTCTAAAAATACACACATACACACTATTAAAGCCTCAACGTCTGCCAACAGTGCCAATAACACAACCTAAAAGAATGATGATAATAATAGCACATGTACCTACCACTTAAACTTTGAAATATCATAAACCCAGAATGAGTTTTTAACATTATCCCTCTTCTCTTTATCTTTGCTTAGACCCTGTAATATAAATAGAGATTTGAATAGCACTATCTTTATTATTATTATATACACCTTAAATATTGGTACTGGGTTACATGAACATTTAGAAAACTTCAGCTATGTAACTTACTAAGGTTGGTATAACATTGTCAAACCTGTATTAAGACCACTAAAGAGAAGAGCAAATACACCTGCTGGAAACTGAAATGTTGTCTCTGAACTCAGACTGAGGAGGTTTGGCTGTAATAACATAAAGATATTATACACAAGAAATGGAGGTTTCTGTGGACAGCAGAGCCAGTGTTATAGTAGGTCAAGGTCATGGTGAAATGACAAATGCGATTAATGAGAATTAACATATGACTAAGTCAGGGTCCGACAAATCACATGCAAATTTGCATGTGTAGTAGCCATTCAAAAGTTAAACCACACCCACACACCCCACACCCTCGATACTAACCCGATGAAGAATAAGACCGCCTCAGGCATTCCGGGCTACAAAGTTCAATTTCTGGTAACCTTGTGAGCTACCACGAAAATTCAAGATTTAAATCCACACGTCTACAATGGAAGAAAGGTTTAGTTCCCCAGATAACTCGAACAATTATTTAAAAACTCAAAATACCACACCCACACCCCCTCGACACTAACCTAATGAAGAATAAGACCACCTCACGCAGTTTAATTTCTGGTATCCTTGTGAGCTACCACGAAAACTCATGATTTGTCGGACCCTGAAAGTGCATTAAAGCAAGGCTACAACAGGCTAGCTGCCGAAGTATAGCTACACTTGACAAATGTTAAGCAAAGCTCACAAACAAT
Organism: Cyrtodaria siliqua; assembly: GCA_037043455.1. NCBI lineage: Eukaryota > Metazoa > Mollusca > Bivalvia > Adapedonta > Hiatellidae > Cyrtodaria > Cyrtodaria siliqua. Next base: position 231,969 of record JAWPHD010000935.1, read on the forward strand.
ACCTGAGCAGAACTGAATGCTGTGTAATGGCTCACCAATACATTATAGGTTATTTAGAGCTGCCCCAGAGAGAGGGGAATGATAAATAGGATAGCTTCCTATGGTTCATTAACATGCTCCGAGGAGAGACTCCCAATATACGGGACCAGCTGGTTTACATCCCTATCCGACAAAAGAGGCTATGGGAAAGTGTCTTGGCCAAAAACATACGGTATGAACAAAACTAAATGGCGCCGATGGGGCTTTAAAGTCCAATACTTGAGGAAATGGGACATGACGCCAAAGCAAAGCTTACTATTGTATTTACAGCCTTTATTTTCAAAACAGTATATATATATATACTTACAGAGAGAACATGTATTTCATCTGTGTCTGGATCCAAGGTCGCCCTTTGTGTAAACCCTGCAGCAGGCACTGGAATACAATAAGGTGCCTCTCTTCTACAGACTGATTACAACATTTGAAATGTGATCAAATTGTCAGGAAGCTCTTCATCTCCTACTTCCTATTCCCCTAACCTCCATTTATCATGAACTAATTTTTTAAAGGAAATGTAGTCATACTGCCAAACAATCTGTATTTTTCAGAGTTCTGAAAAACTTGGGTCAAGGTGAAAGACTTGTCAAAATCGGATGATAAACAAAGAAGATATGACCATTTGAAGGTATACTGCACTATTACACTTAAGTACACTTATTATCATACATCTGCTGTTTTAACATATATATAAATATTCCATATATGGTAATTTAGAACAATGATCTGAAAGTTCTCAAAACCTTCAAATGATCATATCATCCGGTTTTGACAATTCTTTCACTTTGACCCAAGTTTTTCAGAACTCTCAATAATAAAGATTGTGTGGCTGTATGACTATAATCCCTTCTATAAATAAAACGGAATATTTCTTTAAAGTTTATTTTTCCTACTTATGCCTAATAGAATTGAGATCATACAATCATAAATAACAATAATCTACTCATTCGTACAATGACGCTCAGATTGGAGCCTCTATCTGGACTTTATTAAAACAAGCCCCTCTCAACCAATACTTACCTGTTTTCTGACTGGGATCCTTCAGGAACTGTCTTATATGATTGTGACTGGATATCGGACATTCTGCTCGCCCAGGTACCACGAGTTCCTTCTTTGAGCCGTCAGAAATAATCTCAATTTGGCCATTATCAACATGATACATAAAAAAGTCATTTAAATATTCTTTGGATCTTTGACCAGCAAAGATATATAGCACCCGTTTTCTCTGAAATATAAAACAAAACATTATTAAAGATTCTAGTTAACAACATGCATATAGTATATCAGTCATCATGACTTCTTTAACCCTTTCAGCCTCAAAATTATCAGGAATAGGTGGTGTTCCCAGTGCTGAATATGTTGTGTACATTTTTATAAGTAGAATGTTGTATCAAAGCTAAGGAATATATAGAGGATCTTACACGAGTACTTATTCAATATTGAATTTATTAAACGAGTTGGCAAAATGATATAATGCGTGGCTCTTGCTGAGCATTATATCATTTTTGCTAACGAGTTTAATAAATTCAATAATGAATGAGAACGAATGTGAGATTCTATTTATTACATAACTTATAACGCCAGATTACGTCAGAAAACGTACACTAACGCGACGTCCATGACGCCATTAACGTTATGTTATACCACTAGTGGAATATCAAAAATACTGAATGGAGTTTAATTAATGTTATGTGATAAAGCAAGATAACATCTTGATATGAATGAATGAATGGTGTTTTATGGCACGTTGACACATAAATATTATTTATATAAAAAAAATTATACATACAATATATACCTAACCGGTTACAAGGAAAATGGTGAATAATCGATTGCAAACCGTATGTCCTCAATAGCCCATATTGGCAGAGCACAGTATGACAGCCGCCCTGGGTTCGAATCCCCCATTGGATACAATTTTTTCAGCATCTGTTATATCTGAAGGCGCGTCCGGTAGCATCCTAAGAAAGACCAGCTGTATTTATTCTGAACGTATACATAGAAATTCAGGGACGAATTTCCATAGAATTCAGGGTTGAATTTCAGTCTGGTCGGGGTGTATGTAACCGGATATAGGTAAATGGTGAACTGTGTTTTCTCGATAGCTCAGTTGGCAGACCGCTACCATGGTAGGTCATTACATATAAGTCATGCTGAGAGTCATACATTATATGTGTCACATATACTTGATCTCAACAAAAAATGCCTTATCCTCTGTGCGTGATCGCCAGATTTAGAAAGGCCACCGCGGCCTCTTCTGGTATAGTAAACAATTCTGACAACAATAAACTACAAATGATCTATATAAACATACAGGATGGAACAGCATTGAATGGCCAATCCTGGACCTTAGTTCCGGACAATCATCATTCAGCTTTGTCCACGTGTTGGTGGGTATGTGGTAGGAGTACAACCCACTAAACGATGGCGTAGAACTTCTATCTCCTTCTGTTGTACTGGGGAAAAACACAAAGTAATCAATGGAAAATTAAAATTTAAACTAAGTATTATTCCATGTTTTCTCATTTGTAACAGTTTCAGATATTTAAACATATATCAGTACAGTAACTAGACGGGTGCTCCACCGGTGGAGCAAGTGTGTTGCCTTTTGGAGCAATGTTTCAGAAAGTATGACACATGACTATTGTCATTTAGTATAGATAATATATACTGAGAGAAAAAAGTTTAGCAAGTTTTTGTTGCACCCTGGAAATAATACATTTTTAGTTGTAAAATCAAGAAACTACTGCCATAGATACAATATTTTATTAAACACACATCAATAACAGTCGAACATCTTAATGACCTAACGAACAAATGAACATACGGGTCAAGCCTGTAAAGTCCCAAAATGTCAGTATATCTTGTATACAGAATTATTTCATCTAAAAAAACTTGCAAAACTTTTTTCCCTCAGTATATATGCAAAGTTTGGTGAAGACATTAAAAACTTATAATTAAGCTTTCACACAAGTATCCTTTGGTTATTGAGCAGAAATTACAATTATTATTTTTTCAGTCAAGGGCAGTAACTCTTGAACTAATGAGGCTGAAAGTCATTGGACCTAAATGTTATAATAACAATTCAGCAGAGTAAAAATGTGGGTGAAGTACACAAAAGCTTTCTATAGTTATGGAGCAGGAACCAACTGTTCACCTTTTTCTATCAAAGGCGATAACTCTGTGCTGAATTAACAATGCAGACTGTAACAATTGAATTTGGTCCACACAAGCGTTCTTCAGCTAGGGAGCATATACATAACCTTTCGCCATTTTCTATGGGTTAGGGGCAAATAACTCCCGAACAGATCAACCAATGTTGCTGAAAACTGAGCTTGGTGTGTAAGATTTAGATAAAACTGTTGTGTCTACAGACTTACAGACGGGCATATTGTGTCTACAGACTTACAGACGGGCATTTTGTGTCTACAGACTTACAGACGGGCATGTTGTGTCTACAGACTTACAGACGGGCATGTTGTGTCTACAGACTTACAGACGGGCATGTTGTGTCTACAGACTTACAGACGGGCATGTTGTGTCTACAGACTTACAGACGGGCATGTTGTGTCTACAGACTTACAGACGGGCATGTTGAGTCTACAGACTTACAGACGGGCATGTTGTGTCTACAGACTTACAGACGGGCATATTGTGTCTACAGACTTACAGACGGGCATGTTGTGTATACAGACTTACAGACGGGCATGTTGTGTCTACAGACTTAGACGGGCATGTTGTGTCTACAGACTTACAGACGGGCATATTGTGTCTACAGACTTACAGACGGGCATATTGTGTCTACAGACTTACAGACGGGCATGTTGTGTCTACAGACTTACAGACGGGCATGTTGTGTCTACAGACTTACAGACGGGCATATTGTGTCTACAGACGGGCATGTTGTGTCTACAGACTTACAGACGGGCATATTGTGTCTACAGACTTACAGATATTGTGTCTACAGACTTACAGATGGGCATATTCTGTCTACAGACTTACAGACGGGCATGTTGTGTCTACAGACTTACAGACGGGCATGTTGAGTCTACAGACTTACAGACGGGCATGTTGTGTCTACAGACTTACAGACGGGCATATTGTGTCTACAGGCTTACAGACGGGCATATTGTGTCTACAGACTTACAGACGGGCATGTTGTGTCTACAGACTTACAGACGGGCATGTTGTGTCTACAGACTTACAGACGGGCATATTGTGTCTACAGACTTACAGACGGGCATGTTGTGTCTACAGACTTAGACGGGCATGTTGTGTCTACAGACTTACAGACGGGCATATTGTGTCTACAGACTTACAGACGGGCATATTGTGTCTACAGACTTACAGACGGGCATGTTGTGTCTACAGACTTACAGACGGGCATGTTGTGTCTACAGACTTACAGACGGGCATATTGTGTCTACAGACGGGCATGTTGTGTCTACAGACTTACAGACGGGCATATTGTGTCTACAGACTTACAGATATTGTGTCTACAGACTTACAGATGGGCATATTCTGTCTACAGACTTACAGACGGGCATGTTGTGTCTACAGACTTACAGACGGGCATGTTGAGTCTACAGACTTACAGACGGGCATGTTGTGTCTACAGACTTACAGACGGGCATATTGTGTCTACAGACTTACAGACGGGCATATTGTGTCTACAGACTTACAGACGGGCATGTTGTGTCTACAGACTTACAGACGGGCATGTTGTGTCTACAGACTTACAGACGGGCATATTGTGTCTACAGACTTACAGACGGGCATGTTGTGTCTACAGACTTACAGACGGGCATATTGTGTCTATAGACTTACAGACGGGCATACTGTGTCTACAGACTTACAGACGGGCATATTGTGTCTACAGACTTACAGACGGGCATACTGTGTCTACAGACTTACAGACGGGCATATTTAGTCGAGAGTAACTGCCCTAAACGATAAGCGTCTCCGTGGCCGAATGGTTAATGACTTTGCGTTGTAAACCTTCGCCTCTTACCGCTGCTGGTTCGAATCCCACTGGGACCTCGACTTGTGAGGAAGTGTCGATTCTTACGGATAGCGGGAGGTGTACAGTACTGGTTCTACCCAGGAAAAGTGGGTGGTCTGCCTCCACCACAAAAAATCGACCGTCATATATAACCTTACATGTTTTGAAAATGACGTAAAACACCATACAAACAAAACTGCCCTTAACTTCATTTGCAAGGAGTATACAAGTCAGAGGCTTGAGGCAAGTTTGACAAATGTCCAGTTTTTGCCAATTGGACATTTTTTTTGGACATAAAACATACCATGTTAAAATTCTTCCGCCGAACACATACAACGTCTGTCTATCTATGTCTATCACCATCTGATGATCAAATATCAACTTGGGACCCCCCATTGCTGCCGTGTCCTCTGTAATCATTGTCCATTTACCAGACCCTAGGTCATACATGTAGAAGTCACTCTGAAATAATGACCATACGTATAAATGGTGGTAAATTGGAGAAAATGAAATAGAAATAAATGCCAACACCCTTTTTTATATCAGTTTCTTAGAAAATGGAGTAAACAAACATTTTAATCTCATTTCTTTAAGTAAATTAAGATACTAATATTACATTTATGTAGATGTATGTGTGAATGAAGTTTAAAAAGGCTCCGAGTCTTTGCTAGGTGAGTAATGGAATAACCCAAATGTTAACTTGTATGACAATAAGGAAATACGAAAATTAGTGTGCACGAAGTTTGGTAGCTGGTAGGCGTCAGTATCTGAGTAAGGGAGTTAACAAAACTTGAATGTAAACAATTAATGTAAATTAATAACATACGAATAGTAGGTGAAGGACGCTCATATTGACCTACTGATGGTAGGCCCATGTTGCTGACATGTAGATGTGTGTATGACCTACTGATGGTAGGCCCCTGTTGCTGACATGTAGATGTGTGTATGACCTTCTGATGGTAGGACCATGTTGCTGACATGTAGATGTGTGTATGACCTTCTGATGGTAGGACCATGTTGCTGACATGTAGATGTGTGTATGACCTTCTGATGGTAGGACCATGTTGCTGACATGTAGATGTGTGTATGACCATGTTGCTGACATGTAGATGTGTGTATGACCTTCTGATGGTAGGACCATGTTGCTGACATGTAGATGTGTGTATGACCTGATGGTAGGACCATGTTGCTGACATGTAGATGTGTGTATGACCTTCTGATGGTAGGACCATGTTGCTGACATGTAGATGTGTGTATGACCTGATGGTAGGACCATGTTGCTGACATGTAGATGTGTGTATGACCTTCTGATGGTAGGACCATGTTGCTGACATGTAGATGTGTGTATGACCTTCTGATGGTAGGACCATGTTGCTGACATGTAGATGTGTGTATGACCTTCTGATGGTAGGACCATGTTGCTGACATGTAGATGTGTGTATGACCTTCTGATGGTAGGACCATGTTGCTGACATGTAGATGTGTGTATGACCTTCTGATGGTAGGACCATGTTGCTGACATGTAGATGCGTGTATGACCTACTGATGGTAGGACCATGTTGCTGACATGTAGATGTGTGTATGACCTTCTGATGGTAGGACCATGTTGCTGACATGTAGATGTGTGTATGACCTTCTGATGGTAGGACCATGTTGCTGACATGTAGATGCGTGTATGACCTACTGATGGTAGGACCATGTTGCTGACATGTAGATGTGTGTATGACCTTCTGATGGTAGGACCATGTTGCTGACATGTAGATGTGTGTATGACCTTCTGATGGTAGGACCATGTTGCTGGCATGTAGATGTGTGTATGACCTTCTGATGGTAGGACCATGTTGCTGACATGTAGATGTGTGTATGACCTATTGTTTGGTAGGACCATGTTGCTGACATGTAGATGTGTGTATGACCTTCTGATGGTAGGACCATGTTGCTGACATGTAGATGTATGACCTTCTGATGGTAGGACCATGTTGCTGACATGTAGATGTGTGTATGACCTACTGATGGTAGGACCATGTTGCTGACATGTAGATGCGTGTATGAAGTCTGATAACTGTATGGGCTTACATGTTATCAAAAACTTGAATGTAAAAAAGTAGGTCACAGTTATTCATATGTATCTGTCATTTAAATGGAAATATGTGTGAAAGTTGAAAGCTCTATGGAGTCTGGTGTCTGGGAAATGCACTTGTATTGACATACATGTATAACACTATATACCAGCTCCACATTTTTTGGCAGGACTTAAACAACAGAGATAATGAATGCAAAACATACCTTCAAGTTTCCCTCTGTTCTCATTGAGGAATCTAGATATTTGCCAAGTGTAAATATTTGTTTTCTCTCGTAGTCTAAACACATTTTATGACAAGATCTGGCGCCAGGACCTCCCTGAAACACATAGAAATAAACTTGCATTTGGAAGAAACTTATGCATCAGTACACACTAATACTAGTTAAATACGTATGTAATAAATAAAATCCTGATAGAATATTAGTTTAACGTACAGTTGATGATAACGTCAGTGTTGACAAACACTCTTTGCTTATCTGCCCAAGTCGCAAAAGTGGAGTACATAAGGCAGCTAAAACACCAGTCGACTGTGCTTATTGAGTTTTTATGGAGAACAAAATATTTATATACAATAATCACCACTCTTGTTTACCTAAAATGGCATTTATTTAAACCAACTGGTTGTTTATACACAATATAAATTGTTAGAAAAGCATACAAGTATACATGGAACACACATGGGGAAAACACAATAACTATCAATTAAGCAACTTAATAGTTATTTAGATTCCCTAACTTGCCGTTTTACATCTTTATATGTTATTTGCAGTAAATCTGGTTGAAACATATTTGGCAAATTATACATACAACTAGTTGGTGTCTAGTGTTTGTAACTAATTAAGCCTGCCTGTTTTACTCACATCTTCAGCAGCATCTTTGGTGATACAGTTCCACTGACGGGTGGGGATATTGTACACCCAGAGGTCGGCCAGGTCCTGGTTACCGTCCCAGCCACCAAACAGGTATATCGTCTCTGAAATATACACCAAAAGCCAATACAGCATAAATATGCCATTATTCAGGCCTAATGCTGAGAAGCCTCTATAAACTATAAAGGATGGCAGGAGCTATACAGTACTGGTTCTACCCAGGAATAAGTGGGTGGTCTGCCTCCACCAGAAAAAAAATCGAGGGTCATACAAATGTGCTGAAAAATGACAACTATTAAACTATAAAATTAAGAATTGTATTTATGTGGTTGGAATAAAACAGCATCTTTTGTTGAATTTTGTGATGTTCCAGAAACAGCTCTAAATTATAATAGTGCCAATGGCTAATGACTGTGGTCTTTATCAATTCTCCTACGTAGGAAGACACTGATATTCTGACTGAGTCTGAGACAATCAATTTGAAATTCAACACACTCTATTGCATATACTACCACAGACAGTCCAAAAATCAAGATGTCCTCAGAGCCTCCTGAGATAGTGTGACTAAGGTACCATAAATCTAGTATTAAACAAACACAAAATAAGCATTAAAGTGGAACGAGGCATTCACACAGACAGTACTGCGCCATTCTTGTTACATGTCAATTAAGCATGGCCACAAGAAGTAATGTTGTCATCTTTAATAGTGAATGCCTTAAAATCAGAAAAGAACCAAAATTATCAGTGTTAACAATACCCAACTATACCCGCTAAGCACGACTATAATAGCCATTGCGTCCATTGTAAACCCAGATCAGCCTGCGAGTAACCCCAAAACACCCTTTTGTCACATAAAAGAAATGGTCTTAATTCAAAGAAAGAACTGTCCATTATATATATGTAGCGGGTTAATGGCTATTTTATCATTACAATTTTCAAACCTTGGAAAAGAACAATAAGATTTCATCTTTATTCTAATATTTTCGTTTCTGGTGTACAATGAATGAAATAGAATCCCTTTAACACATCATATTATGATATATTGGGACAGCAACCTTAGAGATGACATGAAGGAAGAAGTTTCCCATCAGCGGTGCCTCTGCCAGGGACCAAACTCATGTGGGACAGAGGTTTGTAGCTCAGGCCTAAATTAAAATATTGTTTGTTTGCAGTTTGCGACCGACCCACGGCAAATCCGCCGACCCAAACAAATTTTTTAATTTTTTTTTTTTTAATTATTTTTTTTTAAATTTTTTTTTTCAATTTTTTTGTTTCTTTTTTCTTGCATGTTCTGTTAATATTTAACTAAACCCTTTTAAAAAAAAACACTCTATGGATAATACTAGTGAAGCACACAATATGTGCATGCCGTCGATGGGCATGCGTTAATAATAAAAATGTTTAAAAAAAAAAAAAATATCCCTACCTATCGACCCACCCCTAAAAGCCATGGGTCGGAAACTGCAAACAAACAATTTTTTAATGGTGGCCTCATATACAAATAGTATGTATTGAAAAAAGTATGTTTAAACCAAACAATACCTGAATATACGTCAATGGTCATCTGATGTCCACCTCTCATACCAGGCCTGTGATCTACTGTATCTGTCCCTGTCAAGGAAGAAAACACTGCCAACATTAATGCACACTTGAACAATTGTATGTGATTATTCTTTAAAGGGACACCTAGCAATCTTGATTTTTTTATTAACAGCATCCAATTAGTTTCTCTACATAAAGAAAGCATATTATTTTGCCTATAACCCATTGAATGGTAGGAATATGTAAAAACAACAAAGTCATTGAAATATGAAGAGTAGGGGAAATTAAATGGAATGAAATTATCCGAAAAAGTTAACTGAGGTTAACTTACCTAACCAAAGTGATGTTTAGGAAAATAACGCAAAATATGACCTTGACAGAGGTATTTTTTGTCGTTCAGCGATGTCCACCAACGCCAACAATACATATGACCAAGTATCAAAGACATAAAGTAAGGCAATCACATAAAGTTAACTGAGGTTAAGTTACCTAACTAAGGTTAAGTTTGGGGAAAATAAGCAAAATATGACCTTGACCTTGGTAATTTTTGTTGTTCAGTACATATGACCAAGTATCAAAGAAAATGAGGCAATCACATACAGTTAACTGAGGTTAAGTTACCTAACCAAGGTTGTTACCTAACCAAGGTTAAGTTTTGGGGAAATAATGCAAAATATGAACTTGACCTTGGTAATTTTGGCATTACCTGATGTGCCTTGACCCAACAAAGCATCTGACAGTTTCAGAAACATTCGAGCAGCGGTTGTTGAGATATAGTTGATTTAAAATTGCCGCCAGAAAAGCGACTGCTATGTCTCGCTACCCACTGGCATGGGCGAGACAAAAAGGGGCATAACTCTACCAAAATGGAAGTCAGAGTTATTGGGCATGTGTAACAACATTCCTTGAGGTGAGATGAAGATGTGTGTGAAGTTACATGAACATAGGTCAAATACTTTCTAATTTATGGCCAAGGTTAGGTTGCAGGCTAAAGTGTGACGAACGGACGACGACGGACAAAGCTATCCCTAAGTGTCAGCCATGTTATGCAGGCGACACAAAAAGCAGATGGTTGAAGTACCGGTAGTTAACATTGTGCTCAGCAGGATTTAAAAGAGAAAAAGTTAAAATTCTATCAAATTGTTTAAATAGTTCTATTGTTTATACCTCGATAGCTGCAAAAAGGACATGGTGTTTGAATTTCTGAACACATCATACAGCTTGCTTCCCCACCACCCCAATTATTACTGCTATGTGATAAGACATGCAATGTTAAAACAGCTGGAGTATTGCAAACATCAATTACTTGGAAAATGTGAATTTTACATTAGTAACAAATCATAATTTAGTGTACATTATTAAAACTAGAGCATATTTATGTCAACTTCATTGTTTTCGAAAAATAAATGTCATATAACACTTACCACAACCAACTGGTTCGATGGCCGTCCACTTTGGTTTGTAGTCTTGGTTACCAATAAACTGCTCAAACATGCCCTCTATAATAGCAGACACATAATTTATCAATACAACACATACACAAACAATTATGAAAGCCGACCTGGGGCTTTCATCTTAACACTTAGGACTTCATCAGCAAGATGATCCTACTGGCCATTAACACCGCTCGGTGAAAAGCTAGGACATGCTGGACATGCGGCAGGTTGTAATGACCCCTGTCCCTTATGTAGAATGCGTCCTTGAACCACCACTTAAATTATTTAAAATTATTTATTCTACTGAGGAAGTGTTACTCTTTGGGGTGCATGTTTCAGTAAAAAAATAATCAGTATTTACATGAACAATTCTGACAATACATAAATTATGTATCCCTGGAACTGGTACATTTAGTAGTAAATAAAAATATCTTAGTTTTAAAAACTGGTTCTGAAATATATATCTTAAAGCCAAAAAAAATTCTGCTAGGGCTTTTCCCAAGTAAACTTACATTAGTTTACACACAAGGTATTGAAATTATTTATTAGACATACATGTAATTTGCAAGGTTTACATTATAAGGCTTCAGAATATTGCAATGCATCAAACTTTTCATTTTACATTTTAATACATTCTGCTGCCTTTAAATTCATAATTCATATTTATTTCAGTTGACAGGTTATTGCATTGTATTCATATGTCAATATAACATGTCTTTACGGGGCTTTTTTTATTACCTTATATAACAGAGGCCTGTAAAGGGCCTCTTCCCAATTGAAAACTTGACTGTTTTTTCTCAAGTGTGGCAGAAAATTTTCCCAATCAGACAGCAGCAGTTTCTCAGAATTTGAAAAAAAGCATTACTTTTGCAATGTGTATTTGTCTGTAAAGCAAGTTCTGACTGAGAAGTCAGTAACTACATGGTGATAAATAACGGATGAAAATATAAATAAAGCATAGTATATTTACTTGATGAAAACTTACATTTTTCTCAAAAAATTTCCCCCCAATATGGACAGGCCTGGACCTCTTCCCAATCTTGTGAAAAAAGCCCTGCTTTAACACCATATGGTAGCATATAAACCAATCAGGTTTATACAGTGTATAAACCAACCAATCAGCAATTTATTTAAATTATTACCGTCACAAGCTCTGGTAATGAGATCCTCACAGGCATCGTACTTCCCATGCTTCACCAACAAGTTGTGTAACTCTGTCAGTATGGGATGCTCCAGGTCCACGCGTGTCTTCTTCTGCAGGGCCTCATAGGCCTCCGTGTACTGGCGCTGACGAAAATGTTTGAGACACAGTCGTATCGCTTCTTTATCTCTATACTGCAAAACAAACGAGTGAATGGCATTTTGAATGCAGCAACTTACAAGTGTAAAGTCTTAACCATTTGAACATGTTCTCCTGGACAACTGTTTTCATAAAGGAAATTTTCTAATTTCCGCATTTTTTTTTAATAGCTGGTTTATAAATCAGTGACCTTGTGGCGAAAACCACATGACTTTTTTTATTGTTTGTTTGGTGTTTTTCAGCTGGTTTTAGGCTATGTATGACAGTCGATTTTTAGGGGTGGAGGCAGATCACCCAATAATTCCTGGATAAAACCACTACTGAATACCTCCCGCCATCCGATTCATAACAAAGAAGTATCAACAAAGCTCTAGATTCAAGTTTTTGCTCCATTGCTTTCTTAATATTTAACATTTGTTCAACTACAGAGCACATACATCAACAAGGTGATCCGATTCACTCAGTACTGTTTGAGAATAGCCCTCCAAAAGTCTTGATAATGAAAGAAAGCATGTATACATATGACCATATTTGGTTCATATAAAGATTGTCAGTTACTGTTTTGTAGTTTTTAAAACTTGTCACTTACTGTTTTGTACCAGTTCATACAAGGTTTGACCACGTCCGAGTCATCCACCCCATGTAACTGTACATGCCAGATACTGAAGTTGAAACTGGGGCCCCATGTCTGTATAGGAACTGAAACAGTCACGCATTCATGTAATAGGCACGATACAATAATATTAATGACATTTTGGCCACAGGCCCATAACAAAATGCATTTGACATACAAACAAAAAATGTGTGAAAAAAAAGTTTGATGTGTTTTAATTGTAATGTATTTTTGACAAAAACTATTTATAGTTACTTGAGATGTAAGTAGGTAATCGTCATCACAAGTAACAAATCATTTTTGTCAAAATGACATCAAACCTTTTTATTTATAAAGTTACAGATTCGTTTGTAAATAAAATACAATGTGTTATGGGCCAGTGGCCTGAGTCACAATAACAAAACAAACAAGAGGCCCAAGAGGGCCTGTGGACGCTCTACTGGCTCTAGATAAAGTTTATGTATAAGGGGCCATAACTCTTTCAAATATCGTTCAACCAGAACATGGTGATGATATACGCAACTAGGCTTGGTACTGATTGTCCCTGACAAGTTTCGTTGAAATCCAGCCAGAGGTTCAGGAGAACTAGTCTGTACGAAGTTTGTGTATTAAAACCTTTAAGGGGTCATAACTCTGCCAAAATTCATTCAACCACAACACGGCAATGACAGGTACAACTAGGCTTGGTACTGATCATCCCCATCAAGATTCATTGAAATCCAGCAAGGAATTCAGAAGAGACTAATCTGGACAACGTTTGGCTATTAAAACCTTTAAAGGGCCATAACTCTGCCAAAAATAATTCAACATGAATATGGCGACGATATGCACAACTAGGCTTGATACTGATCATCCTTGTCAAGTTTCGTTAAAATCCAGTCAGGGGTTCAGGAGAACTAGCCCGGAAAATGTTTGTGTATCAAAAAACTTTAAAGGGTCATAACTCCACCAAAAATCTGTTAACCAGAATGCCACGATGATATGCACAACTATGCTTGCTGCTGATCATCCCTGTAAAGTTTCGTTGAAATGTGGGGAGGCGTTCAGGAGAACTAGTCCAAAGTTTGTGTATTAAAACCTTTAAAGGGCCATAACTCTGCCAAAAATCATTCAACCGAAACACGGCAATGATTTGCACAACTAGACCTGATACTGATCATCCTTATCAAGCTTCGTTCAAATCCAGCCAGGGGTTCAGGAGAACTAGTCCAGACAAAGTTTGTGTATTAAAACCTTTAAAGGGACTCCACCAAAATCATTCAACTGGAACACAGTGACGATATGTACAACTAGGCTTGGTACTGATCATCCTTGAAAAGTGTCACTGAAATCTGGCCAAATGAAGGCCCTTTCTTCTTAATCAGGCCAAAATATAGCATATTTCAGAAAATCAAGGGCCATAACTCCGGTGTAAATGGTCCAATCTGGCTGTTTTGAAACTTGTTGGAGCTTTCATTGATAGTAACAATCTGGTAAAGTTCGGATGAAAAATGAAGGCCCTATCATAGTATTAACGAGGCAAAATATAGCATATTTAACTAAATCAAGGGCCATAACTCTGCTGTTTCTCGTCCGATCTGGTTGGTTTTCAAACTTGTCAGAGCTTTCATTTATATTAACAATCTGGTAAAGTTTGGTAAAGATCGGACAAAAAATCAAGACCCTTTCGTAATATACTTTTTTCAACTAAATCAAGGGCCATAACTCCACTGTTGCGGGTCTGATCTGGCTGGTTTTCGAACTTGTCCAAGCTTTCATTAATATTAACAATCTGGTAATGTTTGGTAAAGATCGGATGAAAAATGAAGGCCCTATCGTCTTAACGAGGCAAAATATAGAATTATTAACTAAATCAAGGGCTATAACTCTGCTGTTGCTGGTCCGAACTGGCTGGTTTTCGAACTTGTCCAAGCTTTCATTGATAGTAACAATCTGGTACGGTTTGGTAAAGATCGGATGAAAAATGGAGGCCCTATCGTCTTAACGAGGCAAAATATAGCATTTTTAACTAAACCAAGGGCCATAACTCCGCTGTTACTGGTTCGATCTGACTGGTTTTCGAACTTGTCCGAGCTATCATTGATATTAACAATCTGGTGAAGTTTGGTAAAGATCGGATGAAAAATGAAGGCCCTATCGTCTTAACGAGGCAACATATAGCATTTTTAACTAGGTCAAGGGCCATAACTCCGCTGTTACTGGTTCGATCTGGCTGGTTTTCGAACTTGTCCGAGCTTTCATTGATATTAACAACCTGTTAAAGTTTGTTAAAGATCGGATGAAAAATGAAGGCCCTATCGTCTTAACGAGACAAAAGTTAACGACGGACGACGGACGACGGACGACGGAAGACGGACGACGGACGACGGACGGACGGAAGACGGACAACTCGCCATCCCATAAGCTCTGCTGGCCGTTGGCCAGTAGAGCTAAAAATACACTTATGCATGTCTTTATTTAAATAGTAAATCCATTATGCTAAACTGAACATGTAACCTGGACTTTCATTGATGTTTTTATATTTGAACAAATAAACTGTCTTAAAATAAATCCGATTTATTGAAGGGTTAAGACATGATGTCAATAATGTATAATTTTATGTTGTATGAAGCAATTGTTTAAAGTTTTTTATGTATTTATGTTTTGATTTATGTCATTGGAGAAAACAGCAGTGCTCAATTTGTGCCAATTGTGAATGCCAGCATCAGCCCTGGCTATATGTTACAATGTTCCTACCTATCTTGATATATCTACATGGGAAGTGATTGCCATCAATATCGTTCTTCAGTGGGAACGTCTCTGGTACATTGTCATTCTTCAATCCACTGTAAATACAAACGCAATTTCTGCCAATATCTCAACACACGCTATAATATTAAAGGCAGCACTCTTGATATTTTTAAACTTGCGGCGTCCCATTAGTTTTTCTACACGACTTGCGTTGTTCAACATTAATATTAATTATAAGAGTACCGGTAGTGTAAAGCCAACTGTTTTTGCTTATTACTAACTTTTGATTACATTGCACCAATAAAATATTTATATTTAAACCTATGGAAGAATAAGAAGAAAACCTGAAAGCTCAAATTTTTATTTTATTATATGTAAAAGACAGAATTTTTTTTTTAAAAAAACAAACATCATGCTTGTTTAGAGTTTACTGGTAATTCTGTATACTAGTGATACACCGTATAATTACAGAGTTTAAACTTAATATATTTTCACTATACATGTATTTATATCTAGCTGTTTAGTGTGTGTTTATGTACACGTAATTGCCTGACAGGTCTGCCAGACAGGACTGCCGGACATTTTTTCACTAGGCTATATTACAAGGATTTATAAATCCTTGTAATATAGCCTAGTGAAAAAATGTTTATAAATCCTTGGCTATCAGGGACACATAGACGGATGTTTTTTTTCTTCAACAATCAGAAATGCGCGAATTTAAGTTCCCCCGAAATTGTCTTTTTGGAAACAAACTCGAAATTTAATACCCACGAAATAAAAAGCTTCCACAGTACCTCTCGATGAGTTCTATCATATGGTCGTCATTGAGTCCTCCATACACCTTGAACTTCTTCAGATTGCACACGTGGGTTTTTTCATATTTTCCAAAAGTAATCGAGTCTACAATCGCAGGTTGATCAAGCTTCAGCACTAAAAACTGCAGCATAAGGAAAATCATCATAACATATTAATGTTGTCATTCAAAACAAGTGACAAACTTTCCACAGATTACATGGTAGAATAAATGCTCAATTCAATATTCAATTGATATCATACATAAAACACATAGTTTAATAAAAAATATTCCATATATTATAATGCATATATGGTGAGTAAATCATTGCAAGACGTAAACTCCGACTGCTATTTGTCCAAATACTTTTGATAGAAGAGTTACATTATTTTGTTGTTGTATTTCTTTCAACACCTCTACTGTCACTTTATAATATAGTACATATTTAACTACAGTAATGACTGTCATTATTGCCATATAATAGTATGTGTGCATTATAAAAATCAAGCCAACAAACCTGTGGTGGATGGTTAGAGTCTGAGGACCATCTTGAAGACTGGTCAGTAGGTTTATCTACATGAATATTTCTGAAATTAAAATGTATTAGTTCTTCATTACTAAAATGTATAAGTAGGTGAAACTGATGAACTTTCTGGAGATTGTCTACTTTATTAGGAGGCGATCCCAGACACAAACAGTGTTTATGTTTATTAAAGCATCAGGATTTAAAAGCGATTGTAAAAGCAATGCGCGATGCGGGAGGTGGTAGAAAATGTGATGGTGTGTTCATATTGGTCTCCGACCAGTACTCAAGCTGCGAGCCCAAAGAACTCATTGAAGATAGTAACTGTGAGATGGCATGGACCAAAGTCAAGGTGAAAGGGGCAGCCGACCTTTATGTTGGATCCTTTTACAAACCACCAGCTATAACTGACCCAAGCTATTTAGACCAACTTCAGATATGTCTGTCAATGATCCCTCGAGGCGCGCACTTATACCTAGGTCTATACAAAGTCTGGAACAACGAAGCAGTCTTCATTGAGTCAAGCTTACGTCCAATGAAAGTCAAGAAGCCCCCTCGGTTTACCAGGAAAGCAGACAACAACCAAATTCGAGAAGAGCTGCAATCCTACTACAAACCATTCACAGAAGAGACCAAAAACCTCTCTACAGACAGAACATGGGAATGCTTCAAGAAGAAACTCAAGATATTGATGGACAAATTTATCCCTGCCTAGCTTATCACTGGGAACAAATCAACAAGGCATGGGTAGACAATTCTGTAAAATCACAACATCGACAATGCAACAAACTTTTCACTAGACAGAAAGCAACAGGAAAGGCTAAAGACAGGTGCTCATACCAAGAAGCCAAAACTAAAGACCAGCAACTGGAGCGTCAAGCATACTGGCGATACACAGAGAACCTCATAGAAGTGGAAACAAGAACAACAACCCAACAAGCAAAAGCGTTTCTGGAACTACATTAAGACCCTTAAAAAAGACAGCAGTGGCATATCCCCACTGAAAGAACATGGGAAACTTCATTCGGAAGTGAAGGACAAGCCCAATATACTGAATCTGCAATACCAGTCCGCCTTTACACAGGAAGATAAGAGCGATACCCCACATCCACAGGGAGAACCCTTCACCACCATGCCAGACATAACAGTGACCACTGAGGGTGCATGCAGCCTACTACAGAAGATAAACCCCCGGAAGGCATCCATACCTAACCTTATACCAGCAAGGATCCTGAAAAATCTGGCAGAAGAGTGTGCCCCATTCTTGTGCCATATATTTCAGAAGTGCCTCTCAACTGGAACAGTACCGGCCATGTGGAAAACTGCGAATGTCACACATCTTCAAGAATGGGGAAAGATACAATGCTGGCAACTACTGCCCCGTCTCCCTTACATGCATCTGTTGTAAGCTGCTAGAGCACATCATAGTTAGTAACATGATGCGCCACATGGACACACATCGTATCCCAACACAGACTGTCAGCATGGTTTCCATGCCAGGAGGAGCTGCGAGAGTCAGCTACTTACACTGGTGGATGTGTTGTCCAAAGGCTTAGACAAGGCTTAGACAGAGGGAAACAATATGACCTTGCAGTCCTCGACTTCAGTAAAGCATTTGATCGAGTCCCTCATGAACGACTTTCTGACAGACAGATCGCAGCGAGTTACAGTTGATGGTGCAACATCCGACCCAGTCCCAGTCATCAGCAGTGTGCCTCAGTGTAGTGTACTGGGTCCCATCCTCTTCCTGGTTTTCATTAACGACTTGCCGCCCACTGTCCAGTCCAATACGAGGTTGTGTAGATACGACTGTATAGTCAGATCAACACCGAAAGTGACTGTGAGATCCTCCAAGTTGACCTGATCAAATTAGCTGTAGGAGAAAACGTGGGGGTTTTCCTTCCACCCGAGAAATGTAGCATTCAGTCCTTAGAGTTTACAGGAAGAAGTCTCCAATCTTCTCCAGCTATACACTCAAGGGACACATACTTGCAACAGAGGATGTTACAAGGTATCTGGGAGTGGAAATATCCAAGGACCTGTCGTGGAAACACCACATAGACAAGACCGTCAACAAAGGGAACAGTGTCCTAGGGTTTCTTAGGTGTAATCTGAGCAAGTAAAGACTGCAGCATATTTCTCTCTCGTGAGACTGACCAGGCCTCGAATACTGCTCAAACGTCTGGAACCCCCACACCAAGGATCAGGTACACAGGCTAGAGATGGTACAGTGAGGGCTGCTAGATATACAACAAATCGGTATAAAAACACTAGCAGTGTCTGCTCCATGTTGGACCATCCTAAGTGGGAGTCATTGGAATCCAGAAGGCCCAAATCACAGTTGACAATGCTCTGCAAGATCGACAACAACCTTGTAGACATTCCCGCTGATCAGTATCTAACACTTGCCTCAAGTCGAACAAGGGCACACCACAACAGGAAATATCAACACATATCCGCAACCACAAACCCCTACAAGTACAGTTTCTTCCCCCATACTATTGGGACGTGGAACTCCTTACCATCCACCATTGTAGAAGTCCCCAGCTTGGTATCTTTCAAGCAGGGTCTATCTCAACTCACCTTCTAGGCCGTATGCCAGCTACAAGTAAGACCTAATGATTCCCAAAGCTATGCCGGTTGAAGTACACTTATTTCTCTGCGTCACGATAGCCGGACAGGTCTTGGTATGAAGGGGCAAAAATGTAGTTTGGCAATCACTTTCTGTGCTTCTGCCTATAATATTTCTCTGTTCTTTCTTTTCTTGCATGCACCACCATCGTGTGATAGTCAACTGACAAGTGTGACAGAAATCACGTACCATATAGATGTAGAACATTGTATAGGTTTTCTTTTACTTGACTATCAGACGAGGGTGATGCGGGTAAGAAAATAATGAACAAAGTAATAGGAGTAGTGCTTAGTATAGGTAGAAGTATAGAAATTGTCAACCAAGCTACAATTTTTTCCGTTTTTATCCGTTCATACCCAAACCTCTCCTGCTACCATGCCATGGGAGCTGAAAGTTTCGATATAATTGAGCCTTGAGGTAGTTTTGTGTTGCATTTTCGACAGTTTGTATAATAGCGAGCGCAAGCGAGCTCATATGGTATCAAATGAAAGAATTGAGCAAAAATAAATAAATAAATAAATATATGAATCCAATAGGTTGACGATCTGAAAAAAACTACTAATGCGATTACAAAAGAAGTAGTCTATTGTCGTAAACAAGTAGTCTATTGTCGTGAATATGTATATAGCATAATAAAAATATATAAAGAGGTGTAGAAACATCACGAGGTTTTTATTTTCACTGGCAGCTCGAAATACACAGAGATAAAAACATTTACAACAATCAACATTGCGGTAACCCAGATTAGCGCTAACGGAAATTGATGAGGCTGTTCCGGACGTATTCGTGCCAACCCCGAACAGCCGTGTCGTTCCGTAAATGTCACGGAAATAGCTTCAGCTGTATATTTGCGAGCGTAAGGAAATAGATAAATGCAAGCCTATAGTGAGTTTTTATCACTTTTCTTCAAGAGCCAAAATACAACTGAAATTCTAAGTTCATAACCATGCAATTTATTCATCGTGTAACGGTTTTGAATACCATAATCTACCTGAAAACTAAAGTAATCACCATCTCATTTCTGCTGTGTTCAAAATATATATGTATTTTTTGGGGTCAAGGGGAGTAACTTTAGCAAAAATCGTGTTTGGCATTTATGTAAATGTATCTTGACAATAAACGCTCATTTGATAATGTATTGCGTTCCTAAATTGATAAGTAATTTATCGATTTTGTAAACATATTTTTCTATGGTTTCAAGACATCTTCTTTATATTTTTAATAATGCCCACAGCTAAATATTTATCTTAAAATAGATGTTATATATACCGGTAGTGTCGTTGAGAGTTTAATAAGGATATTTGAAAATATGCAAACATCTGAAGTTTTGACTGAAGTAATATATTCTATTCAATTTATTAACTAGTTGCTTTATTAATACGGGTCCTGGGCATTAATAATTCTACAAGAGAATGCTGGTAATTCGTCTTAAAGTTGATTACTTAAAAGAAAAGGAAAGCAACCATGTAAACCAAATCATCCAGACAGTTTATATGGAAAAAAATAGGACTGTACTGGTTTTTTGTCAAAGGTTTTATGCATTCGTACTCAACCATTTTCATTTTCCCCAACACAATGTTGAAATATTAAAGTATTATTTGCAAATATTAAAATACTGTCTAAAAAGACTCAGTATTGCCATGTGTTTAAAACGTACTGTCATGGTATATATTCATCCTTAAACTGGCATTGTTTGTATCAAATTGTATTAAAAGAAAGCAATACAACTGTAACATTTTTGTGTTTTGTTTTTAGCTGTTCGTTTTTCAATACAAGGACCTCTATCCATTCACCTTGAAAGTACACGTACGCACATACATCATATTGGGTATATCTAACATCAATTTGCTCTATTCATAATTTTGCATTGCAGAGATGTTGAGATTTTATTTTCAGTAGGTGATAAAATTTGAGTTACTCGGTTTTTATCCTTAGGTTCTATAGTAAAATAAAAATCTTTGGCAGAGTAAAAATACCATAATTTTCAAGATTTTGATTTTAAAAGATACATATATTGAATCAATTTGCATGAATGTGCATGAAATAGGCAGGGTTTTAAAAGAGTCACTCTGTAGATACCTTAATTTTAACATTAACTTGGTTCAACATCAAGGATTAAGACCGAGTTTATCACCTACCAGAATGTATTGGTTATGTCTTATTTCTGGTCACTGATTGGTCAGTTTTTTTGATGATGCTCTATCAAAATTATGAATAACTACCCAATTTCAGGACCATAATTATATTGATTATGTATGGTTTGGGTAAAGGATATCTACAACATCTAACCAATTACAAGTGACCCTAAACGCTTTATGTTGAATGTTAAACACTATTTTATTCTCAAATATAAATTTTATAATGATTTTAGTCTATAGATAACAGCTATAAATCAATTTATGTACAATTTGACAAACAATTTGAAAACTTGATTCGAAATATAGCTTAAACCTCATATCAATCTTTTCCGACAATTGCTTAATTTGTGATGTCATAAACCATTCATAATTTTGATAGAGCATCATCAAAATAACTGACCAATCAGTGACCACAAATAAGACATACCAATACATTCTGGTAGGTGATAAACTCGGTCTTTATCCTTGATGTTCAACCAAGTTTACTGTTAAAATTAAGGTATCTACAGTGCGATCCTTTTAAAACCCTGCAAATTTCAAATACCTTCATGCAAATTGATTCAATATATGAATTTTTCAAAATCAAAATCTTGAAAATTATCATCTTTTTACTCTGCCAAAGATTTTTATTTTACTATACAGGGCTTCCACTAAGGTTCAAATTTAGGAAGTTCGAACTTCCTGTGTATCAAATTTGGAAGTTCATGGGGAAAATTTAGGAAGTTCCAGTGTTTGGGCATGGCATTAATTTCATACTCAGTCTTTGAGTCAGTGATTTCGCGTGGTGGTGAGGGAAACAACACATCTAAATTGTTAAAAAGAAAAAAGAGATATTTATAATCATCTATATGTTTATAAAAGAAAATATTTGATGGCATCATTATATAAACGGTTTCAAACTAAAAATACTTAATTTGCCTTTGCGTGCCATACCCCACCCACAAGTTTTATACAGTGCAGTGCTTAAGAAATAGGATAGCCCGACGCCCGGGGCTCCTCGAAATCCATTCCGGGCCTGTCTCATTTTGCAGACGAGGAGCCCGTCGGGCCTGTCTAAAAAAAAAAAAAAAATCCCCAAAAAAATCAGTTTTACTGGATCTCAAGCTCAAGTTCCTCAAGACAAAATACTCCCATGTGTATTGTGCAGGGCTCAATCTACAGGGCGATTCGGGCGAAGAACGCGCCCGCGATCTCTTGACTTCGCCTTGGCAGCACATCAAAGCGAAGTTCAAGTCGCCGAAATTTAAAAAAAAAAAAAAAAAAAAAAAAAAAAAAAAATTAAAAAAAAAAAATGAGTTTAAAAAGGTACAGTATAGTAATAAATCCTTTATCATAGAAATTTGCATCACTATTTCAAGCTCATATTATAGAGTAAAAAGAATTAGTGTGCATTACACTGTATTCACTGCATTGCAATATACATGGTGATGACTATTCAACCGTTGTCTACGTTAACACGTTGCATGAAGTCTCCCTAAATTCTCTCCACTTCTCCCTAAAATCACTTGAGGGAGGGAGAAGTGACTTCTCCCTAAGTTCCTGGCCTAGATTGAGCCCTGATTGTGAACTGTGAAAACACTTGCAATAAAGTAATTAAAATGTGTTATACACACATTGAAACAATAAGAAGTTTGAATATTTTGCCTGGCTTCGTGTCGGCAGTTTGTCACAACTTTTGAGGTCGACAATTGTTGACATAAAACTCAATATTCTGCTATTAAGGCTGTGTTTTCTTTCCTTTGTGATAAGAAATACCGTTTTTGTCAATAAAAACACACTAATGCATGAAAAAAAAATCGTTATTGATGGTATTTCGATTGAATGTTTGTGAAATGTTCGGGCCGTAAAAGTGCGGTGTCATAGTAGTTCGGATGGTACATAATTTCGGATTTTTTTTTACATAATCAAATAAGAAAAACTGTCCTTTACAAATATATGTTGGTGAAAAGAAAAATATATATACTTTATATGTATAAATACAGATATAAAGTATATTGCTATTCATTATTTAAGGTGTAAGGAGTTCCTGGAATCCTACTTTTAAATGAATTCTAGTCTAGGCTCCTAATTCTTTACTTGGAGAAAGTGGTGACAAAAAGAAAAAATATAGCCAGAGGAGGCTCTGATAGTCTCATAAAACCTGATTAAAAATTTGGCTCCAAGTTTAGCTCCAGTTTCACCAAGTCGGCTCTGATTATTATCGTTTGGCAAAAGTGCTAGTACTCTCCTTTGCATTGGTTATACATTACTATGTAATATTCTATTCTAACATATTTTAAACGAAATGGTAAATAAGTCCGCTGACCAGGAAGCATAAAGTGGTAGCAAAAAGAAAAATATAGTCAGAGGAGGTTCTGAGCTTGATAAATACATACGTAACAAAATTAATGTGTGCTATAAAAGTGAATAAAGACACATTTCCAATAAGAAAAAAATATTGGACCTTTCCATTTTAAATCAGGGCCTGTCCATTTCAAATCAGGGCCTGTCCATTTCAAATCGGGGCCTGTCCATTTTCAGAAGCAACAAGCCCTGGGCCTGTCTCTTAAAATAATTTTCTTTGAGCACTGCAGTGAATTACATTTTGCAAACAGTTTTCAATTTATCAGTCCAGGAAAGCTTTTAAATTGGCTTACATTAATGAAAGGTATGTAAAACTGTCAAGTGTAGGAATAGATGTAACAGATTCTTTAATTTATTATCAAAGCAATCGTTTTTGCCAGTGATAATTTCACTTCCGTGTTTAGTCTCCATTCGCGAAGAGTTCTTTCCCCTAGGTTAGAGATTATTAAATATTGTTTGTCCTATCAGTACTTTGTTTCTATTTGTAACTTTGATAAATACATAGAAAAATTACACAAAGATATAAAAGTAATAGCCTAAAAAGTATATTCTGTTTGTGTAATGAGTTTCAACTTTGTGGTTAATGAATATAAATTAAGCAATTTGGCATCGAGATTATACTGCTGCTTTCATTTTGTGAAATGCTGGACTATGCCAATTATCTAATTAACACTCTCTCCTCTCACCAGCCATGCGTGTGACCCTTGATAAAAACTGGACAAAACCGGTTTTACCTGTCAATTACAGGCTCCACTGAGTTCTAATTGCTTTACAACTTGTTACGAGTCTCAAATGAAATTAGATTAGATGGGTGGGGCTATAATCGGTAATTTACAGATTATGGGACGTCAGTAGTAAAGAATCGCGGCGCACTTTGAAGTTTTTGGAAGTACACTGTACGCCTTTGAAGTTAATTTTCGCCGTACAACTACGATTTTTGGACGTAATTTACGGCCATACGCCCGTTAACGGAAGACCTGACTATAGAACCTAAGGATAAAAAACGAGTAACAATTTTATCACCTATTGAAAATAAGATAAAATCTCAATATCTCTGCAACAGAAAATTATGAATTGTAAAAGTATGATTCCCATGGTTCACAGAATGATAGATATTTAACAGGTTGACAGATATATCATGTATTCCGGACGGTAAGCTTAAACAGTAGAGTATCGGAATGGCAGTCCAAAAGTCCCAGTTCGAGCCTTGGCCCAGTTCTGCTGCACGTTATTCTAGCCCTGTGACATTTGGCAATTCAGTCTGAACTAGATAAACTCCGATGTTCATACCATGTGCTTCTAGGTATCTTTGGATTTGGGGAATATGCCACCAGGACGTTATTAATATACGTATCTATGACTGTGGAGGGGAATATGCCACCAGGACGTTATTAATATACGTATCTATGACTATGGAGGGGAATATGCCACCAGGACGTTATTAATATACGTATCTATGACTATGGAGGGGAATATGCCACCAGGACGTTATTAATATACGTATTATGACTATGGAGGGGAATATGCCACCAGGACGTTATTAATATACGTATCTATGACTATGGAGGGGAATATGCCACCAGGACGTTATTAATATACGTATCTATGACTATGAGGGGAATATGCCACCAGGACGTTATTAATATACGTATCTATGACTATGGAGGGGAATATGTCACCAGGACGTTATTAATATACGTATCAGGGTTTCCCCCAGAAAATGGTAAAGGCATTTTGTTTTGACATTACATTTACCAAACTGGGCTTGAAAACATAGTGCCTATTAATGGCAAAATAACATACTTTTATGATTTTGGTGCAAAAGGAACAAGAATCACCACAGAAATTCTATTTTTCTTCTTTTAAATTTGTTATTCATGAAAATTAAGAAAATCTTAAGGCATGTTGCTCTGATGAAGGCATTTTGTTTTTCCTTTCTTTTCCAGGAAGGCATGTTGCATGTCATGGTTCAGATATCTAACAGGTAGACCAGTACCTGGTTACATACTTACATATAGCACACAAAATCAGACAGAAACTGTGCTTGCGCTACAAGTTTAACCTATTTCATGTTTAAAACACCATAGTGTTTTAAACATATAATATTCCCCTGATATTATGTTTCCATTTATGGCGTAGTTCTTGAAAAATAAATGTTAACCGCGAAAACGGATCACTCTAAAGTTTGAATGCACTAAAAACGTTCCTATTATCTAACATAAACTCAAATAAGAACATAAAACAGCAGCAAATAAAACCACTTTTGGCTTCTCCTCAGTAATGAAGTAAAACTCACTCTGGTAAATAATTGTACGAGTAGCTTGACCATTTGTGAATGCTGAATTTAATATTTGATAATTTAAACGCCATTTTTACAAATATCAATAACGAATGATCGTCATCATAATTATCCTCATCATCATCACCATTCTCCCATCATTAAATCACCGTCGTCATACACAATATCTCCTAAAGATAATAATTATCATCATCAGCAGCTGCAACACAACAACAGCAAAAGTAGCATCAGCACCATCAGCTTTATTATCATGATAACATAATAACATCATCATCATCATTGAAAATAAGATGTATAAGATGTATGTTATAAGATGTATATGATGTATGTTATAATGTGTAACCTTCTTTAAATAAAGATTTTATTATTATTATTATTATTATTATCATCATCATTATCATCATCATCATCATCATCATCATCATCATCATCATCATCATCATCATCATCATCATCATCATCATCATCATCGTCATCATCGTCATCATCGTCATCATCGTCATCGTCATCATCGTCATCATCGTCATCATCATCATCATCATCATCATCATCATCATCATCATCATCATCGTAGCAGCTATAAACAAAATAATAATTACAGTCAAAACGTCCCCTTTAAAAAAAAAATGACCAATTAAATTATAATATTAAGTTTATAAATCCAAAATTAAATAATGGATTAATTGATAACACTAAGTTCTCATTTTTACACTCTTGTCCTAATTATAATAGAAAATCAATAAATACATTAGTAGTATACAAAATGAGGGTACCAGGACAGTTTCTTTGAGTGGCGTTTTATGCAAAGAGTCAGTAAATTTATCAGCTGGCAAGCCAACCAACAAATTTAAAACTCGTTACAACCCCCCTCAAAGAAAACTCCCCAGTAAACTATTTATAAATAATTGATAACATAACTTGCTACGTTTTTAATCAACCCCAAATAAAACAACTGTAGATTAGGTAATCAAAGTAGTATATAATCTAGGGGAACTGGCGCAGTTTTTTTGAGGGGCGTTTTATGCAACGAGTCAGTAAATTTGTCGGCCTGCAAGCCAACCGACAAATTTAAAACTCGGGGGTTTAAACCGGTTCTAGGGTTCACCAAACCTCACACTTACCCTACAGTCATCCCATTAAAACAGGACAGTGTAAATAAAGAAATCACCGCCATGATCTAATCTCTAACCAACAAGGCAGCATCAATAGGCAATATAAGTAAAACACAAATATGCTCGTGTAAATATAATACAAAAAAACAATAGCCTAGAAAGCCACAATGAAGGTACTCAATGACTTGGCAGAAGCCAGAGCAGTAAGAGATTAAGCCATTAAGGGCACGACAAGAAAGATCATGGACAAACATCAAACGCCACCGTCCCAATGGGCTTTAGGTAGGCGTCATCATAGGGTCCACAGCCTGTCCGGTCATCGTACAATTAAAGAGGAAAGCATAGTGGTGAACTGTAAAAGGGTTCACCACCAAGCATGCAGTATGTTTCAAAATGATAGGGTCATAACCTCTTTTGATAAACTTTTTAACAAGTTTAACAAAGATAGTATGAAAGTGATCATGACCAAGAATCTTACGAAGTTTATAAATCACATCACCATAGAAGTCAGGTTGTGATAGTCCTTGTCGCAGAAGATTCCTTAAATTATTTTTATATTTGGAAAGAAGATCAGGGTTACGATAATAAAATTTTGCAAAGGTTTTACGAAGTTTATGGTAACGGTAACCCTGATTGAGTAGCTTTTTAGTTATACAAAGATAACGAATATTAAAGTCCTCAACTCGAGTACAAGCTCTTGAAAAACGAATAAGTTGAGACACATACACATCATAAGAAGTTGCTCGGAGAACATCCCCATCCAAGTGGGGATAATTAACAATGTCAAAATTAAAATCATCGCTCTGGTCATAGATTTTGCTAATTATTTTACCATTTTCAATCGAGAGATCTAAATCAAGAAAAGAAGCGTTATTATCAGATATATTAGCTTTGTTAAGCTGAAGTTCTTTAGGATAAATATAACTAACCA
This sequence comes from Cyrtodaria siliqua, assembly GCA_037043455.1. Lineage (NCBI taxonomy): Eukaryota > Metazoa > Mollusca > Bivalvia > Adapedonta > Hiatellidae > Cyrtodaria > Cyrtodaria siliqua. The sequence continues at coordinate 260,351 of JAWPHD010000935.1, forward strand.
TAGTTGGAAAGAAAGGGTTGTCAATGTTCAATATGTCAACCAGATACCGAGAGGTGTCATTAAGGCTTCAATAACATCTGCCTGGGTATCTGGTGAAAGACTCAACATGAAATCCCTTTCATAGCAAAATAAAAACAAATCTGCGACAAGTGGTGGACAGTTCGTACCCATAGGGATACCAATAATTTGTCTATAAACGGTGGTTCCATACCTGACGAAAATATTATCTAATAGGAAGATGAGTGCTTCACAAACTTCATAGCAAGTCCACATAGTATAATTGTCTAAACTGCCGTTAGTAAAAAATGCTTTTATATTATTACATGCCAAAAATGTAGTATTTTCTCTAGCGAATGTTTTTTGAATAAGAGAATTAGCTTGTCTTTAATAAGGTGACGTGGTAAGGTTGTATATAGTGTAGAGAAGTCATAAGTGCTTATTTATGAAACTTGACCTTTATTGAAAATTTTATCAAGAACGTCTCCTGAATTTTTTATAGACCAAAATAAATTAATCCCAGAGTTTTCATAAGTTTTATCACAATATAGTTTAACGTGATCTTTAACGGCAGTAAGACAAGAAGTTAAAAGTTTGGAGATGTTTGTTGTGGTGCAGACACTAGAATTCGAAATAAAGCGAGCCTTATATGGATTTTTATATAATTTAGGAATCCAGTACATAGTAGGCAGTTTATTTTGCTTATCGTTTACACCAGCCTTTTTTACTGGTCCTTTCGGACCAACGAGCCGAATATAGGTGGCTTTGAAATAGAATACCGCTTAAGCCGGTGCTAGGGGGCGTGAGAAGTGTTGCTTCTTTCATTACTTCTCATGAACAGACTCAATGCTGCTTTATTCTCTTAATTGTGTTTGTTGCTCTCAAAGGATCACCTTTATCAGTATTTAATGAAAGTAGTGCACCGAGTGATATGTGCGGAAACAACATCATCCTCAGTAGAATTAACTGGAGTATACGAATTGGTGCTGCCGAGTTCCAGAGATAAAACACTGACGTAATGTAGGCGTCAAACAATAATTACATTATTAGCTGCTTTATCTGCAGGAACTAAAACAAATTTATTATGAAATTCCTGAATTCCCGATTTTAAATTACGAAAGGAAAACCTAGGTCTCGGAGAGAGTAAAGAGGGGTTAGCATTATACAAGTTAATACGTGTATCTATAATTTTCAGAATTGACTTTTTCCAAGTAGAAAGTGAGTTTGGGTCCGCATGTTCTCTACGACACCATATGATACTAAAATCTTCAATGGAGTGGGCGATCTGGGCACGACAGGCATTAAAATCAATAGTTGAAGGTAATCTATATTTAGGACCTTTCGAAAACAAATAACGAATACGTTTATCAATAATATCAAAATTACCAGTGATGACATGACCTGCTGGAGCATAGCAAAATGTTGATGTGTTGCATTCACATTCCTTAGGAGTATTATGTTCTATATCAAGGTCAGAAACTATTTTGTTGTAGTTGAAAATAATATTTCTAATAGGCTTTTTATACTTATAACAAATTACAGGACTTTCGGAATTTTTGAAATATTTTGGGATAGAATCAACTACATGAGTATCTCGAAAAATACTAGGCATGTCAATGAAATCAATACCTTTATTAATATATAGTAGTTTTAGAAAATGCCTGACGTGATCAGACTCCTTGTCAATATGGGGTCGGAGAGCATGTTGTGTGTAGCTTTGAACTATGGAAGCAGTGTTATACAAGGGATCTGTAAGAATGAAAATGTTGTCGGCTTTCAATTTCATTGTTATCAACCATTTGTTTATTGATTTCTCCAATCCGTGTATTAATATTTTGAACACCAGATCTTATTTATTCACTTAATTTCTTGTAGTTTTCGCTATCTTTCAATCCATCTTCTTTTTTTCTAACTCTTTTAAAGCATCACCCAGAAGTTTTATTTCATCTTTTAAACCGTTTTGAATTTCAATCATTTTTTCACGGTTTGTTTGTAATTGCTTTTGTATCAGACTTATATTGTCACCAACACCTGTTGTCAAATTTTTCATCATGTCTGGAATTTTATCAATACTATAATCGCGTATATCTTTGTTATTCTTCTTTGAGTAAATTGCCTTGTTGCTGCATCATCTGCTTTTTCTGGATTGCTAACATTAGTAATTCTATTTTTATCCATGTTGAGATCACTTCTCAGAATATTTTCCTGAATTTTACCCTTGTGAAGATAATTAACCAGGTGTTTATGTTTTGCATACTCAGACAGCACAATACCAACATTTGTAATATTAACACCGCCTGAAGTAGTTTCCTCACTTCCGAGATCATTTAAAAGTCCCATTAATATGATTAGATTAAATTTTGCCGTTGAAGTTTCTTTTGACCAACTTCCTAGGACGATCGAGATACAAAAAGTCATACTGTTTGTCGGTTGCTTTTCTGTACTGCTCTTTGCTAACACCCTGTTTGTTGGAAAGCATACCCAGCTCACGATTAACTGGAGTCGCGAAGAAGATGTAGTGAGAACAGTTCAAACGAATGTCTTTGGGAGTTTTGTAGTAGGATTGTGACAAGTAAATCACGCAACAATATGCCTGACTTGGATGAAATAATCGACAATATCATTTTGGTTACGCTCGCAAACATAATCATCAAAAATAGCTATCTTTTGAGTATCAGAATCCAAATCATTCACAGGGATAATTTGATCATTCGAACACTCCAGTATATCTTCGACCGGAATTTTATTCTTTTTTGCTATCTTTTCAAGTTTTTGTGACAAGACCTTGTACTTTGACTGTTCCAAGTTTTTAGCAAACAAATAAATCTTGTCGTAGTAAACCAAAGGTTTTAACAACATGTGAACTAATGTGTTTATCTTGCCAGATCCTGAATTACCACATACAAGCATCCTAAAACAAAAGTCTGGCATGAAGTTCCATATCTGTTTGAAATTACCGTTGTCTGTTTTCATGGTATAGTTTGAAATTTCCATTATAATAATATACTTGGATAATATTATCTAACCTACTAGTATAATGTCTAAAGTTTATTGTGGAATAAAAACAATCCCATCTGGGAAAAAACTCGGAACAGAAGCAGAATGTTCAAAACTAATCAAGTCAGATATTATGGTTTTACAGCGCACTGCATGTTTAGTGATTGACCCCTCTACAGTCAGTCATTACTCTTCACTTTTCACTTGTGCGATGACTGGACTACCTCTTGGGACTCTATGATTGTACCTACTGAAACCCCAACTAAGGGAGGTGGGTGCATGAGCTTTCGTCCCTCGGGTTTTCTGGTCGTACCCTAGATTGGTTTTCTCTTTAGCTGCAACTACTATGGTTGTTCAGTACGATTCTATTATTTTGTATGTATATCTTTAGTTGGTTTCTCTGGATGTGGACTTTATTGTTAGAGATTTCCTTTTGATGGGATGTAGTTTTGTTTACACTGTCTTGTCTATTTGGGCGCTGAAGACAGGATAATAGCGAGGATTGTGCCCATATAAAATCGATTCAAGCTAACTAGTAGGCCTTATTGCCTACTGACCGTTCAAGTCGGTAACCCTGTCTTCACCACCCTTTCTGTTGTTTTTTGTCTCTTTCATTGTAGTTTCAAGTCCTTGTTTGCAATATAGAGCGGACCTACGATGCCATTGCGTTCGGACGCTGTGGTTTCTATAGGACCCTATATATCTTTTGGTTAAAGTAGTCAAGGATGTACAAAAAACAAAAGAGTCACCACCAAAACCTTTTACATTTAGAGCAAAAAAGCCGGGAAGCATATCAGGAACCGACAAGCAAGCCATACAACTGTTTCACCTTGCAACAGGATGGGAAATATATGGTTTGAAAAAGCAACTAGCCAACAAAACAAGAACAGCAAAAGAAAAGACAGAGCTTAGGGCTAAAATAGCACGTGCGGAAAAACAACGAGCACTGACCTTATCAAATATTGCCAAATTAAACAAAGCACCAGCCAAGAAAGCAACCAAGAAATAAATCATGCATGTTTTACAACTTAGCTTATTTTATTTTATTTTTATCTAACCTTATAGTATACATGTCTTTGTTAAAGTGGAAAGAATTAGCTGATAAAATGCAAACATCGAGTAATCTTGTCAAACAATACGAGAATAAAGTTATTCAGAAAAGACTAGAAAAAGGAGCTAGTCGCGATTTGTACAAAGAAATATTTAAACCGGTGACTAGTGAAATAAAAGATCAGTCAGTACAGTTACCTAAGCAGTTAGCAACTCTTCCAAAAATAAGTCAGCAGTTAGCTACTCTTCCAGAAATAAGACAACAATTAGCCACTCTTCCTAGAGCTATAGGTGAGGAAGCACAAGAGTATCGCAATTATGAAGGGTTGCCCCAGTTATTTCATGAAGAATCTGATAAAGCAAGATCAGATGCAAAGCGCGTGGCATTAATTAAGGGTGATTTGGATGCTGGTATTGATAAAGCGGTGATGGAATCATATGGCTTCCCATTACCATCACAGATAGTTGAAGAAGAATATGAACATAATGCAAAATACGCACTTGAAAAGCTTTCTGCCATATTCTATCATATTGGACAGGGCAAAGCTCGCCTAACGAAACAAAAAGAAAAAGACCCATTGAAAAAAAACCACATGAACAGGAAAAAGATCAACTACAAAAAGAGATAGACGAATTGAATAAGTATAGAAATAGAATTAGGGATATACTTGCGAATAGTGAAGTCTTCTATTTGGGAGAAGGATTACAACAAAAATTCATACAAAGTTAGTAAAGATGACCACTATGGTGTGTTACAAATTGATTTGCCTAAAGTTACCGGCCATCATAAACTTATTGCTAGACAAGGAGAAACAGTTGTGCTAGATCTGAAAGTGGATGATGATTTTATTGAATTGATAACGAAGCGTTACAACAATGGAAAAGCATACTCGAAGCTATCCCAAAATGCATTCAAGGAACTGAGAGAATTATCTGGTTTGCCGATTCATAAAAGTTCTTCAAAGTACAAGAAGATTTTAGGGGGTTGTGTAGAATATTACAATAGTACCTATGATTTGGTTAATGATCTGGAGTTAGTATGTGGGAGTATTGAATCGGGAAATAATAGTCCACAGTTGACGAATAAAGGTATTAGCATAATCGACGAGTTATTAAAAAATGGTAATATATCAGCCGAAGAACATGAGCAATTGTTATAATATATTATAATGAAAGAAATTAAAAGCAAGGAGGAATTAATTAGTTGATTGACTCGACAAGCGGCAGCATACAGACTTAGTTACAAATTATGCGGCAGAATTAACACGGGGTTACATATCACAAGTGGGATAATTGGTTGTACCGCCGCACTGGTATTAATCCCCGCAGTTCCTGCTTTCATAGCTATCGTTGGAGCAACTCCCCCAATAATTGCGGTTTTGATGAACACAACTAAAATAGCAGAGAAAAAGGTTTTATTAAAATCATATCATAGGAGTTTCAAACAACTTCTTTCATATGTGCAAACATCTAATATGCTAGATGGAGAGATAATCTCATCATGCTTTTCTAAAATACTCCACCTGCAGCAAAGTGATAGTTTTACTGAGCCCTTGGAAAGGTATATTGAGAAGTATAAATGGTTACTAGTTCTTTTTCAACCTGTTTCCATATAGTATCGTACTTGTCTCTAGTAGCTTTTGTCTTAATTGGTTTTGTTTCTTTTTTTATTTCTAATAACTCAAATATCTTCTGGAAAATGTAATTAAATTTAATTACTCTTTTCCGGCCTCCTATCTTATCTAAAAATTGTACAGTCTTATAAAACAAATCCTCGCATCTCTGCTTGTCTATTGAGGATAAATTGTACCCTCCCACAAGTTATTCTAGATGATATCTTCTATGATAAACGCTTTTCTTGCGAACTCCCCGATAAGCTATAACAAGATCATATCCATTGTGGGTCCCACATTCGAAACAAATACGTTCTCCGTTGAAAACCTCGCAAGTGCTATTACAATTTGCACATGCATACGTGCAATTATAGCAAAGTCTATACCCAACACATTTTTTACAGTGCGTCTTTTTGTCGACTATGTAAAACAAAAAACAATCCATGCAAAATTCAGAAGAATCAAAAACACCTAATAATCTCTTACAATATATACAGTTCATCATATAATATACTATTATTATTATTTATTTAATTAGGGCTTAAAAGAATAAGAATAGTATAATATCATATGGTATACACGGATAATATAAAAAGTCTCAGAAAAGATTGTGAGAAGCAGGCTTTGTTGGTTGATTTTGAGGGTACAAATAAACTATTAATTTTAGCAAACTTCAAGGATTTGACTGAAAAGATTATAACCGAAGCCTAGAAGATGAACTTACCATGGAAAATAAGAAAACGTGATATCGAAAGATTAAACAGATCGCGTGATAAAATGATCACACGAGCGACTAACGGTCCCATAACTATTGATTTTTTATTTATTACTACGGTAAGTTATTGAAAGAGGGAATTGATATTATTTTTTATGCTGGTTAAATTAATTAATTAGGGCTTAAATAATTCTGTATTATATATATTATATAATGAGTGTGAAAGAAATCAAAAGATCCCCGAAACAATATAGTAAGATTTTCTCTGTTGGTATTGTGGATAGATTAAGTCCACTCGCTCAGCTTCGTCTGACGCGAGAAACAGTCACAGAATTCCTCAAGATGAAATTAAAAAGAACGGGTGGTTTTAAATTGAGTGTTGCTTTGAAAATGACTTTCGCTAAATCGACTGGAGGTGCAGCTTCCATGACTACATACAAAACAGCTTACTTTACATCAAAGGCGGCAATAATCTTAAATGAAAAGGATATCAAGGGTGCTTTAATAGATTCAGCAACTGATGAAATTGCGAGTAGAATTGGAAGCTGGTTTTCTGAGGGAAGTGGATGGACAGTGGAATCAGTGGATATGCATTATGTAAACAGGGTGAAGTATAAGCCTTTAAGGGGTAGCTCTTATTTTTAGTTACCAAAAGAACTTTCTAACCCTATGAAAGGTCTAATAAATATAATAAATGAAAAAGATGATGAGTGCTTCAGATGGTGTCATTTGGCATATAAATTTCCTGCTGCAAAAGATCCTCAAAGAATAACAAAGTACAAAAAGCACATTGTTGATCTCGATTACATCGGAATTACATTTCCTGTTACGTTAAAGCAAATCCCAAAAATAGAAAAACAAAATAATATATGTTTTAATATATTTGGATACGAAAAAAGTGGGGTGTATCCTCTATACATATCAAAAACCACAGCTGAAGAAGAATGCGATATGCTTTTGATTGTCGAAGTAGAAAAAAGTCATTATGTGTGGATCAAGGATTTTAATCGGTTAATGCATAATCAGACGTTAAGCGAGAGGGGTTCAAATCATTCGCTGTTGTTTAAGCCCCTCCTGTCAATAATGCCCCGACGAAGCTCCAGCTGTCAATTATGCCCCTAAATGGCGTTTCACAACAAAAGGGACGTAACACGTATATACTGCGATTTTATTGTGAAAACGCCATTTATAACAGATTAAGGGGAGGAAGTTTTGTATTGTAATCGTTTAGTTGAAGCACACGTCGATATTGAAAAAAACACATGCTATGGTGTTAGAGTTATAAAATAGATTAGATGTATATGTTTCTTATATTTTGCCACTATCTACACGCAATTTCATTTATTATGTGCAATTCTGTTGACGAATAACCGATTACCACGTGTATAGCTCTCCCTGCACACGGACCTTCTGAGGATGGCATACTTTCATAGTAGGCTTACCAGAGGAAATCGAACCTGTGACGTCTGGGACGAGAGGCAAGTATGACCAAGTATGCTAACCACTCATCCACCACAACAATATGACTGGAAGAAATTGTTATTTTCAATAGACAGGTTGAAGGAAATAAACATAAAAAAGACAACAAAAAAAGAAAAACAAATCAGAAAAAAACTTCTTTTGTTATATTATATTTCTGTATAGAATAGACCTGTATACAAACATCAAAACATATTTAAAAAAGGATTGTTTCTGGTGTACAGTTTTTCATTTATTGATATGCTCTGATGTTGTGCTCTGCTGTTGTACATGTCTACTACAGTCCCTTACATGGGGTAGGAATTTTGGTGTACAGTTTTGCAATTATTTGATATGTTTTGATATTTGTATACAAGTCTAGACAAAAACAAACAATCAGGTTTTTGATTTTTTTAAGATCTTTTTGTTTTTAAAGATTTTTTTAGGTCCAAACGCGTTCCTTCAACCTTTGTTTCAATACCGTTCTTCTAGTTACAATTGATTGCAAATCGGGTCCTGATATGGTCTGGGATGTCGTGTTCTAAGGTGGATATAATATATCGGCATGGAATGTCTTCGATTCCTAGCACACATTCTCTAATTCACAAAAAGCAGAGTATACATCTGTCATGATGCTATGCATAACGCTCACGCAATAACTTTCACGCACGGTGCCGTAACCAGACATAAACTGACACCGAGGCAAAGAAATATATTGGGTGAGAAGTGGGTCGTGGGTCGGGGAGGGCAAGGGCGGATCCGGGGGGGGGGGTGTATGGGTGCACCAGGCTTAAATCTGAAAAGTAATAATTATATGCATATAGTAAGCTTTTGTTGGTTGGGGTGTACAGGTGGTAGTGGGATGGGTCTAGGAGCGGGTCCAGTGCGGGCACCGGGAGCACCCCTACCTAAAATCTGAAACGTATGTACTTTGATTGTTCTTTGGTTGTTAGTTAGGCAGTGGGGTGGGGGCATGGGCGGATCCAGTTTGCATAAATCCATAAAATAAAGTCTTCTTACTTTAGAGCATGCACCCTCCTCAGGGGCGGATAAAGGATTTGACATTGGGGGTGGAGCGCAAGTTAAAAAAAACAAGTTATAACCAAAACACACGCACTCACGCACGCACTCAAGTTAAGGGGTGATGCGCAACTTTAAAAAACACTATTTACAGCCAACCCACAACCACTGCCCCATCCCCCCAAAAAAACACAAACAACACTCAACAGCAACAACAACAAAAAGCACAAAGCACAACACAACAACTATATTTGTCACATAATGCGTACAAGTCACATATTGCATATTAAGTTTTGACGCATTATATGAATCACATTCGCCTTTTATTTAAAAAATAATTAGGAAGTAGTAACGGCTTAGGAAATAAACAGTAGGCGAATGTGAGAATACATACAGGGGAGAAGCCATACAAATCAAATATATTAAGCCATTCTGTTATATTTCGTTAAATGATAGCAAGTGATAATATCTAGGTGATGTGAGAGATATCCTGATAAGAGAAATACGATGTCTCTGTCATCTGTTAACTTTCATTTTGTTCCCCGTGAGGTTGCGGGGTAGACCCCCAACCCTCCCCCGCCACCCCCCCCCCCCCCCCCACACACATTCATATTCATTTTGTAATTTTTTATCATGCCCATCATGACACCGCGTATGCAAACGTGGAAACGTGGCTCCATCGTAAATGGAGTGTCTATTATAGAATTTGCAGCAATTCTGCAGTTTTGCAGGTAAGAAGGTTCTAGGCCCAATCTTCATATTTTATCTTGATGTAAATGGAGGATGAGCCTGGCACGTTCGTTCCTGTTAGGCGCCATTTAAACTTTCATGTGTTGTTGCTCCTTAAAACACAAATCAATTCAATTAACTTTTTTAAACAGTAGTCGAATGTGAGTATGCATACAGGAGAGAAGCCATATAAGCTACATACATTAAGATATATCAAGACAGGTTCATGAAGAGATCAAGCAATGCATGCATAAACAGCCGCCATACAGCAATAGATTAAACGTTAACAACCAAGCGTGCATGCATAAAACTCACCAACGAGAAGAATACCTCATCGATCTAGACATTTTCGTACGACTAGTTAATGTTTTTCAGGTGAATATCTCTGGATTTTTACATTTCGACATATCTCGCGCTGACACGTATTCTGTGTTTTGAAACTTAAACCCGAACACAGCTAACACAAATCGACAACGTTAACAGGCAAACGTCAGATATGTGAGTAGGTTGAGTTTCTAAGTACGAAACAAGACGAGGTGCGGGGAATATACTCTGTCCACCCGTCTCAGGTTATGGGGAGAGGTGCTAGCCCACTGTTCTTTTTTTAAACTACACACATTCATTTCTGATTATCATGACAGCCGCTTTTGATGAATGACCGTTCACTATTCGGGAAAGGTACATGTACTGTGAAACTGCCATCCTTCGAAGGGGATGTTAAGCCCTTGACCAGGCCTATGTACAGGAAGGGCCACACCCTATATAAGTATGCTCCTTACACATTTTGCTGTAATTCTGTGTTAATCAGTGACAACATGCCAGCAAAGCCTTCCTCGGAAACGAACTCACTTGGGGAAAAACATTGCTTGCAAACAGGTAGGGTAAACGAAAAGACAAGTATGCATACACACTGGTGAGAAACCGTTTAAGGATATGACTATATTGTCCCTTTGGTCTTTCAAGGAAGTGACCTAAACAATTTATTTTGTCCTTCAAGACTTTAGTGACGCTAATTCTTGAAATTGTCCTTGAGGACAGTACAAAAGCCATGGAAGCCAGTAGGTGATATTTTCGTAGAGTTTAGTAGTACTGACTGTATTCGTTTTAGGACAGCTCTAACGCTAGCCGGCGATATTGCCCCTGAGGACAGTACTAACGCTAGCTGTTGATATTGCCTCTGAGGACAGTACTAACGCTAGCTGTTGACATTGCCCCTGAGGACAGGACTAACGCTACCTGTTGATATTGACTTGTGGACGGTACTAACTCTAGCTGTTGATAGTATCCCTATAAGACGCTGGCTGTTGATATTGTTCATGTGGATGTTAAAGACAATAGCTGTTGATATTGTAGTTCTACAGCTAGCTCTTGATAACGCCCCCGAGGACATTACTAACCATAACTGTTGGTATTACACTTAGGACAATACAAACGCTGGCTGTTGATATTGCCCTTGAGGACAATACCAACGCAGGCAGTTGATATTGCCTTTGAGGACAGTACTAACGCTAGCTGCTGATATTGCCTCTGAGGACGGTACTTACGGTCGCAGTTGATATTGCCTCTGGGAAGCCGTACTAACGCTATATTTTGAAATTGGCGCAGAAGACAGTATAAACGCTAGCTGTTGATATTTCCCTTTAGGGCAGTAATATAAGTGGCTATTGATATTGCCAATGAGGACAGTGTTAAAGCTAGCTGTTGATATTTTCCATGAGGACAAAACTAACGCTAGCTGTTGATATTGACCCTGGGGACAGTACTAACGCTAGCTGTGGATATAGCCCATTATGACAGTCTTAACGCTACCTGTTGATATTGCTCATGAGCACATTACTAACTCTGGCTATTGATTTTGACACTGAGGACAATACTAACGCAGGCTGTTGATATTGTCCCTGAGGACATTACTTACGCTGGCTGTTGATATTGCCCATTAGGACAGTACTAACGCTTGCTGTTGACGTTGCCCCTTTGGACAGTACTAACGTTAGCTGTTGATATTGCCCCTGAGAACAGTACTATCGATAGCTGTTGATTTTGACCCTGTGGACATTACTCACACTGGATATTGATGTTGCCCCTTAGGACAGTACTAACGGTGGCTGTTGATATTGCCCCTGAGGACATTAATAACGCTGGCTGTTAACAGTGTCCATCAGGACAGTACTAACTCTGGCTGTTGATATTGCCAATGAGGCAACTACTAACGATATATATTGAGATTGCCCCTGAAGGCAGTACTAACGCTAGATGTCGATACTCCCCTTAGAACAATAATAACGCTCACTGCATTGATATTGCCCCTGGGGCCAGTATTAACGCTAGCTGTTGATATTGCCAATGACGGCAGTACTAACGCTGGCTGTTGATATTGCCTCGGAGGACAGTACTCCACTAGCTAACGCTATATTTTGAAATTGGCGCAGAAGACAGTATAAACGCTAGCTGTTGATATTTCCCTTTAGGGCAGTAATATAAGTGGCTATTGATATTGCCAATGAGGACAGTGTTAAAGCTAGCTGTTGATATTTTCCATGAGGACAAAACTAACGCTAGCTGTTGATATTGACCCTGGGGACAGTACTAACGCTAGCTGTGGATATAGCCCATTATGACAGTCTTAACGCTACCTGTTGATATTGCTCATGCGCACATTACTAACTCTGGCTATTGATTTTGACACTGAGGACAATACTAACGCAGGCTGTTGATATTGTCCCTGAGGACATTACTTACGCTGGCTGTTGATATTGCCCATTAGGACAGTACTAACGCTTGCTGTTGACGTTGCCCCTTTGGACAGTACTAACGTTAGCTGTTGATATTGCCCCTGAGAACAGTACTAACGATAGCTGTTGATTTTGACCCTGTGGACATTACTCACACTGGATATTGATGTTGCCCCTTAGGACAGTACTAACGGTGGCTGTTGATATTGCCCCTGAGGACATTAATAACGCTGGCTGTTAACAGTGTCCATCAGGACAGTACTAACTCTGGCTGTTGATATTGCCAATGAGGCAACTACTAACGATATATATTGAGATTGCCCCTGAAGGCAGTACTAACGCTAGATGTCGATACTCCCCTTAGAACAATAATAACGCTCACTGCATTGATATTGCCCCTGGGGCCAGTATTAACGCTAGCTGTTGATATTGCCAATGACGGCAGTACTAACGCTGGCTGTTGATATTGCCTCGGAGGACAGTACTCCACTAGCTAACGCTATATTTTGAAATTGGCGCAGAAGACAGTATAAACGCTAGCTGTTGATATTTCCCTTTAGGGCAGTAATATAAGTGGCTATTGATATTGCCAATGAGGACAGTGTTAAAGCTAGCTGTTGATATTTTCCATGAGGACAAAACTAACGCTAGCTGTTGATATTGACCCTGGGGACAGTACTAACGCTAGCTGTGGATATAGCCCATTATGACAGTCTTAACGCTACCTGTTGATATTGCTCATGAGCACATTACTAACTCTGGCTATTGATTTTGACACTGAGGACATTACTTACGCTGGCTGTTGATATTGCCCATTAGGACAGTACTAACGCTGGCTGTTGATGTTGCCCCTTTGGACAGTACTAACGTTAGCTGTTGATATTGCCCCTGAGAACAGTACTAACGATAGCTGTTGATTTTGACCCTGTGGACATTACTCACACTGGATATTGATGTTGCCCCTTAGGACAGTACTAACGGTGGCTGTTGATATTGCCCCTGAGGACATTAATAACGCTGGCTGTTAACAGTGTCCATCAGGACAGTACTAACTCTGGCTGTTGATATTGCCAATGAGGCAACTACTAACGATATATATTGAGATTGCCCCTGAAGGCAGTACTAACGCTAGATGTCGATACTCCCCTTAGAACAATAATAACGCTCACTGTATTGATATTGCCCCTGGGGCCAGTATTAACGCTAGCTGTTGATATTGCCAATGACGGCAGTACTAACGCTGGCTGTTGATATTGCCTCGGAGGACAGTACTACCACTAGCTGTAGATATTGTATTTGAGGACAGTACTAATGTTACCCGTTGATGTTGCCTCTGAGGACAGTACTACCGCTCATCATAGTATCTCTATGGTGGTTAAAACAAAGGCTGATGATAGTGCACATGTGGATGTTAAAGACACTAGCTGTTTGTTTCCGTATGGACAGTACATACGATAGCTGTTGATACCTGTGCATGTTACTGACTAGCTGTTGATATTACACCTGAGGATAGTTCGAACACTAGCGTGTGATAGTGCCCCTGAGGACATTATTAAAGCTAACTGTTGATAATTCACCTTAGGACAGTACTAACGCTAGCTGTTGATATTGCCACTGAGGACAGTAGTAGTTGGTATTACACTTCAGAACATTACTAACGCTGGCTGTTGATATTGCCACAGAGCACCATACTAAAGCAGGCTGTTGATAATGCACCTTAGGAGAGTACTAACGCTAGCAGTTGATATTGCCACTGAGGACAGTACTTACGTTAGTTGTTGGTATAGCACTTCAGGACAGTACTAACGCTTGCTGTTGATATTGCCAATGAGGACCATACTAACGCAGACTGTTGATCTTGAGGTCAGTACTAATCCTAGCTGTTTATATGACCCCTGAGGATAGTACTAACACCAGCTGCTGATATTGCCCCTTAAGATAGTACTAACGCTAGCTGTTGATATTGCCCCTGAGGACAGTACTAAACCTAGCTGTTGATATGGCCCCTGAGGACAGTACTAACACCAGCTGTTGATATTGACCCTTAGGACAGTACTATCGCTAGCTGCTGATATTGCCTCTGAGGACAGTACTAAACCTAGCTGTTGATATTGCCCCTGAGGACAGTACTAAACCTAAATGTTGATATGGCCCCTGAGGACAGTACTAACGGCAGCTGTTGATATTGCCCCTTAAGATGGTACTAACGCCAGCTGTTGATATTGCCCCTAAGGACAGTACTAACGCCAGCTGTTGATATTGCCCCTTAGGATAGTCCTAAACCTAGCCGCTGATATTGCCCCTTAGAACAGTAATAACGCTGGCTGTTGATATGCCCCTGAGGATAGTACTAATTATAGATGTTGATACTGCCCCGTTGGATATTATTAAGCTGTTGATATTGCCCCTGAGGAGAGTACTAAACGTAGCTATGATATTTTCCCTAAGGACAGTAATAACGCTAGCTGTTGATATGGCCCCTGAGGACTTTACTATCGATAACTGCTGATATTTCCCCTACGGACAGTACTAAACTAAGCTGTTGATATGGCCCCAGAGGACAGTACTAACGTCAGCTGTTGATATTGCCCCTTAGATAGAACTAACCCTAGCTGTTGAAATTGCCCCTGAGGACAGTAATAAACCTAGCTGTTGATATAGCCCCTGAGGACAGTACTAACACCAGCTGTTGATATTGGCCCTTAGGACAGTACTATCGCTAGCTGTTGATATTGCTCCTAGGGACAGTACTAAAACTAGCTGTTGATATGGCCCCAGAGGACAATACTAACGCCAGCTGATATTGACCTGTAGGATAGTACTAAAAGTAAGTATAACCTTAGCTGTTGATAATGCCCCTTAGAACAATATTAATGCTAGATGTTAGTTTAAACATATTTATTTTACATCGATTGTAACGAAAGCTCAATGAACTTATTTGAATCACTCTCGATGTCTTCCTGGGTAGAACCAGTACTAAGCAATGCAGATAAAGTGTCTTGCTCAGAGACACAACGCATATGGCAATGGCGGGAATCGAACCCACGACTTTTGGATCATGGGTCCATCGCTCTATCACTAGACCACAGCGCAAACGCTAGATGTTGATATGGCCCCTGAGGATAGTACTAATTCTAGCTGTTTATATTGCCTATAAGGACATTACTAAGCTGTTGATATTGCCCCTGAAGACAGTAATAACGCCAGCTGTTGATATTGCCCCTTAAGATAATACTAACGTTAGCTGTTGATATTGACCCTAAGGACAGTACTAACGCCAGCTGTTGATATTTTTCCTTAGGATAGTCCTAAACCTAGCCGTTGATATTGCCCCTTAGAACAATAATAACGCTATCTGTTGATATGGCCCCTGAGGATAGTACTAATTCTAGGTGTTGATATTGCCCTTAGGACATTATTAAGCTGTTGATATTGCCCCTGAGGAGAGTAATAAACGTAGCTGTTTATATTGCCCCTAAGAACAGTAATAACGCTAGCTGTTAATATGGACACTGAGGACTTTACTATCGCTAGCTGCTGATATTGCCCCTAGGGACAGGACTAAAACTAGCTGTTGATATGGCCACATAGGACAGTACTAACGTCAGCTGTTGATATTGCCCCTTAAGACAGAACTAGCCCTAGCTGTTCATATTGCCCCTGAGGACAGTAATAAACCTAGCTGTTGATATAGAGCCCGAGAACAGTACTATCGCTAGCTGTTGATACTGCCCCTAGGGACGGTACTAAAACTAGCTGTTGATATGGCCCCAGAGGACA
This sequence comes from Cyrtodaria siliqua, assembly GCA_037043455.1. Lineage (NCBI taxonomy): Eukaryota > Metazoa > Mollusca > Bivalvia > Adapedonta > Hiatellidae > Cyrtodaria > Cyrtodaria siliqua. The sequence goes on from JAWPHD010000935.1 coordinate 276,442, forward strand.
GTACTAACGCCAGCTGCTGATATTGCCCCTGAGGATAGTACTAACGCCAGCTGTTGATAATGCCCCTTAATAAATGCTGATAAAGGTGATCCTTTGAGAGCAACAAACACAATTCAGAGAATAAAGCAGCAGACTCGGTTTTATTGAGTCTGTTCATGAGAAGTAATGAAAGAAGCAACACTTCTCACGCCCCCTAGCACCGGCTTGATATGGCCCTTGACGACAGTACTAATACCAGCTGTTGATATTGACCCTTAAGACAGTACTATCGCTAGCTGCTGATATTGCCTCTAAAGACGGTACTAAACCTAACTGTTGATATGGCCCCTGAGGACAGTACTAACGCCAGCTGTTGATATTGCCCTTTAAGTGGTACTAAAGCTAGCAGTTGATATTGCCCCTAAGTACAGTACTAACGCCAGCTGTTGATATTGCCCCTTAGGATAGTCCTAAACATATCCACTGATATTGCCCTATTAGAACAGTAATAACGCTAGCTGTTGATATGGCCCCTCAGGATAGTACTAGTTCTAGGTGTTGATATTGCCCCTCAGGATATTATTAAGCTGCTGATATTGCCCTTGAGGACAGTATTAACGTAGCTATGCTATTGTCCCTAAGAACAGCAATAACCCTAGCTGTTGATATGGCCCCTGAGGACTTTACTATCGATAGCTGCTGATATTGCCCCTAGGGACAGTACTAAAACTAGCTGTGCATATGGCCCCAAAAGACAGTACTAACGTCAGCTGTTAATATTGCCCCTTAAGACTAACCCTAGCTGTTGATATTGCCCCTGAAACCTAGCTGTTGATATAGCCCCTGAGGACAGTACTAACACCAGCTGTTGATACTGACCCTTAGGACAGTACTATCGCTAGCTGTTAATACTGCCCCCAGGGACGGTACTAAAACTAGCTGTTGATATGACCCCAGAGGACAGTACTAACGCCAGCTGATATTGCCCTGTAGGATAGTACTAAAAGTAAGTATAACCTTAGCTGTTGATAATGCCCTGAGAAAAATATTAATGCTAGATGTTGATATGGCCCTTAGAACAGTAATAACGCTAGCTGTTGATATTGCCCCTGAGGATAGTACTAATTCTAGCTGTTTATATTGCCCCTAAGGACATTACTAAGCTGTTGATATTGCCCCTGACGACAGTAATTACGCCAGCTGTTGATATTGCCCCTTAAGATAGTACTAACGCTAGCTGTTGATATTGACCCTAAGGACAGTACTAATGCCAGCTGTTGATATGGCCCCTGAGGACAGTACTAACACCAGCTGTTGATATTGCCCCTAAGGACAGTACTAACGCCAGCTGTTGATATGGACCGGTAGGACAGTACTATCGCTAGCTGCTGATATTGCCCATTAGGACAGTACTAAAACTGTAGTTGATATGGACCCAGAGGACAGTACTAACGCTGGCTGTTGATATTGCCACTGAGGACAATACCAACGCAGGCAGTTGATATTGCCATTGAGGACAGTACTAACGCCAACTGCTGATATTGCCCCTAAGGACGGTACAGACGCCAGCTGTTGATATTGACCGATAGGACAGTACTATCGCTAGCTGTTGATATTGCCCCTATGGACGGTACTAAAACTAGCTGTTGATATGGCCACAGAGGACAGTACTAACGTCAGCTGTTGATATTGTCCCTTATGATAGAACTAAACCTAGCTGTTGATATTGCCCCTGGGGACAGTAATAAACCTAGCTCTTGATATAGCACCTGAGGACAGTACTAACGCCAGCTGTTGATATTGGCCCTTAGGACAGTACTATCGCTAGCTGTTGATACTGCCCCTAGGAACGGTACTAAAATTAGCCGTTGATATGGCCCCAGAGGACAATACTAAACCTAGCTGTGTATATGGCCTCTGAGGACAGTACTAACGCCAACTGCTGATATTGCCCATAAGGACGGTACAAACGCCAGCTGTTGATATTGACCGATAGCTGTTGATACTGCCCCTATGGACGGTACTAAAACTAGCTGTTGATATGGCCACAGAGGACAGTACTAACGCTAGCTGTTGATATTGCCCCTTAGAATAGTCCTAGATTGCTAGATTGAGATAATATCCCTATGGATGTTTAAACGCTGGCTGTTGATGTTCCCATGAGGTCAGTTCTTACGTCAGCTGTTGATATTGCCCATGAGGACAGTACTAATGCTAGCTGATGATATTGGCCCTGAGGACACTAATTACGCCAGCTGTTGATATTGCCAATTAGGACAGTACTAACGACAGCTGTTGATATTGGCCCTGAGGACACTACTTACACCAGCTGTGATATTGCTCCTAAGGACAGTACTAACGTTGGCTGTTGATATGGCCCCTGATGACAGTGTTATCGCTGGCTGTTGATATGGCCCCTGAAGACTGTACTATCGCTAGCTGTTGATATTGCCCCTTAATACAGTACTAAAACTAGCAGCTGATATGACCCCAGAGGACAGTACTAACGCCAGCTGTTGATATTGCCCCTAAGCATAGTACTATCGCTAGATGTCGATAATATCCCTATGGATGTTTAAACGCTGGCTGTTGATATTTTCCCAGAGGTCAGTTCTTATACTAGCTGTTGATATTGCCCCTGAGGACAGTACTAACTCTAGCTGTTGATATGGCCCCTGATAGACATCTAGATATTTTGTATTTATCTAGATAAACCGTTAAAAATATCTAGATAGTTATGTAGCTACCTAGTGACAAAAATAGAATACCACCATTCTGGTGATACTTAAATAACTCGTGTATTTATAAAGCACAAATAAAATTATTCACTTGTGTACGTAATACGGTTGGTGAGTACATGCATCGCACTTGGACCACATGTGTCCCTAATATGTTTTTTCCAATGAATTAGACACGTGTCCTTAATTCGACCGAATTACATTACGCGGTCCGAGTATTAACTTTCATACCCATCTAACCCCGTCTCCAAGAAGTGAAAGCGGGGTTGGCTGGGGTATGGAATAAAACCTTAATGTTGGCTTTAAAAAAGTGTATATTGTAAAATTAAAACATTTAATAGGTAATTGTAAACAGGTTATTGCGTTATTTCAGTAAAACATGTATTTAAACGTGTTTTATTGTCAAAAATATCCGTTATAAAATCCTGCTAATATAAGCTTTCCCATCGCTTAATGGTATTAAGGCGGGACCACGTAATGAGGGACACGTGTGCGTAATTCGGTCTGGCTCAAATACGGTTCCACAGACCACTTTGTATAGCACTGATCATGGGAGCTATATTACCTTTGATTTTCAATATATGTTTGGATATATAGGCCTTGAGCCAGGACCCAACATTTTCGATATTGTTACCAACTCAAGGGACAAATTCTACCATCACTTTTTGAAAAGAGCAATGTATATAGATTATAGTGGGGAGGTGGATATATTATATAGGCATTTAGGAACCTGCCCTACTGACGAATAGACACCTATGTTTCTTTAAATGATGAGAGAAAAAAACAAGCGATACACGGGATCGCCTGGTTTACGTCCCAATCCGAGAACACACCGACAAAATTCACTAGCTCCGGTGAGGCTTGAACCAGGGTCCTCTGAATTTAAAGTCCCCCGTGCTATCCACTGCATCAACAGGCTGTATGCGATCAAGCAGGAAGTACATACAACTAACATGTTAATCCTTCATAAAGGTTATATCCAAGAAGCTGGGTTCACAACGGTCTCTCTTATCTAGCAAGTTAGCACCAAGTTCATGTATGTCGAGCTGCAATATGCCTGCAAGCCTTATATATACCCAGCTCATTGCTGTTTTGATAAACTTGGCAATTAATGCCTTGGGATAAAACAGGACAATTAAGAATACTCAGTACATATTATCTGATTTAAATAGTATAACTTAATGTGACAATATAACATACATATAAGATATAAAAACAAATTAAACGCTTCCAGATAAGAATCGGTACCCAGTGCATCGAGATAGATTACATTTAGTGATCACGGTTAGTTTACTGATGTTTACTCTAAAAGCTATATCCGACATACAGGTGCTACTGCAGTTAAAGTAGCTATCCCGCCAAAACCAGCCACATTTTACAACATATGTACATCGTTTCTAAACCTGCTGACCACCAGGTATATATATATAACTTACATCGTTTGAGAATCAAAACTCTATAGATACAATATAAAAAGCTTTAACCAGCCAGATAATAAAAACAAAATTTTATACTTATTCAATTACGGATATTACAAAAACCCATGAATAAACATATACTTTTAAGTGACACATATGCATTATTATATGAGATGAATACCTGGATAGAGTTTTGATAAACTGTTTTTGTAGTGTAATTTTGTCGTAATTTGGCGGGTTATTTTAACATTTGTATAACAAACACCTAAAAATCGACAGTTAAACCGTAAAATGCCTTTTCTTTTTCTTTCTGTTTTTTTTTTTTGCAATTTGTCGAAAATGCAGTGGTCTACTTTGTGATTTTAGTTCGTGGATTTATTCAATATGCGATTTGTAAAAATGGTTAAGTCTTCATAATGGAATACCTTATCAAAAGTCACATTCTCTATATATTTCAGTTCGCTTAAAACTTTTGAAGTGATTTTATGAAAAGTGTACAACTTCAAACCATAAACAAGAGACCCACTCGCCTTGTCTCAAAGTGTCACATTCTCTATATATTTCAGTTCGCTTAGGGACATTATTGACAGATGTCGTCTGTGTTGTCCATAGGGGCCTTATTGACATATGCCGTCTGTATTGTCTATAGGGAGCTTATTGAAAGATGCCGTATGTATTGTCCATAGGAACCTTAATGTCAGATGCCGTCTGTATGGTCTATAGGGACCTTATTGACAGAATGCGTCTGTATTGTCTATAGGTGCATTATCGACAGATGCCGTTGAACAGTCCCATGAGCTCATTATAGATCTTGATGAAATAATGTATTACTCAGTGACGCAAAATACACGTAGAGCTTTCCTTGGAAAAGACGTTGTCGTGATAATTGGATTTGAGTACGTGCAGTATCAAAAATTAGGAACTGACTGGGTCAGCACCTCTCCCCCTAATCTGAAAAGGATGGGCAGAGTATGCCCCTCTCCATCCTCATATACCCTGCATGAATATTTTGCTTATATTACGTATTGATTCCAAATGCACGTGTACCTTGTTTGATAAGGTAACACATTATTCGTGAATTCACATGTACTTAAGAAATCATGTTCTTTCAAATAACCGACAGGTATATTATAGAAGAAAGAGGTTATAATTAAGCTAAATGACTCTTTTGTTTTTAAAAACAGTAAGTGATATTGTCTAGGCGATGTGAGAGTTGTCTCTAGCATCCGTTACGTATAATTATGTTAAACAGTAGGCGATTGTGTGTATTCATGCAGGAGAAAAGCCAACTAAGTCACATGTATTACGTTTTTCTTTCGTTAAATGATAGAATATATTATTTCTCCTTTATATTCATATTTATCGGCTTATATAGCAGTTGATTCCAATGCACTAGTATCATCTAACTAGGAAGTAGTAACTTCGTTGGAAATACGAATTAGCTTCACACACGTCAAAAAGGGCATACACATACATATCCACGATTAATGGGTAATGGGTAGTACAATAAGAAAACAAGTTCTTATCAAGCATTATTTAGTACATAAAACCATGGACATATATACTCATATCCATGCTAATCAGAAAATGGTATTTCTCCTCGGGTGGTATAGGAGTCAATTAGGCAGACATAACTTATACTTTACTAAAATGAGTAACTAGTGCTATGCGGAAACTTAAAGGACAGTATATACATCTCTCTCATCACCTAGACATTATCACTAAATATTTTTAATCGAAAAGTAACTGAATATCTAAACTTTTGTCGCTTATACGGCTTCTCCTCTGTATGTATACTCAAATTTGACTACTGTTTTAAAAATAAATTAACGGATGACAGAGCCATCCTATTTCTTTTGTAAACTGATATGCATCGTCTGGTACAGGAGGGAAATATGCACTAATTACCTTCTACTGAACTAAATTCGGTTTACAGAAATTTATTTTTAAACAGTAGGTGAATATGATTATTCATATAATGCGTCAAATTCAATACGCAATATGTGACCTGTACGCATTATGTGATAATACCATCACACAATGCATTGTCATGGTCGACGCATGTATGCGACTGCTGCGTTATGTAACTTAAAAGAGTATGAGAGTAGACCTTTGGAAACGACAGAACACGATACATATGCAATATTGCTGTCTCAGTTTGATTGTTCATGGACAGTAGTGAAATATGCTAGCTACCTAGTGCCGGGTATAGCAGAACTTAATATTCATAAAACAATAGTATATACGTTTCACCGTCCCAGTATCTAACACAAATGTATGCCCCGAAGGGCAAAATAAACAAAATGGAATTTAGCTGCTCCAGCGGTTATGAAGCCTGCGTATCAAAAGTAACAGCCGAAAGACTCAATTAAAAAGCAGACAACATATCCTATGAGTGGTTAAACAGTACCCATAGCCTTTTATCGACCGGAGTAGTGGGACCACCGAATCGAAAATTAAGTATAGAAAACAAAAGCAATTGAAAATGTACCACCGATATCTAAATATAAATATCGGGCTCCAATCTCCAAAGATCAAATAAATAACATTGCGTCAGACCCGTAACTACGCTGAGACATAGAAGCACGCACGTACGCACGCACGGACGCACTTACGCACGCACTCACGCACGCACGCGCGCGCGCACACATACACACACACACACACGTACATACACACATACACACACACATGCATACTTTCACACATACATTCTTTCATATATACATACATAAATATAAATAAAACTAAATAAATAATTAAATACAACCTTCATGTTTAATCACAATGTTATTGTTTCTTGAACCAGAGACTACTTTTTCTGTAATCGGGAAAGTAATGACATTGCTTCTAATTGACAATTAATGAATTATATCTCTATAAGTGAAAGGCAACATATAACTGTTGTAGGACATATATAACAGCACCAAGCATCAGACATACCAATGATACCAACATAAGGAAATGAAGACATTCTTAACCGATAGTTTAAACTAGTTCATTTAATGATACTAGTATTAGACCGTGAGCCATACACTTTTTTGTTACCATCTCAAGGGACAAATTCTTACTAGCACCACCATGTTATTGAGTACCTTGTAGATAAACAAAGAATCCATGATAGCAGTGTGAACAGGGTAGCTGATTCCTGTTATTACAGTTATCTCCCCATTTTAAGCAAAACTCTTGTTTCTTTAAAAAAAAAGAGTCGTTTCGCTGAAACTAGAAGAGCTACAGGTCTAATATTTTGCATGTATTATACATTTAGGGTCCTCCACAAAGTATTTATAAAATAGCGAACCCAGGGTCAAATATGGCCCAGCGCCGGGGGTAACATTTTTTCATACAGTTATATAGGAAATCTTTAAAAACTAAATGATTTGCTCTAAACCTGTAAGAGCTAGAGGTCCCATATTATGCATGAAGCATAAGCTTATGACCCACTAGCAAGTTTGTTAAAATGTTGACCCTGGGGTCATATCTGGCTCCGCCCCAGGGGTCACTTTTGTTCAAATCGTGACTCTGTGTCCAACTATGGCCCAGTTCTGGGGTTAAAGTTTTTACAAAGAGTTACATAGGAAAGTCCATAAAAATATTCTTTTTTCTGATGCTACAAGAGCTAGAGGTCTAATACGACGAATGTAGCATAAGAGTATCGATATCTACCAATTTATTTTGTTAAAATGGTGATCTTATGGTCCAATTTCGCCCGGTCCCGTGGGGTCACATATTTACATAGAGTTATGTAGGAATGTCTATAAACATCTTCTCTGAAACTACAAGAGCTAGAGGTGTTATAAGCTACATGTAGCTTAAGATTATTGTCCTGTACCAAATAATTTAAATGGTGTCCCTTGAATCAAGCCTGGAATCAAATTTGGCCCTGTCCCGGGGGTCACACTATAACATTGAATTATATAGGAAAACATATTCAAACAGCTTCTCTGATACTTCAAAAGCTAAATAATAGTTCGCATGTACCATAAGCTTATGATCCTCTACCTAGTTTGTTCAAATGGCGACAATGGGGTCAAATATGGCCACTACAGGGGTCACAGTTTCACAGATTTATATAAAGAAATTGTTGTTGTTTCTCAAAAACATGAGAGCACTTTGAGACAAGGCGAGTGGGTCTCTTGTTTATGGTTTGAAGTTGTACACTTTTCATAAAATCACTTCAAAAGTTTTAAGCGAACTGAAATATATAGAGAATGTGACTTTTGATAAGGTATTCCATTATGAAGACTTAACCATTGTTTACAAATCGCATATTGAATAAATCCACGAACTAAAATCACAAAGTAGACCACTGCATTTTCGACAAATTGCAAAAAAAAAACAGAAAGAAAAAGAAAAGGCATTTTACGGTTTAACTGTCGATTTTTAGGTGTTTGTTAAACAAATGTTAAAATAACCCGCCAAATTACGACAAAATTACACTACAAAAACAGTTTATCAAAACTCTATCCAGGTATTCATCTCATATAATAATGCATATGTGTCACTTAAAAGTATATGTTTATTCATGGGTTTTTGTAATATCCGTAATTGAATAAGTGTAAAATTTTGTTTTTATTGTCTGGCTGGTTAAAGCTTTTTATATTGTATCTATAGAGTTTTGATTCTCCAACGATGTAAGTTATATATATATACCTGGTGGTCAGCAGGTTTAGAAATGATGTACATATGTTGTAAAATGTGGCTGGTTTTGGCGGGATAGCTACTTTAACTGCAGTAGCACCTGTATGTCGGATATAGCTTTTAGAGTAAACATCAGTAAACTAACCGTGATCACTAAATGTAATCTATCTCGATGCACTGGGTACCGATTCTTATCTGGAAGCGTTTAATTTGTTTTTATATCTTATATGTATGTTATATTGTCACATTAAGTTATACTATTTAAATCAGATAATATGTACTGAGTATTCTTAATTGTCCTGTTTTATCCCAAGGCATTAATTGCCAAGTTTATCAAAACAGCAATGAGCTGAGCATATATAAGGCTTGCAGGCATATTGCAACTCGACATACATGAACTTGGTGCTAACTTGCTAGATAAGAGAGACCGTTGTAAACCCAGCTTCTTGGATATAACCTTTATGAAGGATTAACATGTTAGTTGTATGTACTTCCTGCTTGGTCGCATACAGCCTGTTGATGCAGTGGATAGCACGGGGGACTTTAAATTCAGAGGACCCTGGTTCAAGCCTCACCGGAGCTAGTGAATTTTGTCGGTGTGTTCTCGGATTGGGACGTAAACCAGGCGATCCCGTGTATCGCTTGTTATTTTCTCTCATCATGTTAAAGAAACATAGGTGTCTATTCGTCAGTAGGGCAGGTTCCTAAATGCCTATATAATATATCCACCTCCCCCCCCACACCCCCCACCCCCGCCCCATAACACACTCCCTCTCTCTCTTCATTGGCAATACACCTTCTTTTTTAGGTAATAATCATTCCACTTGCACTTGCATGCGCAAAAGTAGGATTAATGCTTACTATCCTAGGTTAATTCAATACTCTAGATCAAGTACGGAGAACATCATAACCTATGTTTAGATACATATCCTAAGCAGGTGATATTGTAACAACTGCACCGCACCAATACTAACAAATAGTTGCCATGGTAAGTAGTTAGTACAGTAATCTGGGTATCAGCCTAAAGATATTTCTTCGTCGACGCCATGTGGTTCTCGGGCAAGAATATATCCAAGCATATGGGTAAAATTTCCCCGAATTCATGTTAATTTTGTCATTTTTGTTCATTATTTTCATCATGAAACCTGTATTGTTTCAGGTGCTACTTCAGTGGTGGCATTGATCGTGGCTCCAGCGAAAAATGGAGTGTTTACTAGAGAATTTGCAGCAACTCTGAAGTTCTGCAGGCAAGAAGGTTCTGGGCACATTGTGCAAATTTGTATCTAGATGTTAATGAAGAGTGAGCCGGGTCGAATGTTCATTCCTGTTGGCGCCATATAACATGTTTGTGTTGGTGCGCCGTAAAAACCCAATTCAAATCAATTTATCTTCGTCTATTCTTTAGTAACACAAAAATGGTTCGTGCAAATGCATATATTACTATTTTACGTGTCATATGCAGAATTCTTCATTGTATTGTATATGGGTGGGGTAATTCAGGTGTAAAAATCCTTAAAATATGCATAAATTGTAATTAAAAAGTATTAAAATAACTTTTAAGATTTTGCGTTGCAATATGCAATGTTTAATTCATGTATTTATGTGTAATACATAATCCAAATGTGTAATCATAATAAGTATTGCCATGACGCTTACACCTAAAAAAGACTTTTGTTAAAAAAAACACGTTAAACCGCACATTTCCTTTATCTAGAATTCTTTGGACTATGTGTCGTCTGTGAAATATATGTGTGTATCAGAACATGTTAATACTATTTATGTTGCAGTTACTTTGAGGAAGGCTTATACTTCCAGTTTGGCATATGTCTCAATTTATCAGGCTTACTGAACACATATGTGCAATGCCATGAACATTGCTTAGTACTTCATTTCATCAATATATCATAACAATCCCTTATTCATATTATATTATTTAAATCATGTAGAAAGGTTGTAAATTACTGATTCTTACAAGTTTACACATATATTGTAAAAAATATTAACTAAACTAAATGCATAAAAATGTGTCAATAGTGGGTGGGGTAAATTGACTTCTAATTTGAAGCAAAATAGAGATTTTAAACTGAATTCAGTGCTAAAAAAGAGCTTATTTACGCTTTATGTAACTCAATGAATTGTAAACTTAAGCACATCTTTGAAAAGTACATCAATAATTATTCACACAAGCATGACATTCAAAAATGAACATCAAAAACTTATATGAAAGCGCTAAAATGATAACCTATTAATGTTCGATTTTTTTTATATAAGCTACCTGTTCCAGATTGCTATCATGGAAAAATGTAATCTATATACATTGCTCTTTTCAAAAAGTGATGGTAGAATTTGTCCCTTGAGTTGGTAACAATATCGAAACTTTTGGGTCCTGGCTCAAGGCCTATATATGCAAACATATATTGAAAATCAAAGGTAATATAGCTCCCATGATCAGTGCTATACAAAGTGGTCTGTGGAACCGTATTTGAGCCAGACCGAATTACGCACACGTGTCCCTCATTACGTGGTCCCGCCTTAATACCATTAAGCGATGGGAAAGCTTATATTAGCAGGATTTTATAACGGATATTTTTGACAATAAAACACGTTTAAAAACTTGTTTTACTGAAATAACGCAATAACCTGTTTACAATTACCTATTAAATGTTTTCCTATTAAATGTTTTAATTTTACAATATACACTTTTTTAAAGCCAAAATTAAGGTTTTATTCCATACCCCAGCCAACCCCGCTTTCACTTCTTGGAGACGGGGTTAAATGGGTATGAAAGTTAATACTCGGACCGCGTAATGTAATTCGGTCGAATTAAGGACACGTGTCTAATTTATTGGAAAAAACATATTAGGGACACATGTGGTCCAAGTGCGGTGCATGTACTCACCAACCGTATTACGTACACAAGTGAATACTTTTATTTGTGCTTTATAAATGCACGAGTTATTCAAGTATCACCAGAATGGTGGTATTATATTTTTGTCACTAGGTAGCTACATAACTATCTAGATATTTTTAACAGTTTATCTAGATAAATACAAAATATCTAGATGTCTATCAGGGGCCATATCAACAGCTAGCATAAGAACTGACCTCTGAGAAAATATCAACAGCCAGCGTTTAAACATCCATAGGGATATTATCGACATCTAGCGATAGTACTATGCTTAGGGGCAATATCAACAGCTGGCGTTAGTACTGTCCTCTGGGGCCATATCAACTGCTAGTTTTAGTACTGTATTAAGGGGCAATATCAACAGCTAGCGATAGTACAGTCCTCAGGGGCCATATCAACAGCCAGCGATAACACTGTCATGAGGGGCCATATCAACAGCCAACGTTAGTACTGTCCTTAGGAGCAATATCAACAGCTGGCGTAAGTAGTGTCCTCAGGGCCAATATCAACAGCTGTCGTTAGTACTGTCCTAATTGGCAATATCAACAGCTGGCGTAAGTAGTGTCCTCGGGGCCAATATCATCAGCTAGCATTAGTACTGTCCTCATGGGCAATATCAACAGCTGACGTAAGAACTGACCTCATGGGAATATCAACAGCCAGCGTTTAAACATCCATAGGGATATTATCTAAATCTAGCGATAGTACTTTTCTAAGGGGTAATATCAACAGCTAGCATTAGTACTGTCCTCTGTGGCCATATCAACAGCTAGTTTTAGTACCGTCCATAGGGGCAGTATCAACAGCTATCGGTCAATATCAACAGCTGGCGTTTGTACCGTCCTTAGGGGCAATATCAGCAGTTGGCGTTAGTACTGTCCTCAGAGGCCATATACACAGCTAGGTTTAGTATTGTCCTCTGGGGCCATTTCAACAGCTAATTTTAGTACCGTTCTTAGGGGCAGTATCAACAGCTAGCGATAGTACTGTCCTAAGGGCCACTATCAACAGCTGGCGTTAGTACTGTCCTCAGGTGCTATATCAAGAGCTAGGTTTATTACTGTCCCCAGGGGCAATATCAACAGCTAGGGTTAGTACTATCTTAAGGGACAATATCAACAGCTGACGTTAGTACTGTCCTCTGTGGCCATATCAACAGCTAGTTTTAGTACCGTCCATAGGGGCAGTATCAACAGCTAGCGATAGTACTGTCCTATCGGTCAATATCAACAGCTGGCGTCTGTACCGTCCTTAGGGGCAATATCAGCAGTTGGCGTTAGTACTGTCCTCAATGGCAATATCAACTGCCTGCGTTGGTATTGTCCTCAGTGGCAATATCAACAGCCAGCGTTAGTACTGTCCTCTGGGTCCATATCAACTACAGTTTTAGTACTGTCCTAAGGGGCAATATCAGCAGCAAGCGATAGTACTGTCCTACCGGTCAATATCAACAGCTGGCGTCAGTACTGTCCTTAGGGGCAATATCAGCAGCTGGCGATAGTACTGTCCTCAGAGGTAATATAAACAGCTAGGTTTAGTAATGTCCTCTGGGGCCATATCAACAGCTAGTTTTAGTACTGTCCCTAGGGGCAGTATCAACAGCTAGCGATAGTACTGTCCTCAGGCTATATCAACAGCTAGGTTTATTACTGTCCTCAGGGGCAATATCAACAGCTAGGGTTAGTTCTATCTTCAGGGGCAATATCAACAGCTGACGTTAGTACTGTCGTCAAGGGCCATATCAACAGTTAGTTTTAGTCCTGTCTCAAGGGGCAATATCAGCAGCTAGCGATAGTAAATTCCTCAGAGTCCATATTAACAGCTAGCGTTATTACTGTTCTTAGGAGCAATATCAACAGCTAGAATTAGTACTATCCTCAGGGGCCATATCAACAGCTAGTTTATTACTGTTCTAACGGCCATATAAACATCTAGCGTTAATATTGTTCTAAGGTGCATTATCAACAGCAAAGGTTATACAGGGCAATATCAGCATGCGTTAGTACTGTCCTCTGGGGCTATATCAACATCTAGTTTTAGCACCGTCCCAAGGGGCAATATCAACAGCTAGCGATAGTACTGTCGTAAGGGCCAATATCAACAGCTGGTGTTAGTACTGTCCTCAGGGGCTATATCAACAGCTAGGTTTATTACTATTAGTTCTATCTTAAGGGGCAATATCAACAGCTGACGTTAGTACTGTCCTTTGGGGCCATTTGAACAGCTCGTTTTAGTACTGGCCCTAGGGCAATATCAGCAGCTATCGATAGTAAAGTCCTCAGGGGCCATATCAACAGCTAGCGTTATTACTGTTCTTAGGGACAACATCATAGCTACGTTCAGTACTGTCCTCAGGGGCAATATCAATGGCTTAATAATATCATAAGGGGCAATATCAACACCTAGAGTTAGTACTATCCTCAGGGGCCATATCAACAGTTAGCGTTATTACTGTTTTAAGGGGCAATATCAGCGGCTAGGTTTAGGACTATCCTAAGGGGCAATATCAACAGCTGGCGTTAGTACTGTCCTTAGGGGCAATATCAACAGCCTGCGTTAGTATTGTCCTCAGTGTCAAAATCAATAGCCAGAGTTAGTAATGTGCTCATGAGCAATATCAACAGGTAGCGTTAAGACTGTCATAATGGGCTATATCCACAGCTAGCATTAGTACTGTCCCCAGGGTCAATATCAGCAGCTAGCGTTAGTTTTGTCCTCATGGAAAATATCAACAGCTAGCTTTAACACTGTCCTCATTGGCAATATCAATAGCCACTTATATTACTGCCCTAAAGGGAAATATCAACAGGTAGCGTTAGTACCGCTTCCCAGAGGCAATATCAACTGCTACCGTAAGTACCGTCCTCAGAGGCAATATCAGCAGCTAGCGTTAGTACTGTCCTCAAAGGCAATATCAACTGCCTGCGTTGGTATTGTCCTCCAGCGCAATATCAACAGCCAGCGTTTGTATTGTCCTAAGTGTAATTCCAACAGTTATGGTTAGTAATGTCCTCGGGGGCGTTATCAAGAGCTAGCTGTAGAACTACAATATCAACAGCTATTGTCTTTAACAGCTAGTTGTTCCACGTGAACAATATCAACAGCCAGCGTCTTATAGGGATACTATCAACAGCTAGAGTTAGTACCGTCCACAAGTCAATATCAACAGGTAGCGTTAGTCCTGTCCTCAGGGGCAATGTCAACAGCTAGCGTTAGTACTGTCCTCAGAGGCAATATCAACAGCTAGCGTTAGTACTGTCCTCAGGAGCAATATCGCCGGCTAGCGTTAGTGCTGTCCTAAAACAAATACAGTCAGTACTACTAAACTCTACGAAAATATCACCTACTGGCTTCCATGGCTTTTGTACTGTCCTCAAGGACAATTTCAAGAATTAGCGTCACTAAAGTCTTGAAGGACAAAATAAATTGCTTAGGTCACTACCTTGAAAGACCAAAGGAACAATATAGTTCCTTAAACGGTTTCTCACCAGTGTGTATGCATACTTGTCTTTTCGTTTACCCTACCTGTTTGCAAGCAATGTTTTTCCCCAAGTGAGTTCGTTTCCGAGGAAGGCTTTGCTGGCATGTTGTCACTGATTAACACAGAATTACAGCAACATGTGTAAGGAGCATACTTATATAGGGTGTGGCCCTTCCTGTACATAGGCCTGGTCAACGGCTTAACATCCCCTTCGAAGGATGGCAGTTTCACAGTACATGTACCTTGCCCGAATAGTGAACGGTCATTCATCAAAAGCGGCTGTCATGATAATCAGAAATGAATGTGTGTAGTTTAAAAAAAAGAACAGTGGGCTAGCACCTCTCCCCATAACCTGAGACGGGTGGACAGAGTATATTCCCCACACTTCGTCTTGTTTCGTACTTGGAAACTCAACCTACTCACATATCTGACGTTTGCCTGTTAACGTTGTCGATTTGTGTTAGCTGTGTTCGGGTTTAAGTTTCAAAACACAGAATACGTGTCAGCGAGTGTTGTCGAAATGTAAAAATTCCAGAGATATTCACCTGAAAAACATTAACTAGTCGTACGAAAATGTCTAGATCGATGAGGTATTCTTCTCGTTGGTGAGTTTTATGCATGCACGCTTGGTTGTTAACGTTTAATCTATTGCTGTATGGCGGCTGTTTATGCATGCATTGCTTGATCCCTTCATGAACCTGTCTTGATATGGTCGACCCTGATACCTACTTATTCTAAAAGGGCATCACAGTAACTATGTTGTAGGTACGCACCATAAGAGCTACTATTCTCGCTGCTAGAATATACCAAAAGTATTAATCAGGTCACATTGTACTAAGACATCATGTTCTTGCATATAAAGCTACTGGTACTTTATAATGACAGAACAAATGTGTGGTATTTAAACTAAAGGATGTTTTTAGTTTTAGAAATGGTCTGCTTTAATGTAATAAGTTTCTTTTAAATCGTGTGTCAGTACAGTCCTCAGCGAAACAATAAACGGATACAGTCAATACTAATCTCTGTGAAAATATCACCTGCCAGCTTCTCTGGGTTCAGTACTGTCCTCAAGGACAATATCAATACAGCTAGCGTAAGTACAGTTCTGAGGGACATAATAAACTGCTTAGGTGAATTGATTGATACGCGAAAGGGACGATATATTCATAAACTCTGATATTGTACCTTAAACGGTTTCTCACCAGTGTGTACGCACACTTGTCATTTCGCTTACTCTAACAATTGCAAGCAATGCTTTTTTCCGAGTGAGGGTTTTGGGCAAATGACCTTTCATTATTCGGGCAAGGTACTGTGAATCTTATCCCATCCTTCGAAGGAAATGTTAAGACGTAGACCAGTCCCATGTAGGAAGAGTCATACCTTATATATGCTCATGACATATCTCTTTGAATTTCTGTGTTAATGAGGCAAAACGCCGTGGAGCTTTCCTCGGAAACGATGCTGCCATGATAATTAGACTAGACCGTGTGCAGTATCTATAATTAGAAACAGCGGGGACAGCACCTCTCCCCTAATCTGAAAGGGGTGAGTAGAGTATGTCCCTCCCCGCAACCCCCACAACACACACCCCACACGAACATTGTTCTTATATAATATGCAGATTCCCTATGCATTTGTACATGATTTGATAAGGTTACAAATAATATACCAATAGTATTCATCAATTCACATGTAATTAATAAATCGTGTTCTTGCAAATAAACCGACTGGTACATTATAGAAGGAAGAGGTGATAATTAAGCTAAAAGACAGTTTTGTTTTTTTAAAAATAGTAAGTGGTAATGTCTAGGCGATGTGAGAGATGTCTCTTACACCCTTTAAGTGTAATTATTTTAAACAATAGGCGAATGTGTGTATTCATGCAGGATAAAATCCAAACAAGTCACATATATTAAGTTTTTATTTCGTTAAATGGTATAATATGATATTTCTCTTGTATTCTCAATGTATCGGCTAATAGTTCAGTTAATTCCTAGGCACTAGTAACTTCTACTTCTAATTATAAAGTAGTAACTGCTTAGGAAATTTGAATTAAAAAAGAGCATACACATTCATATCCACGATTAATGCGTAATTGCGGCTAATATATAGCAGTTAATTAGCACTAGTAACTTCTACTTTGCTAAAATGAGTAACTAGGCATATTCGGAAAATTAAAGGACAATAGAAACATATCTCACATCGCCTTATATCTTAATGTATGTAGCTTATATGGCTTCTCTCCTGTATGCATACTCACATTCGACTACTGCCTAAAAAAGTTAATTGAATTGATTTGTGTTTTAAGGAGCAACAACACATGGAAGTTTAAATGGCGCCTAACAGGAACGAACGTGCCAGGCTCATCCTCCATTTACATCAAGATAAAATATGAAGATTGGGCCTAGAACCTTCTTACCTGCAAAACTGCAGAATTGCTGTAAATTCTATAATAGACACTCCATTTACGATGGAGCCACGTTTCTACGTTTGCATATGCGGTGTCATGATGGGCATGATAAAAAATTACAAAATGAATATGAAAATGTGTGTGTGGTGGTGGTGGCGGGGGAGTGGGGGGGTCTACCCCGCAACCTCACGGGGAACAAAATGAAAGTTAACAGATGACAGAGACATCGTAATTTTCTTATCAGGATATCTCTCACATCACCTAGACATTATCACTTGCTATCATTTAACGAAATATAACAGAATGGCTTAATAAATTTGATTTATATGGCTTCTCCCCTGTATGTATTCTCACATTCGCCTACTGTTTATTTCCTAAGCCGTTACTACTTCCTAAATATTTTTTAAATAGGAGGCGAATGTGATTATTCATATAATGCGTCAAAACTTAATATGCAATATGTGACTTGTACGCATTATGTGACAAAAATAGTTGTTGTTTTGTGCTTTGTGTTTTTTTGGGGGGAGGGGGCAGGGGTTGGCTGTAAATAGTGTTTTTTAAAGTTGCGCATCACCCCTTAACTTGAGTGCGTGCGTGAGTGCGTGTGTTTTGGTTGTAACTTGTTTTTTTTAACTTGCGCTCCACCCCCAATGTCAAATCCTTTATCCGCCCCTGAGGAGGGTGCATGCTCCCCAGATTTTTTCTAAAGTAAGAAGACTTTATTTTATGGATTTATGCAAACTGGATCCGCCCATGCCCCCACCCCACTGCCTAACTAACAACCAAAGAACAATCAAAGTACATACGTTTCAGATTTTAGGATGGGGTGCTCCCGGTGCCCGCACTGGACCCGCTCCTAGACCCATCCCACTACCACCTGTACACCCCAACCAACAAAAGCTTACTATATGCATATAAGTATTACTTTTCAGATTTTAGCCTGGTGCACCCATACCCCGCGGATCCGCCCTTGCCCTCCCCGACCCACGACCCACTTCTCACCCAATATATTTCTTTGCCTCGGTGTCAGTTTATGTCTGGTTACGGCACTGTGCGTGAAAGTTATTGCGTGAGCGTTATGCATAGCATCATGACAGATGTATACTCCGCTTTTTGTGAATTAGAGAATGTGTGCTAGGAATCGAAGACATTCCATGCCGATATATTATATCCACCTTAGAACACGACATCCCAGACCATATCAGGACCCGATTTGCAATCAATTGTAACTAGAAGAACGGTATTGAAACAAAGGTTGAAGGAACGCGTTTGGACCTAAAAAAATCTTTAAAAACAAAAAGATCTTAAAAAAATCAAAAAACCTGATTGTTTGTTTTTGTCTAGACTTGTATACAAATATCAAAACATATCAAATAATTGCAAAACTGTACACCAAAATTCCTACCCCATGTAAGAGACTGTAGTAGACATGTACAACAGCAGAGCACAACATCAGAGCATATCAATAAATGAAAAACTGTACACCAGAAACAATCCTACCCCATGTAAGAGACCATAGTGAAAAACAATTCGACGCCGTGTAAGAGACCATAGTCAAAAACAAGCATACACCATGTAAGAGACCATAGTCAAAAGCAATCATAACCCATGTAAGAGACCACTATGGGGTAGGAATTTTGGGTAGGATTGTTTTTGGTGTACGGTTTTTATTTTTTTTTAAATATGTTTTGATGTTTGTATACATGTCTATTCTATACAGAAATATAATATAACAAAAATATAAGTTTTTTTCTGATTTGTTTTTCTTTTTTTTGTTGTCTTTTTTATAAAGCCTACTATGAAAGTATGCCATCCTCAGAAGGAGGTTTGTGTAAAGTCATAGGTCCGTGTGCAGGGAGAGTTATACACGTGGTAATCGGTTATTCGTCAACAGAATTGCACATACTAAATGAAATTGCGTGTAGATAGTGGCAAAATATAAGAAACATATACATCTAATCTATTTTATAACTCTAACACCATAGCATGTGTTTTTTTCAATATCGACGTGTGCTTCAACTAAACGATTACAATACAAAACTTCCTCCCTTTAATCTGTTATAAATGGCGTTTTCACAATAAAATCGCAGTATATACGTGTTGCGTCCCTTTTGTTGTGAAACGCCATTTAGGGGCATAATTGACAGCTGGAGCTTCGTCGGGGCATTATTGACAGGAGGGGCTTAAACAACAGCGAGTGATTTGAACCCTACTGGAGATCTCAATATCTCTAGTTTGCTGCAAGTTCGGTATTCTGGATTTGATGATATCTTAGTATTCTTGATTTGATGATATCTCAATATCTCTGGTTTGCTCCAAGTTCAGTATTCTGGATTTGATGATATCTCAGTATTCTTGATTTGATGATATCTCAATATCTCTGGTTTGCTGCAAGTTCAGTATTCTGGATTTGATGATATCTCAGAATTCTTGATTCTCTGATGTCTCAGTATTCTTGATTCTGTGATGTCTCAGTATTCTTGATTCGATGCTTTTCAGTATTCTTGTTATTTCGATATCTCTGACTGGGTGATATTTCAACATGCAGCTCCACAAACATTACCAGAACCCCATTTTGATACATCTGTACCGAAAAATATGTAGAGACATATCTGAAGTTTGGCGAGTCCTCCTAGAAAAAACATTACTAGAACCCCGTTTGGTATACCGCTACCGAAATGAAATGTAGAGATACACCTGAAGTTTAGCAAGTCCTCTTTCGGTAAAATTTCCCCCAATCGTCTGAATCGAAATCTCAACATTCTGTCAAAATAACTCCAACATCAAGCTTTCTCGTAGGAGTGTATTTGTGTTCTCCAATATTGAGCAAGATATGTTTTTTTCTTTCCATCCCCTAGATACTTTTCCATTTCTCTTTGTAGGTAGTGGCCATATATCCCCACTTCCTTGTCACCTGTCATCACCACGAAATGTTGTTCTAGAATATTTGTGTACTGTGTGCGTTGTTTTCGGAATATCTTTGGCATGTTTTGTAGAACTCGGAGGAGATGTTTCCTGTAGACTATTTTCTACTGTGTCATTCAATACTGCAATTGCTAATCTAGCTTTTCCCTTTGTAGGTGTTGTCTTTTCTCTTCCAAGGTGTACAACAATTGGTGACTTCTTTTCTTCTGTAACTTTCTTCATTTCTTTCTCCAGATAGTACCCAAAAACTGAAACATCATTTTCTTCATAGTTCAAACATGGTACTGTTTTATTTCTATACCGTACACACTTTCTACACATGTAGTCACCCTCTGGTATGGAAATACATCTCACTGCCTTTTTCACTTTTTCATCACAATCCAACACATATTCATTCAATTCCAAATACTCCTTTCCGCTTTCTAGTATAGTTTTTCTTTTTTCTTGCAAATAATTTCCACTATCCTTGTTTCTTTCTTTGGTATTATTTTGTTTAGATTAAATTTTTACTTTCGGTGAAAATATATGAGATTATCTGTGTTGATTTGCACCCCGTTTGGCACACCTCTACCGAAATGAAATGTAGAGATGCGCCTGAAGTTTAGCAAGTCCTTTTTTGGTGAAATTTTTCCCAATCGTCTGAATCAAAATCTCAAACTTCTGTCAAAATAACTTCAACATCAAGGTTTCTTGTAGGAGTATTTTTGTGTTCTCCAATATTGAGCAAGATATGTTTTTTCTTTCCATCCCCTAGATACTTTTCCATTTCCCTGTGTAGGTAGTAGCCATATATCCCTACTTCTTTGTTGTCAATCATCACATGTAGATATATTCTATCTTTCCTACGAAATGTCGTTCTAGAATATTTTCATACTTTGTATTTTGTTTTTGGAATATCTTCGACATGTTTTGTAGAACTCGGAGGAGCCGTTTGTTCAATACTATTTACTACTATATCATCTAGTACTGTAATTGCTAATCTGGCGTTCTTCTTTGTAAGTGTTGTCTTTTCTTTTCCAAGGTATACTACAATTGGTGACTTCGTTTCTTCTGTAACTTTCTTCATTTCTTTTTCTAGATAGTGTCCAAAAACTGGAACATCATTTTCTTCATAGTACAAACATGGTATTGTTTTCTTTCTATACCGTACACACTTGCTACATGTAGTCATCCTCTGGCATAGAAATACATCTCACTGCTTTTTTCACTTCTTCCTCACGATCTAACAAATATTCATTTAACTCTAGATACTCTTTTTCACCTAGTACAGTTTTTCTCTTTTTGCTGTAGTTAATCTCCAATATCTTTGTCGGATTCCATCGTATTGTTTTTCCACTCCGTGTAGTTTCTGTAGGAGGAAACAATTCCATTAGCACTTTGTCTAGTATGCATGAACGTGAGTCGCTCCAATTATCATCAGTTGTGAGTCCAAGTTCTTCTACTCGTTTACAAATCCTCTTCAATCCTTCAGTAGCATATACTGTATGATGACTGGAATCGTTTTTCAAATAGCAAATTTTTTAATCATATTTTTTCTTGGTATAATTTACAAACCCTACCAGATAGTATTTTCCAATAGGTATGCAACTAACATATTCTATACAATCGGGAAAATCACAATACAATTGTTCTACTCGTTTTCTAATCTTTTCTATTCTCTTTCTATTTTTTTCATATGTTTTTTTCCAACTCATGCAACTCCTTTTCTTTTTCCTCCCAAACTTTCTCCTGCACTTTTTTGTTCACCTCTACCCATTTTCCCTTTTCCTCTTCTTCAAATATCTGTGCAATTATTTTTTTCTCTTTTCTTGGCGGAGTTCATTGATATTTTTCTATATGTTTCTTGGTGAAGAATTTGACATGGAGGCTTCTCATCACCTATTCTATTCTTTCTCTTCCATATCCACTCTACACAATTTGTTGGTGGGAGGTAGTCTGTTGGTTCTATTTTCGTTGTTCTAGCCTTGGAAGGATTTTGATCACAAAGGATTGTTTTTATATCTTTTTATTTGGTGTAGCATTCTAGCGGAGTAAATAGAAATTTTCCATTTTCGTATTGTAGTATATCAAGCACGAGCATTGGGCAACAACGAAAGCCAAATGCTGACACAGCATACTTCTTTGTCCTTTTCCATGATACTTTTGGTGAGAATGAAGTCCCTGCAATTCTACCAGTGTGAGTGTTACAATACCAAACAATGTACAAAGTATTTTAAACTCTATATTTCTATCAATATTCTCTGCTAGATTTGTCCATTGCTTTTTTGCTGGTTGTATATAGAATATGCCCGTGAGTTGTTCTTCTACTGTTTCTTCTAGAATATGTGTTCTTGACAAATGGTTGTGGTCTCCGTATATTGAAAGTTCAACTGTAGTACATCCTCGTTTTTACACATCTGGGTGCGAGAATGTATTTCGCAAACGTTCAGATTTGGAATCAACAAAATCAGCTAGATGTCCTCCGAATACTTTTTGTACATCACCAGCTTCAAAGTTTGAGACTATCTTGTTGTATACTTTTGTTCTCACAACATATCCACCTCTCGTTTGTATAGTAGTGAAGACATTATTTCCGACTGATTTCGTATTCTTTAGAATTGTGGGCTTTTCACTCTGCATTCCAGAAAATAGGCTCTGCGTTCTGTCAAAGTTGAAATAATCAACCAGACTGGATCTTTTCATTGTTCCAGAATAGTATTTTGTGTAATCTATAGAGTATATTCCTAGTCCCACACTTTCTAGAAGTTGACAGAGATTCATTTTCTTCTCTTCCACCACATCTATGGGAATGTTTGACACATCTATCTTTGCGAGTACATTTCCTATTGTTTTTTCTTTCCATATGCGTTCCCAGCTCTTTCTTGCTCTACTACTTGTATGCGATTGAATTATTTCTATAGTTTTCGAGATACTGCTATTCTGATTCTTGTTCAATGTACAATTACAGATTCTGACATTACAATAGTCTCGTCCATGTCCAATTGTTTTCGACACGAATGTTGCTATTGTTTGTACAATATTTTTTGCAGCACCTGTTTTTCCTTCGGTTAACGTCACATTTCCTTGATTTGCTTGAAAATCCTTTTTTTTCCAAGATACCCAAATTCATATATATCATCAATGAATGCTTTTTCTATCCCTGGGATATATTGCAGTTTTGTTTTTCCACTATTCCCCTTTGCGTAGTCTACCTTTGAAATATCTGAGGTTATTGTCGTAGGCATTTTCTTTTGCTATATAGTATGCTAGATATCTACTCGAACGAATTCCCAAGGTGCTTCCATCTATCTCCATGTTTCTTTCTTTGGTAGCTTTTTCTGAGATCATTGTATATAATATAGGTTTAGATTAAGCTTCTACTTTCGATGAAAATATATGAGATTATCTGTATTGATTTGCGACAAAAACGTTTTTCAACCAATGGAGTATTTCATGTTTATTTTTTTCGTCTATGGATCCGAGTTTTTCTAGCCGCATAGATATGTCTGCCATTTCATGCAGATCTTCCTTTTTCTGCATACTATGTTTTACCTTTGTCCAAAGATCCGCGAATCTATTTCGTAATTCATCCAGAATATCTTCTGTACTATCTTCGGTGTCATTTTGATCTATACTATCATCGGACATTTCTTGTGTATCATCGATATCATTTTGGTCTTCTTCTTGGTCTTCTTTTTGGTCATCTTTTTGGTCTCATTTTTGGTCTTCTTTTTGGTCTTTCTTGGTTTTCAATATTTCATCTAATCCGTGTAATTGTTTTTGTAATTCTTTGACATTTCTCCCCCATCTCATCCCTGCAGCTATTTTTGCTCTCAGTGTCCTACCTTCTGGAGACAGAGTTTTTTTCTTTCTTTGGCCTACTAGGGTTTTCAATTTGTCTTGCAATTCTTTGATATCTTTCCCCCATATTTTCGCTGCTGCTATGCTTGCTGGTATTTTTCTCATTTCACTCATATATAATATAGTCAGATTATTCTTGGTGCTTGTAGCATGCTTGTTGTAATGTCAGATGAAAATATCTTGTCTAACTCACTTGCGTCCTGCTTACCGTTACTCGTTCAATATTGCAAAATGTAGAAATACTCCTACAAAAGCACTTGATGTTGATGTTGTTTTGAGTCGTGTGGCTGGAAAATTTCGTTGAAAGTAGCTTCGTCCAAAGTAGCCATAAAATAAAATTGCTCTCTCCTAAAATGCGAAATATGCGAATGCAGAAAAATAAAATATTCCATGGGAAAATTTGATATGTATAGTGATGAAGAGGATGAATGTCATGTTCCTTCTGATTTTGTTTAAAAGCCGGGAAGCTTGATGTTGAAGTTATTTTAACAAAATATTTCATTCAGACGATTGGGGAAATTTCACCAAAAGAGGACTTGCTAAACTTCAGGTGCATCTCTACATTTCATTTCGGTAGAGGTATACCAAACGGGTTTCTAGTAATGTTCTTTCCCAGGACATGCTAGCAAGAGGACTTGCCAAACTTCAGATGTGTCTCTTCATTGTTTTTCGGTAGAGATATTTCAAAATGGGGTTCTGGTAATGTTTGTGGAGTTGCATGTTGAAATATTAGGGATGTTGGCTATTACAATTAGAAATGTATCTAGAAAAACTTGATTATATCAATAGAAAGCTTATCTAAAATGCAAATGCGGAAAAATAAAATATTCCATGATCAAGTGTGATTTTGGTTCCATATTTTTGTGTCGCCTTTTCGAAGAAAAATGCCATACATACGGATCACTTTGTCGTCCGTCCGTCCGTCCGTCCGTCACGAAAACTTAACGTTGGCTATAACTTTCTAATTTCTTAACATTTCTTCATCAAACTTTCAATATATATTCATCATGACAACATCGACATGATGATACTAAAATATAAAGGTCAAGGTCACACTGAAGGTCATTATATCGGTTAAATACTCTTTTGTTTCACGAAAACTTGACGTTGGCTATAACTTTCTCATTTCTTGATATTTCTTCATCAAACTTTCAATATATACTCACCATGACAACATCGACATGATGATACTAAAATATAAAGGTCAAGGTCACATTGAAGATCATTATATCGGTTAAGTTCTCATTTTTTTCTTCACGAAAACTTAACGTTGGCTGTAACTTTCTCATTTTTTGATATTTCTTCATCAAACTTTCAATATATACTCATCATGATAACATCGACATGGCCATACTAAAATATAAAGGTAAGGTCACACTGAAGGTCATTATATGGGTTAAATACTCATTTTTTATTCACGAAAACTTCAGTCAGGACAGTTTGTCAAGGTCATTTACACACCTGATTACCTGCAGCCGTAGGCACAGTTCGTCAGCCGTAGGCACAGTTGCCGGTAAAAAAAAACAAGTTTCAAAAGGGTAAGTAAATCTAGTTTTCTATCTTGTTAGCCTTAAACTATTAGAAAAGTGAATCGGCCATTTTAATTTGGAAGGAATGTTGTGTATGTCACCTGATTCCCGTGAAATTTAAATCCATATTATTCGAGTTACGGTAGGTTAAATGTTGAAATTAAGCTAAAAAATGTGATTGTAGAAAGTTAGAGACCTGGTACTCGGTAAATATTCAAGTTTAAGAGATTTCAGACATACTGCCATACAATATAATCTTTCCTAAATAAACAGTCCAAATTTTAGCCCACAGAACATTTTATTTAAAGAGTTGTGGGGTTTTAAACTTGACCGGGTATTAAAATATGGCAATGGCAGGAGTACGGTACAGTTCCATTATTTATATGCAGGTAGCTTGTACAGTTCCGAAAAATGGCAGGAGTATGGTACAGTTCCAATAAAATCGGACGCTAAAGTCTTTTCTCCTTTGGTATAGTGGTGTAATTTCGAAAACACTAATGAAAAAGTACTGTATATAGAATTATATACATCTTTCCTTCCATAAACGATTTCTGTAAGTATTTAAGAAAACCCACCAACCGTAGGGACACGTGAATATATGTTCTTTTGAACCTTCATTTCGACGGTACAGTACAGAGAAAGACATGTGAATATAGGTCTATATGCCCTTTGAACAATTTTGAAATAAAGGCTTTTCCGCTTTTAACTCACATTGCAATGTCAACTATAGAGGCGGGGATAATGGCCGTCCCTCGGACTGTGTTCTTGTGTCAATTTTACCGATATCATTCAAGTAGCTTTCTTATTTCCGAAACGATAGCTATTGTGAACTAATGTTCAATGTGCTCTGTGGTTTTCTGTCACTTCTCAGGTTTCTATCACTTCTAGTAGCAGGCGCGGAGCCAGGGATTCCCCACAGGGGTTCCAAGGTATGGTGAATGAGAAAATGAGAACAAATCCAATCTGAACCCCCGACAGCCCTCGTTGGACACGCACAGGGGAAAGATGTTTAAAGTAGGCCTACACAACATGATTGACATATTTGCCGGGTGTTAGGGTTAAGGTGCTAGTAAGCTTAATTTAACGTCGCACATGATCAAACATTAACACGAGCTTCGAGCTCTCGTGCGAAAAACAAGGTAGCCATTAACATATACACGTACTTACTCAGTTAATCGATAATTAACCAGTAGCAATGTGGATAAAGTGCCTAAGGACACAACTAAAATGACAGCGGCTCGGATCGAACCCATAGATTCCACAACCAAGGGAATGCTGCCATGGGGATACACAAGTGATAAACAGCTACAGATCAGCACTAGTACTACTATGATACTAATACTACAATGGTCAATGACATTGGGTAAATGCCGATGCATGCAAATAAAGGAGAAACTTATGATAATAACAAAATGTTTGAAAAAACTTAATAAGACGAGAACATGGCCGTCTAACACCATTTATTCCTTACTGTAATTTCATTACACAATTGTAACATAAGAAATGTCATTTCCAATAGTAATCGGTGGACGTTTGATTCAGATACCAATCTCCACGCAGAGTTATCGTTCCTTGCACTCACATATATCTCTGCTAACTACTACATTACAAGATTTTGGTAAAACCTGTTCAATTGGAATATGTTTGTCTGATACTTATTAATTTCTTGTGTAAATAAAATTTTCAGAATATCTGCAAATTAGATGTGCAAGATTTGAAATAATTCATGAAAACAATTTAGTTTTAATAATCGGGATTATTTTACTACCAAAATAATACGTACTTAGGTCTCCTCAATCGATACGTATATGTAAACATTTCAAACCGAAGCTCGATAGCAGAAAAATACTAAACATTATAACTCATAGAAAAACAATTTGAAAATATTGAATATAGGTCTATATTTTATTTTTGCGGATCACGCAAAAGGATTTATTATAAACATCGTCATAAACATTTTTGAATAATCACGTGACCTAACCGTTCGCCCTACTTTCTTTGAAGTTGACATAGTCAAATGAGGAACGAGTGTACTCTGGGTAGAGATTGTTCAGATACGAGTGGCCTTAAAACGTAATTAATGTGATGTGTTCAATATGCAATAATTAAAATTAAGCTATCTATTCCAAAACATCTAAATACCAAACGCCAGTTGTCATAAATGGTGAATTATAAAAAGGACCTAACTCAGGTTTGCTTAAATACTTATAGAAATCGTTTATGGAAGGACCGAAGATGTATATAATTATATATACAGTACTTCTTTATTAGTGTTTTCGAAATAACACCACTATACCAAAGGAGAAAAGACTTTAGCGTCCGATTTTATTGGAACTATACCATACTCCTGCCATTTTTCGGAACTGTACTAGCTACCTGCCAATAAATAATGGAACTGTACCGTACATTTTTCAATACCCGGTCAAGTTTAAATATCCACAACTCTTTTAATAAAATGTTCTGTGGGCTAAAATTGGGACCGTTTATTTAGGAAAGATTATATTTTATTGCGGTATGTCTGAAATCTCTTAAACTCGACTATTTACCGAGTACCAGGTCTCTAACTTTCTACAATCACATTTTTTAGCTTAATTTCAACATTTAACCTACCGTAACTCGAATAATATGGATTCAAATTTCACGGGAATCCGGTGACATACACAACATTCCTTCCAAATTAAAATGGCCGATTCACTTTTCTAATAGTTTAAGGCTAACAAGTCAGAAAACTAGATTTACTTACCCTTTTGAAACTTGTTTTTTTTTTACCGGGAACTGTACCTACGGCTGCCGAACTGTGCCTACGGCTGCCGGTAATATCTGGGTCCAAAAAAACTTGTTATACTGACAAAGCGCTGACAGTCGACACACGTGTTCCGCGGAACACCCGTCTAGTTATGTGTAAAGGACAGCTTATGTCGTCTGCACATAGGACATCTTAGGTCGTCTGCCCATAGGACAGGTTAGGTCGTCTGGTCATAGGACAGCTTAGACCGTCTGCCCATTTAAAGATGTTAATTTATGGGAACCTACGGTAATATTTCGGAACAAGAAATGTCTAAAAAAGTAAATAAATTGACGCATTTGACTTTAGACCCCCACATTGACTCTTACCTTTGAGATACGAACGCGATTATTGCACACGGTACACCTTCTCAATGTGGTTAACCTTTGTGTGAAAATTAATAGAAATCCCTTCAGTTCTTTCAAAGTTATGGTTGAGACATTATTGGTTCGGACGAACGGACGGACGGCGAGATTACAATATGCCTTCCATCAGCGTTATTATATATAAAAAATTTTGCTCCCTTCGGGGTCTTAAAACAAACAAGCTAGTTTTAAGAAGGCGTCTACAAAGTCTCATTGTGTCCCAGTATTTGACAGGACTTCAGGGCATTTTATATCATTTTATAACTATACAATTAATTTCATTTTATAATTATTTGTCTTAGCTAAACTCTCAAAGAAGAATGCCTCGAGGGAACATATGCGCGTCTTGTAAAGCAAATTAACAAACAAACGCCTTAATAGAAACAGTTGCGTATGTGTCCCATTGTTTATGCAAATCGACAAATTAAAGGATTCACCTTAACTATAGCATGTGATTAGTTAATTATTCACCTTAACTAGCATATGTTCAATCAAGGCGAACCTTTACTAGAATGTGTTCGGTCAAGGCATACCTTACTATATATATATATGCATATCTGCATGTATATGTGTGTGTATGTATGTATAAGTATGCGCATATGTACATGTATATGTATATGAACATGTTCATGCATAAGTATATGCATATGTTTTTATGTATGTGCCAACAGTGAACCTCGAACCCGTGATGTTTGGATTTAGAGCCGGACTGGGCCACCTCAGCCCAGGGTGAAGAATAATTAACCGAATCACATATTTTAACTTGTTCTCTCTTGCTTCGTTTTGGATTCGCCTTTATGGTTCCCGGGCAAGAATATGCCCACTAATTACCCAGACAGAGAGGTAAAATCCACACGAATCCATGTTAATTTGTATCATGTTGATTAAAGGTCTTCATCATCCCTGTATTTTTGCATGTGCTACTCGAATGGTGGC
Source organism: Cyrtodaria siliqua (assembly GCA_037043455.1). Taxonomy (NCBI): domain Eukaryota; kingdom Metazoa; phylum Mollusca; class Bivalvia; order Adapedonta; family Hiatellidae; genus Cyrtodaria; species Cyrtodaria siliqua. Next base: position 306,397 of record JAWPHD010000935.1, read on the forward strand.
ATAAAACAATATCGTGATTCCAGCGAAAAACGGAATGTTAACAACAGACATGTGCAGCAATTCTGCAGTTCTGCAGATGAGAAGGTTCTAGGTTCATTCTGCATATTTTTATCTCGATGTAAATGCCTGGTTGGCGCCATATAACCGTTTGTGATAGTGTGCCGTAAAAACCCGGTTGTACTCGTTTCGGGCTCCGTATACATTTTGAGGGTAGACGTAATGGATTATTGATATTATTTGCCCTTCTATTCGTTTTGTTATGCCTATTGTTAAAGTGACAGACGACAATCTTGCTGTATTGCTTCCCAAAATTCTTTAAAAGCAAGAACCTTTACATGCTGTTAAAGAAACAATTAAACCCGACATAAGTTATATAAACGCCTTAAAAGTTCCTGCTTGCACTTACCGGTGCCGGCTTGCACCGGTGCTTGCACTTACCGGTGCCGGCTTGCACCTACCGGTGCCAACTTGCACTTACCGGTTCCTTTACCGGTGTCGGCTTGCACTTACCGGTGCCAGCTTGCACTTACCGGTGCCGGCTTGCACATATCGGTGCCAGCTTGCACTTACCGGTTCCTTTACCGGTGTCGGCTTGCACTTACCGGTGCCAGCTTGCACTTACCAGCTTTTACCAGTGTCGGCTTTGCACTTACCGGTGCCAGCTTGCATTTACCGATGCTGGCTTGCATTTACCGGTGCCAGCTTTTTTACCGGTGCCGGCTTGCACTTACCGGTGCCAGCCTATTTATTCAATTTTGTATTTTCGGTTAGGTGGGAACGCTCTTGAAACAGATTTGCTTTCTGTGTGACTTGTCGATATTGTCTTGAGAAGAAATAGTAAAGATAATATCAGTTAAAAGTGACCAATAAACGCCTTGGGCACATTGCAGTTTTTCTAAACGTGGCTTCGCGTGTACATACTTATTTTGCGATGTAGCACACTGAGTAGGTTTGGATTTAGAAGGACATTCGATCAGTGACACACTTTGTAAGTTTATTAAAGTTTATTATTTTACTTCTCATGTTGTTTTTTAGCACTTTGTTTTCCACCTATAAATAACGTCCATACTGAACGACTTCAAAAACATATATTGTATCATTTCCCAAAACTGTATCTCCTTTGAGGAACAGAGAACCAAATCAAACAATTGTTTATATAAATTGTTATTTATTTCACATCCATAGATATCATCCGTACATTGTGAATGATGAAAATATGACAAATCAGCTTTATTTAAATATATTTGGTATTTGAACTCTGAAAAACACCGAAAACGTTTTTAAAGTCGTTCAGTATATTTAACGAGATTTGATTATAATAATAACATGTATAATGTTATTATGCAAGAAATATAATTTTAAAACACATACCGACATCTTATATTGGACGAACCATAATGTAAGCTGTTCCGTGTATCGGAAGACAGGAACTTACCAAAGACTAAATTGCTCATTTATCAGGAGTGTAATTTAAGCAACATGCCCATGACATCTGGAGCAGTAAAACAACATTTAAATTGATCAAACTCAAAAAAGGACACGTATTATGAATAGGTTCTAGATTGGCAATAGGGTTATTTCCTTTTCATCCCAATGCCGTTTCTGAACTCGAGATCTGAAGGGGCAAACACAATAAAGAAAACGAAAACATAATTACATGTTTTTTCCCTAGTTATAAATGTAATATAATTTCGGCGTCTGAGCAGACATGAACGAATCAGTTTGAGTACAAGCAGAAAATGATTCACCAGCATGCTAAGAGAACAGTTTGTTAGCAAAATAAAAGTAACCATGGTCCTTGGTTCTAGGATTAAATCAATCAACATTCAGTGTAAGAGTAGATAATGTTTTAAAATGTAGGTATGATTGGTTTTGAAATATGGCATACTATTGTATTGCGATTGGAAGGATATTTACATGTAAAAAGCTAAATAAGTATTGCGGGGTATTTTATTTGGAAGCAATTTACAAATTAAAAGAATCACACGAATGACGATTCACGTTAACTTTCTGTCTGAAATAGTAATCAGTATTGAAAAACGGATACTATCGAATACACCTTACATATAAAACCAAGGACATACTTTCAAATATGGGGTTACGTGGGCATTACACATATTGAACAGCTGTATAATCAGACCTTGGGCATTTTATACATTTGTACATATGAATGTACTAGAACTTTCTGAACTGAAATAAATAACTTATTAAACAGTAACTATGTACTCTTTGCATTGACTTTCCAAACGATCTCCGTTGGTACCCTTCACGATAAATCGTATTCATACATTTTAAACTTTCATTTTAATAATTGAAACCTATGTTACTTTTAGGACTTATACTACGCGAAAACAATTTTTTAAAACATGAAATCTCCGAAACACTAACGATATTCACAATTTAACATAGCATCTCCGAAACATTAACGATATACACAATTTAACATGGTATCTGCGAAACACTAACGACATATACAATTTAACATGGTATCTCCGAAATACTAACGATATACACAATTTAACAATGGTATCTCCGAAACACTAACGATGGACACAATTTAACATGGTATCTACGAAACACTAACGATATACACAATTTAACATGGTATCTCCGAAACACTAACGATATACACAATTTAACATGGTATCTCCGAAACACTAACGATATACACAGTTTAAAATGGTATCTCCGAAACACGAACTATAGGACGTATAGGACTCAGTCAGAACTGTATACCGTTTTGTTGAACTGTTTTGCAATTATATCCCTTAACACAAGTACTGTGTGCTTGTTTAAATGGTGTTTTACGTCATTTAAGCACACGTTGGGCCGTATATGACGGTCAACTTGTGTTTTTGTGGTAGAGGCAGACCACCCCATTTTCCCTGGATAGAATCAGTACTGTATACCTCCCTACATCGGTGAACATTACTGTAATTCCGAACCTAAGGGCACGGAGCAATCCTACAGTGTTCTACAAGCCCCACCTCCACTCCACCACCCCATCAAACCTTTACCCCTGAATTCACCGGAAGGAGACTAATAATCAGTCTAAAGTTCAAAATCAAGCCAACTGTTTATTAATATGGCCACACAATTTTAACCTTGAAGCCTGGTCACAATTTGTGTGCACGAACATACGGACAAGGAGCTATCCTATAGTCCCCACCAACCTCTACTCCCGGTAGGAGATGAATCACCGAGTACTATGTCTGCATATATCAGAACGATGAGGCATCTGTTATGATACTTTTAAAACACGTTGGACTTAGCATAGCATATGCTGGAGTAATAACATCGGTCAAGGTCGACGACAGGGTGATAACATTAGCGAAGGACCCGGATTCAAACCTCACCGACGCCACTGAGTTTCGTCTGTGTGTTCTTGGGAAAGACACTCGTGGAATGGGGACAAAAACCGGCGGTTCCGCGTATCGGAGTCTATTCTCCGATTACTTTAAAGAACGATATACTCGTTTATATTCGTTTAGCCTCGGTATGTATGTCACAGGACTAGAAAAATGTGCAGCCAGACCGGGGCTCGAACCCAGGACCTTCGGACTACCGTTCCGATGCTCTACCGACTGAGCTAACCGGCCAGACAATGCAACATCAATCTACCTGTTAGATATCCATAACCGTGACACACTCCCCCTACAGACTGAAATTCGTCCTCGAATTTCCATGGGTACAGAGAATCATTTCTAATGTTTCTCGGAGTTTACTCAGTCACGGTCCCCCGTTGGGCGCCAAATGTCACAGGACTAGAAAAATGTGCAGCCAGACCGGGGCTCGAACCCGGGACCTTCGGACTACCGTTCCGATGCTCTACCGACTGAGCTAACCGGCCAGACAATGCAACATCAATCTACCTGTTAGATATCCATAACCGTGACATGTATCCTTCCCCTCTCTTTGGGGAGCTTCTAAATAATATAAAATGAGCTGACGAGCCATTAAAAAGCATGCACTCGGCCTAAACATGACGGCACGACAAACGAACGATTAGCGAATCAATATGAAGAAGGTATACTTCAAGAGCTCTTCTTTTATAGTTACTTTTATTATTTCTACCCGAGTTCGAATCCTCGATGAGGCTATACTTTCCTTGTCCAACTATATTGGAGCCATGGAAAAAATATTTAACTGTATGAGGATATGTAGATTCGGGCGAATATTGATAATTGCCAAATACCTGGTGAAGAGATCTGTAGAGCGTCATTAGAGTGTATGCCCCCCTTTATTACGTTCCGAGTTTAAAGCGCATTTAAGGCTACTCCTATTTCAGATTTTTTCGAGCATATTATATTAATGTAATCAAGGAATCAACTATTTCCATTTGCATGAAGTTTCTGGTGTGACCAGGCCGGTGATCTAACCGAAGACCCCCCGCATGAGAGGCGGACGTATACGGGAGGTCCCTTGCATTCAGTCCCATTAGGGGATTCGAACTCGAATCACAATAACGGGAGGCTGACGCTGTACCGCAACACTATAAACGCTGGTGTATATATAAGGCGAAAACTAATAGCTTTCTTCAAAACCGTTCTATAATATAGACCCCAATAAGACATACTTCAACGTCTGCTTTATTTCAATATTTTTTTTTCAGATACCGAAATCCAATAAAACGCCGAAACCACACATTTGCTGATCGTACGATGGTTATGACAAAACATGTGCTCACTATAATAAACGCAGGTATAGTGATAATGAAGACATATTGCTCAGTGCTACAGATTTAATAATCTATGAAAAGACAATTCCTGGGTAATGAGACCTTATATCGAACATAATTTACAAACACAGTGCTTTTACTAGCTCTCAGTATTCTGTGCTTAAATGATAGTCCCTACAGATAGACTTTGAATCTCAGGACTTTTGCCTTTCACGCTACGACCATCATTTAGACACATATACCAAGTGAACAACCATTCAGAACAGCGCTATAGGTTGTTCGTGCATACATGCTAAGTTTGGTGAAAAACTACGACAATGAGGCTGGTAAACGTAAGAGCGATCATAGTAATACTGTGTTTAGGGGCTTTGTGGTTATTATATAACCAGCTAAATTTGATAGAGGTTTGGGCACTCCGAAGACGCCATTGGCGCGCTGCAGCTTATCGCAGAGTTATGCGTAACACACACGCAAATCTAAATACAAATACAACATCAAACGTGACACAAACAAAGAACGAGGTGTTATATGTATTTAGGACAAACGCGACGCAAACAAAGAACGAGGTGTTGGAAGTATTTAGGAAACACGCGAAACAAACAAAGAACGAGGTATTGGCGGTGTCTAAGACAAACGTGATACAAACAATGATACAAACAAAGAACGAGGTATTGGATGTATTTAGGACAAACGCGACACAAACAAAGAACAAGGTATTGCCGGTATCTAAGACAAACGGGACACAAACAACGAACGAGGTGTTGGCGGTATCTAAGACAAACGTGACACAAACAAAGAAAGAGGTGTTGGAAATACCTACGACAATAAATGGAACAACCGACTTTACGAACAAATCTCTTATGGTACTTTTCTCTTCTTGGGCACACAGTCAAGAGAAAGAACGTGTTCACAAAACTCTAACCCGTTTGTGGGCGTCTTGGCCTTTTATAAAGCCACTTGTATTCACATCAGACGAAACTGTTAGGCAAACAGCCAATGCGTCGGGCTGGCTTACACAACCGGAAACCCACGCTCACAAGGAATGCATGGGACCACCGGTCTTGTCGTCAATGTTTATACAGGCACAAAAGGTACATGCCGCGTTTTATTATGGGTTTGCCAATTCCGACATTGTTTTTGGAAATGGACTCGCCGACACATTGCTTTACATGCATTATCATAATGCCTGGAAAAGCCGACCTGTAATGGTAGTCGGGCGACGGTACAATTATAATTACTACTTACACCCAAAACTATCTATCGTAACTCCATCAAATGTTACCAAACTCACTGCGGATGGCAAGTTAGTGATACGGTCAACGGACTACTTTTTCACAAACGATATATTTCCATGGGACAGAGTGCCGGAAGTTACTATTGGTCGTCCTTACGTAGTTCGTGCCGTCATAGGTTGGGCACTGAAGCAGAATATAACAGTGATTGACGCGACGCGTACGATTGAAGCGGTTCATTTGACGACAAAGGATGGTATTTTCGCATCCTGGTACAAGGATGGCGTTATGTGTAATGAGCGAATATTGACGCAACACAACTGGAAAATACCAACGAATCAAGGGCACTGTGAATGCGCGAGGTTAGAAACTTTCCGACTGAACGGCCGAATACGGATTAAGCGCCGACCGCAAAATAATATGATATGCAAGAAATAATAGAACACTGAGTAATAACATAATACTGATGCAGACTTACTGGAGATACCAATTTAATACATACTGGGCATTGTGAGTGATTAAGTTTAGAAACATTCCATGCAAACGGCAGGATATGTATGCAATACATACTGGGCCTTGTGCGTGTGCAAATTTAGAAACATTCCATGCAAACGGCAGGATACGTATGCAATACATACTGGGCCTTGTGCGTGTGCACATTTAGAAACATTCCATGCAAACGGCAGGATACGTATGCAATACATAATAGGCATTGTGCGTGTGCAAATTTAGAAACATTCCATGTAGACGGCAGGATACGTATGCAATACATACTGAGCCTTGTGCGTGTGCAAATTTAGAAACATTCCATGCAAACGGAAAACATTACATGTAAACGGCAGGATACGTATGCAATACACAATGGGCATTGTGCGTGTGCAAATTTAGAAACATTCCATGCAAAAGGCAGTATACGTATCCGAAGTGAACGTTTCATGCAATTAGTTAATAATTTAATAAAGATTATAGTTCTATCCCTTTCGCAGTCACTCCTTTGATTACCAGAACGGAAGACACTGGTGGTGCGTACGTTAGACATACACTTGCCCGAGAAAACGGTGGTATTCAACTTGTTTCAGTTGATGAGGCCCTCCCACAACATAAAAGCAGGTGTTTCATTATTTGTGTTTTGGTGTGTTTGCCTCTAAAACAATGAAATATAAACAAACTTTTGTATTTAGTACATCTTACTTGTTAATTTGCTATTTTGTTTTTCTTCATAAAAGTAAAGTTTGGAGTATTATATATTGATATACCCTAGATAATGTTCTACATACCAATGCTTTTCAAACAGAAAGCTTTACTCGGGCCTCAGTTTATATAAATGGGATTATGAAGACATAAAAATGACGAGTAACCCGAGTTATCATAAAAGGGGAAATTACTGCTGTATATACAGTGTTAAAACTTCACTAGAGTAAGCTCCCTTCATAACATGGATTTGGAAACATCAGGTGAGTTTATTGCAAATTGTTTCACGATACAAAATTAACAATTTCTTAGTTACAGAAACAATATTTCATTATAAATTTAAGTTTTTTAACTTAATTAATACCGGCTTTACAAGCTACTGAACTCAAATTGAGTGGTACTACACCATTAAATATGATGTTTTAAGATTTAAAATATTGGCGAGGGTGGAGAACAAAGGAAACAAAATGGCGCCAGACACACGATCGAAATATCGCAAGAGAATGATATGACATCAAATGTTCTCCAAACAAGATCGATATATGGGTGCCTAAAATTAATAGATCTACGATATATCATGGGTATATATGTACGTATGAAGATCTAAGGATATATATATAATCATTGTCTATCAAAAAATCAATGGTGACGTATCACACGCATATTTGATCGGCGTAGCCTGTCAGTTGTAGTGAAGACTCATGTAAACAAACAGACGACAGACAACTGTTGTCAGCAAGGAGTCACGTTTTATAATCCAACGACTCCAAACTACATAATTTCTCTTTATTTTATTGGAACTGTGTCAATTTACTTCCCAGTATTATTCATGTTTTAACATGTACACTTTTTATTATAGTATCATCTAAATACTATCCACTGCACTGTGTATAAAATAAAACAGAATTGCTGTGAACTTTTACACAAATGTAATGTGATGACTTAACCGCCAGCAAATATTTTACAAGTTATCAGTCTTTCTGAATGAAAATTAATTGCCAATTATAGTTGGTCTGGAGAAACAGGCTTTATTTACAGCAGTACTGAGTATACAATATATGGTATAATTTGGACATTTATGTTAGGATTACATTGTGGTAGGTATGCATTTTCAAAAATGAAGCGTAAATGTACATATTATTGTTAGGAATGGCTGAACATGATGGAGATAATAAGATAAGGAATTACGTCTTATATAGGCCTAGTTAAGATTAAGGAAAATATACATCTCTGAGCCTAAGGAGGGAATATTCAATGTTCATAGGTGGTGTTTAGAAGTGCATTGTGATGCTACTGATTTTGGTGTGTTTCTGATTCTGATGTGAAAATGATAAAGATGAATTGTTATATGGAACACATGAATAGTCACGGATTTAGACATCCCATCTCAGAGTATTACCGTGGAGGTTTACACACAAAACTACTGCCAATCATCCATGCCATAATGTGTGTCGTCTGCGGCAAACACTACCACGTGTATTTGTGTACATTTTCCAGTTCATAACAAATTCGCTTCATATTTTGATTTAACTGTGTATAAATTTAAATGAAAAACCTGCCCCAGCTCCATCTAGTGGCTTTTATACGACAGTTGGGTCTTTAAATATACCACAAAGTAGATCTAATACAAATTTAGCCATAATTATTAATGTAACCCAAGCACCAAATGCTTCCGATATCCGGAGTATAATTTAAATTATAGCATTTATAATTGCATTGGTAATATTCTTCGATTTGCCGGAGTCTGATATATTCAATAACCAGCCTATATAAATATTTCTGGTTGTCCGGAATATACTTCAATATTTCCGAGTGTCCGGAATATCCATTAATATCTTCCGATTTTCCGGAGTCTTAATATATTCAATGACCAGCCAAACATGCCATTGTTATTTATACAGAGCGGCGGTCCTTTTCCAATATTTCCGATGTCCGGAATATACTTTTATATTTCCGATGTCCGGAATATACTTTAATATTTCCGAGTGTCCGGAATATACTTTAATATTTCCGAGTGTCCGGAATATACTTTAATATCTTCCGATTTTCCGGAGTCTTACATATTCAATGACCAGCCAAATTTGCCATTGTTATTTAAACATGGCGGCGGTCCTTTTCAAATATTTCCGATGTCCGGAATATACTTTAATATTTCCGATGTCCGGAATATACTTTAATATACTTCCGTTTTTCCGGAGTTGAATATAGTCAATGACTATTTAAAATATTTCCGATTATCCGGAATATGTGATTATAAGTCGAATTGACAATATTGCTAATCGTCCGGAATATACAATAATTATAAGTAATATATGCCTATGTCCGAGTGTCCGGAATATACTTTAATATCTTCCGATTTTCCGGAGACTAATATATTCAATGACCAGCTGGTTATTTAAACAGGGCGGCGGTCCTTTTTTCAATATTTCCGATGTCCGGAATATAATTTAATATTTCCGATATCCGGAATATGCTTTAATTTCTTCCGATTTTCCGGAGTCTAAAATATTCAATGACCAGCCAAAAAATGCCATGGTTATTAAACAGGGCAGCGGTCCTTTTTCAATATTTCCGATGTCCGGAATATAATTTCATATTTCCGAGTGTCCGGAATATACTTTAATATCTTCCGATTTTCCGGAGTCTTACATATTCAATGACCAGCCAAAATTGCCATTGTTATTTACACAGGGCGGCGGTCTTTTTCAAATATTTCCGATGTCCGGAATATACTTTAATATTTCCGATGTCCGGAATATACTTTAATATATTTCCGTTTTTCCGGAGTTGAATATAGTCAATGACTATTTAAAATATTCCCGATTATCCGGAATATGTGATTGTAAGTCGAATTGACAATATTGCTAATCGTCCGGAATATACAATAATTATAAGTAATATATGCCTATGTCCGAGTGTCCGGAATATACTTTAATATCTTCCGATTTTCCGGAGACTAATATATTCAATGACAAGCCAAAACATGCCATGGCTATTTAAACAGGGCAGCGGTCCTTTTTCAATATTTCCGATGTCAGGAATATAATTTCATTTTTCCGATATCCGGAATATGCTTTAATATCTTCCGATTTTCAGGAGTCTAAAATATTCAATGATCAGCCAAAAAATGCCATTGTTATTTAAACAGGGCTTCGGTCCTTTTTCAATATTTCCGATGTCCGGAATATACCTTAATATTTCCGATGTCCGGAATATACTTTAATATACTTCTATAAGTCGAATTGACAATATTGCTAATCGCCCGGAATATACAATAATTATAAGTAAGATATGCCTATGTCCGAAGGCCCATCACCGTGATTACACTATTGAAAATGATTGTGCCTATTCTAATACATACCTGTATATCAAAGTGTGAAGCGAATTTGTTCAGTTGTGCATATGCTCTGGAATGTTGTGCTCTTTTAAGAGTAGGTGAAGTGTCTAAGTCAAATAAAGATTCTGATAACAAAGTTTTAAGTTTCAAAGACGCAGTTAACTGCATTAATAATTTCATTAGAAATTCAAAAAACGGTCAGTTCGGTACTCGTCGGGGGCCACTTTCCGTCGCTTATGTAAACATAAACTAATTTTTCAGACAAATCTATGTATCCTGACAATGTGTACTCTATTTCTATTAGGTTACCTCTTCCTGGAAATTTGATACCAAAGAATTTGTTTTATATTAATTATCGAAGTGGCACGTGACCTTTTTATAAATAGACTAAAACTGAGAAATCAATTTGTTTACAAGCCCTAAGTTTCCGTGTATTTTATCGAGTGATAGATTCAACTAGGTCAGGATGCAGTAAACTTTTGTGGTTTGGAGGCTTGTTTGCAGGTCTATTCAACAATTTCATTGTAAAAATGGTATGTTTGCATTGTTCCATCGTTGTAACATGTGTAATGACGAAAATTTACAGTAACTCTGTGTAAATCAAACAGATACAGGTTGTACGAGTTGCTTCTCTTTGGTTAAACTATGTTGTCACGGTACGTCCGTCAAAGAGTGATACAAAATATGACGTCATTACAGCGTTGTTTTTTCAATAGTTTATTATCCGGCAGTATGCGCGCGCCGCATCCCCAACGCCATATAAGGAAGTAAACACATAAATCCCTTTCGTTTTTGTACCGCTTATTTACTTTTGGTTGTTTTTCCTGTTTCCAATCTTCAGTTATAAACCTCTGACAATAAGTCACATCGCGTGAGTGGTTTGCGGTGTGAGAACGTTTTTTAAATGAGAATGACGGTAACTGGGCTTGGAAGGAAACTGGCCTCTAACGAGTAGGAGTGCAAAAAATTACAGTACAGTTCTCCGAACACAACTCTTCCATTAAAGAGGCTCTGTGTAGATACTTGGCATGCATGCCAAAAATAAAAGGTCAATTTCTATGCCATTTTGATGGATCACCAGTAACAAGCTACCACTTTAAGGATGCTTAAAGCATTACAATCCTTAGGCATTCAGAGAACATATTATAAATCCCAATCTTTCATAATGTTTCATGAAGGAAAAACCGAAGATGAAATTATGAACTAGGTCGATGGAAACATCCGATTAAATATGCCCCCATTAAACATTGTCTAGTAGGTTTGGTCTTATACACAAAACAACTGACAGTAATTTTTGATTTTCGGCCAATTTCAAGTCTGGGTAGTCTGGTCTTCAATCATTAGAGATACTTTCAACCGAGCCCATCACAGACCAGACGGGGTACATCTAGGACTACGTCATATAAAAGCCTTTTAAAGGCAGTATGCTATGGGACTTCCAACCAGGAATGCGCTTCAAAAATATTTTAGAACGTTTGAATCATCTCCTTTCCTATAAAGCTCCACTACATCAATATCATAGTTTTACACTGTGGGGGTAATGATATGGGCCAAACCCCGATAGGCAAATATCTCATCAAAAATGGATGCGCATATGTTGCTTATCCTGAAATTTCAGAAAGTATGGAAATGTTTAAGAAAAACGAACATCTGTCAGATCTAGGTAATGACAAAATGTTAAACATCCTGCAAGGTGGACTGTACCAATTTATGCAGTCAAATGCATCCTTTTTCCCAGACGAAGCAGAAGTTGGTCCGTGGCTGGCACCTTCTTTTTTCGACACGTGCTAGTCCGCCTAAAGCGTGTATTTTTGGCGGGACACGCGCACACGTGCTACCTCGTATTTGCGTGTCTTGGCATTACCAGCACGTATCGGCTAAGTGTCCGAGTGTCTGGAATAGGGATTTATAAATCCCAATATGTCCGATTTGTCCGGAATATGGAACTATATTTCCGGGAATGTTATCAACTGTCAAAATTTTCGATTGTCCGGAATATAATGAATATATGTTGATCTGAAAATTAATATTTCCGACTGTCCGGAATATAATAAATATATGTTGATCTGAAAATTCAACTAATTCTAATAAATAATAATGCTATATTAAATACATAAATCAGCCATGGCCAATTCTGCCAGAAAATAAAAGCATAGTAAAAAAATAATTCTACTTTTTTTCAGTAAATCCCACTTTTTATGATAAATGGGATTATGAAGACATAAAAATGACGCGTAACCCGAGTTATCATAAAAGGGGAAATTACTGCTGTATATACAGTGTTAAAACTTCACTAGAGTAAGCTTCCTTCATAACATGGATTTGGAAACATCAGGTGAGTTTATTGCAAATTGTTTCACGATACAAAATTAACAATTTCTTAGTTACAGAAACAATATTTCATTATACCCGCCCTCCCAACCCGATATAACTGTTTTACCATTATTTGTGTCTTTTGCTGCTGGTGTTGTTCTTTTCTATTTTCAGGGCCGCGAGGAATTGAATTGAACTGGGGTTTTAAGGCGCACCAACACATGAAAAGGTTCTATGGCGCCTAACAGGCATGAACATGCCAGGCTCATCTTCCATGTACATCGAGATAAAATATGAAAAATGGGCCTAGAACCTTCTCTCCCTGAACTGCAGAGTTGCTGGAAATGCTATAGTAGAAACTCCATTTATGCTGGAGCCACGTTATTGTTTTTCTGCCACTGCTCTTTTGATGCGAGCGAGATAGCACCTGAAACAATGCAAGGACCATGATGAAGAACTTTAATGAACATGAACAAAAAAATTTGATAAAATGAACATGTATTTAGGGGGATTCTACCCCTCTCCCTATTCTAACTGGCAATAACTCATGATTATGAATATGAATTCCACAGGGTGAGATGGAAATATCTAGCCCCGGTAAAATGACGGATATCCTTGTCCGGTATGCAAGACAACCTTTTCTTGCATACCGGACAAGGATAACCTTTTCTTGCATACCGGACAAGGATATCCGTCATTTTACCGGGGCTAGATATTTCCATCTCACCCTAGTTTGTCCGCACAAAATCTGAAAAAATGACGCCTTTTGTCCGCGCGGCACTTTTTCCACATAAATTCAGAAAAAAATATCCTTTTTGTCCGCACAATGTTTTTGACTGCAATGAACTGGAAGGCGACGACCTAAGTTTCTACAGAAAAAGTCACTGTAAGTGACAAATGCCCCCAATGTGGTTTTGAACTTTTACTTTTAAGTGTGAGCTTGACCGTAGAGCCACGGACCTTTGTCATGTTATGTCGGAGTTATTCACAGGACACGATTTTGCGGACGTACGGACTGACATACGGACGGAGGGTGTGACTACTATATGCCTCTCTTATATATACGCTTTTTGTTCGCCGAAAATCTTAAGATGAGGTAAAATTGTGTACGTTCTTTTAACTTTTTCAGTAATGTTCTATATTATTATATGGCAGAGATAAAATATTGTTAATCATTATATGAAATCGCTTCTTTGACACGTTCGAGAATCTCACCTTCTGTACTGAATCGGCAGTAATAAGAGTTTAAGGCGAAGGATTTCCAGTTATGCGGTAAGAAAATGTCCAAATTGATGTAGTTGAGATGAACAGAAATTTTACCAACACGAAAAAGCTTATACGCTGAGAGCTTATACTTGGTAGACCCTCCCTCCCTCGGGGAAATTGTGTAGGCCCTACTTTTCTGGAGGTCCATTACGTATGTAGTATTGTGCAACTTATCTGCCATTTTATCGTGTACATGGTGTAGAATAAGTTACCTACAAAATAATAATTATATTTACTGCATTTTGAAGACTAAAATATATGGAAGAAAATGTTTGTATCTTAATTTTTCTTCATTAGTCATGCCTATTATAATACAAACTTTCGTTTCACTTACTTTGTATACCTTGGATACCTGCGTTTCTACGTTACCTTAATTTTCTTTACATTGTTTTATTAAGAACATTAATGATGTTACATACGAACATTATTCCAAACCGTACATGTATCACAGACAATCACATACGTCCTCATGATGTTAATATTGTTTTGGTCTTTTAATGTCCGTTACATAGTGTGTTTTTAAATTATTTCTATTTTCCGAATGTTAAAAGAAAGTAGTACACATCCAATTATTACCTTAACATCCCCGTTTTTTAATTAACAGGGAATACGATTGCATTACTGAAAGCCGGATCAATATTTTTTACCCATCAGATATGAATATCCGTCATTTTGGACGTACCAGAGTTTTCTATATTTTGGCCCTTGGAAAAAGATTATAAGAACCTTTCATGGGTATCCGGTGAAGATAGGGAATTCCAACCCGAGGTATACGTGTTTTTATCGGAGCCGAGGGTCTGCAGAGGTTCCGATTAAAACACTTATACCGAGGTTGGAATTCTCTATCTGAACCGAATACCCATGATATATTCTTGTTCTTGCATATCAGAGACATGTTGTTCGTTGACGCCGCCAGCTACTAACGTTTCGCATGTTTTCCGGCATACCGGATGTTGGTGCGCGTGAATTTTATCTCGACCCTAGGCAAGAAAAGGTTTTCTTGCATACCGGACAAGGATATCCGTCATTTTACCGGGGCTAGATATTTCCATCTCACCCGCGCGCACCAACATCCGGTATCCGGTATGCAGGAAAA
Source organism: Cyrtodaria siliqua (assembly GCA_037043455.1). Lineage (NCBI taxonomy): Eukaryota > Metazoa > Mollusca > Bivalvia > Adapedonta > Hiatellidae > Cyrtodaria > Cyrtodaria siliqua. The sequence goes on from JAWPHD010000935.1 coordinate 321,510, forward strand.
CATGCAAAACGTTAGTAGCTGGCGCCGTCAACGCTCAACATGTCTCTGATATGCATGAACAAGAATCTATCATGGGTATTCGGTTCAGATAGGGAATTCCAACCGTCGGTATAAGTGTTTTAATCGGAACCTCGGCAGAGCCTCGGTTCCGATAAAAATACTTATACCTCGGGTTGGAATTCCCTATCTTCACCGGATACCCATGAAAGATTCTTATAATCTTCACGTTAACGTTTTAGCACGCGCTAAACATCCAATCTCCACGCAGAGTTATCGTTCCTTGCACTCACATATATCTCTGCTAACTACTTAATTACAAGATTTTGGTAAACATGTTAAATGTGGAATATGTTTGCCTGAAACTTGATCTATTTCTTGTGTAAATATAATTTTCAGAATATCTGCAAATTAGATGTTGCAAGATTTGCAAGATTTGAATAATGCATGAAAACAATTTAGTTTTAATCGGGACTATTTTACTACAAAAATAATACGTACTTAGGTCTCGTCAATCGAAACGCATATTAACATTTCAAACGCTCAGTAGCAGAAAATTACAAAAAGATTTAACTCATAGAAATAAAAATTGAAATTATTTAATATAGGTCTGAATTTTAGCTTTGCAGATCACGAAAAAGGATTTATTATAAACATCGTCATAACTTTTTGAATAATCACGTGACCCAACCGTTCGCCCTATTTCCTTTGACGTTGACAGAGTCAAATAAGGAACGAGTGTACTCTGGGTAGAGATTGCTAAACATCCTGTACACAGTGTTAGTATCGCTCCTCAATATCCGGTATAAGAACACGTGTGTAAAAACGTTAAAAGTTGTAATGCTACTTTTTGAATTGGTTAGCTTTGCTAAACTACTTTCTTTTCGACTGATGTGCAAGAAAAAGCATATATCCGTCTTTCTGGGTAAGATAATGGATATTTCAGGACTCTCGGACGGGAGATAAGAAAACAACCTTATCTCCGCGCTCTTCCTAAAATATAATTATCTTACCCAGAGAGACGGGATAGATACTTATAATCTGTGTCAGAAAGTATGCCGTTTCTGATGTGGGTGAGGATTTATATTGATTTCTTGCATACCCGACAAGGATTCCGCCATTTTACCGGGGCTAGATATTTCCATCTCACCCTAGGGTCGAGATAAAATTCAAGCGTGCCATCATCCGGTATGCAGGAAAGTAAGCAAGACGTTAGTAGCTGGCGGCTTCAACGCACACCATGTCTATGATATGCAAGAAAATGAATCTATCCTGGGTATTCGGTTCAGATAGGGAATTCCAACTCTCGGTATGATTGTTTTAATCGGAACCTCGACCGAGCCTCCGTTCTGATAAACAGTCTTCACCGGATACCCATGAACGATTCTTATCATGTTCATTCTGATGTATACTTCTTCCTATGATGAAAACAGAACTTCGTGATCATCAGCAATGACAAATATTTCATCTGGAATGGTAAGCTGGTGACATTTTCCCACAAAGTAGAGGTTGGATGTTTCGTGCATGTCTGTCTGGTGTCCACTGGACGCAAATGCGAGTAATACATTTTGTCGTATTGTCTTGATTACTAATGTAACATTTTAAATCACAAAAGGCCTTCGTGTTCACCCCAGAGTGCAGGCAAGTTGGGGTTTCACTTCGCCTCTTGCACTCGAACTACTTCAATAGATCTAGGGACGCACGCGTCTGCCACAAAGTCAACTCAAGGCTTCAAATGATATGGAATTCAAAAAATTATTTATTTGACAAGGTGGGACACGTGGTGTCATTAAATATTTGGAAAGTGTCTGGTGTAGTTGTAAAGCTTCTCCAAAAACATTGGACATTAAGTTGAAATGATCTACATGTCAAGTTCATTCTCCTCTGAGTCTGTTTTTGATAAAACTGAGTATTATTAGTATAGTTTTTAAATACTAGTATATATAGTATAGTATTTAAATACTGGTATATATTAAGGCAAGACTAACTTACATTCGATGGTGACAACCTTTGATTATTCTTAGAGTTTTGTCTTCAAGTAACACAAGCGCCAAATATGCTATAAACGTTCTTCCAAATTCTACCCATTGGTCGAGGTCGCAAGATAATGCATATATGCGAATTAAAACTGTATATTATCCACGGGTTAATAAAATACCCGCACATGAACATGTGTGAAATGAATTTAGAGTTTGTAACTTTTTATTCGAAGCTTCAAGCAATAACATAAAGGCGATGTTTTTGGCTGGCCGGATTTCATGTTTATATTGTAATTCTCGAGTTAGGATTTGCAATTATAAATTAATTACATATAATATATAAATTTGTGCATCGATTGTAAAATGTGCCTGCTGTTGGCGGGTGGGTTACTTTAAACGCAGGATACAGTGTAACAAAGGGAAGGTGCCATAACATGCCGTTGTTTTGTGGTGGGGCAACTGATATACACAAACCTCTCAAAAACAGAAGTGCAGGACTGGGAAATAATTAATAACGAAACACATTTACATGTATAAATGAAATCATGTTTTTTTTCTGGGCCTGTAGACGCTCTACTGGTTAAAACGGAACATAACATTCCCATCAGTACTTCTTTTAAAAACATTGCAAAAACAAAAGGGCCAGGATGACCATACATTGCTCACAAGGTAATCATGGGCAATAAGTCTGCTGTGTCTAGTCTGGCATGTTTTTTTTTTAATTTGTCTCACGTTCTTCTATGAATGAGATTTCATAACTAGAGTAACTCAGGTTAAATTATTCTGATCTCGCTGGTTATCGAACTTGTCCCAGCTTTCATTGACATATAGACACTGGCAGAGTTTCGTTTAGATCCGATTAATATAAAAGGCCCTAGAGTGTTCACAATCTGGAAAATAGCATTTTTCAGAAAAACAAAGGCCAAACTCCGATGTTACTGACCCGATTTGGCTGGTTTTCGAACTTGTCCGAGCTTTTATTAAAATGCATGTTTAGTAAAGATCAAATAATAAATGAAGGCGCTAGAGTGTTCGCAAGGCTTAAATATGGCATTTTCCAGAAAAACAAGGGCCATAACTCCGGTGAAATTATTCCGATCTCGCTGGTTTTCAAACTTGTACAAGCTTTCAATGATATAAAAACACTGGCAAAGTTTCATTAAGATCTGATTAATATTGAACCCTAGAGTTTTCACAAGGCAGAAAATAGCATTTTTCAAAAGAATAAGGGCCATAACTCCGGTATTACTGACCCGATTTGACATGTTTTCAAACTCATCCCAGCTTTTGTTAATATTAATAATCTATGCAAGTTTTATAAAGATCAAATAATAAATGAAGGTGCTAGAGTGTTTACAAGGCTTAATATGGCTTTTCCAACAAAACAAGGGCCATAACTCTGGTGAAATTATTTTGATCTGACTGGATTTCGAACTTGTCCGAGCTTTCATTGATTTAAAGACACTGGCAAAGTTTTGTTAAGATCCGATTAATAATGAAGCCCCTAGAGTGTTCACAAGGAAAAAGTTAACGGACAGACAGACAGACGGACGACGGACAACGGACAACTCATCCCATAAGCTCTGCTGGTGTTTGGCCAGTAGAGCTAAAAACTTATATGAACAATGTCTATTGCTCGCACTGTTCGCATTTAAGATAATAGGCTCAATAGGGTCTGTGGACGCTCAAATGGCTAAAGATAAAGTTTATGTATAAGGGGCCATAACTCTTTCAAATATCATTCAAGTGAAGCATGGTGATGATATACGCAACTAGGTTCGGTAATGATCATCCCTTTTTTTGAAATACGGCCAGAGGTTCATGATAACTAGATCTAGTCTGTGCAAAGTTAGTATATAAGGGGTCATAACTCTGCTGAAATTCACTCAACCAGAACAGTTGAAACGAATGTTGTGTAACGGCTCATTAACACAGCATTGGTTATTTTGAGCCTCCCAAGAGAGAGGGGAATGATACATAGGAATCCAGGAACCGTGACCCACTCTTATTATCGAATAGTTATTGTTGAAATCCGATGAGTTCAGAAGAGACTAATCTAGGCAAAGTTGTTTATTAAAACCTTAAAAAGGCCATAACTCTGCCTAAATCATTCGACCGGAAAATGATGAATATTCACACAAATAGGCTTGATACTGATCATCCTTGTCAAGTTGCGATGAAATCCAGCCAAAGGGTTCGGGAGAATGTTTTCAAGCTCGATAATGCTAAGGAACCAGAGGATTAACTTTAAAGGAAGAAGAACTTTCTCGGAAAACCTCTCAAGAGCCCATACTTATCAAAAATCTGTAAACTGGAACACGACGATGATATGATGATCAACCATGTAAAGTTTCGTTGAAAAATAGCATTTTATCTAAATCAAGGACATGACTCTGCAATTATTGTTCTATTCCTATCTGGCTGTTTTTTGAACATGTCCAAGCATTTATTAATCTTAAACAATGTGAAAAAGATTGGTAAAGATCAGATAAAAAAATAAAGGCCCTAACGAGGCAATATGCAGCATTTTTAACGAAATAAAGGGCCATAACTCCCCTAGTACTGGTCCGAACTGGCTGGTTTCGAAACTGTCCAAGCTTTTATTGACATGAACAATCTGGTAGAGTTTGGTAAAGATCGGATGAAACATAAAGGCCCTATTCATAATTTTGATAATGCATCATCAAAATAAACTGACCAATCAGCGACCAGGAAACATGAGACCTCTAACTTCCGGTAGGTGATAAACTCGGTCTTTATCCTTGCTGTTCAACCAAGTTTACTGTTAAAATTAAGGTATTTACAGTGTGACTATTTTAAAACCCTGCATATTTCATGCATGTTTATGCAAATTGATTCAATATATTTACCACTCAAAATGGAATCTTGAAAATTATTATCTTTTTTACTCGGTCAATGATTTTTATTTTTACTACAGAATTTAAGGATAAAAACCGAGTAATACAAATTGTATCACCTAATGAAAATAAAGTAAAATATCAACATTTTGGCAATAAAAAATATGAATTGTCTAAACGAGGCAACATAGAGCATTTTTAACTAATTCAAGGGCCATAACTCTGCCAGTTACTGTTCCGATTTGACTGCTTTTTTTAGCTTCTCTGAGCATTCATTGCTAATAACAATCTTTTCAAGTTTGGTAAAAATCAGACGAAAAATGAAAGCCCTAATATTTAAACAAGGTAAACTATAACATGTTTAACATATTCAATGGCCATACCCTTGCTGTTACTGGTCCGATCATACTGGATTTCGAACTTGTTCGAGCTTGCATTGATATTAATACTCTGGTAAAGTTTGGTAAAGATTAAATGAAAAACGAAGGCCTATGGGTTAATTTTCCCGTAAAAAATGCTAGAAATGAACATGTCAACGAACACAAAACTGAATTGAATTGAATGTTGTTTAACGACTCATCAACACAGTATAGGTTATTTCGAGCCGCCCCAGAGAGAGTGGAAGGATACATAGGAATCCGGGAACCTGCCCTACTCTTATTATCGAATAGATTCCTATGGTTCTTTAACGTGCTCGGGGGATAGACCGATACACTGGACCGCCAGGTTTACGTCCCCATCCGACGGACGAGGCTAAGGGAAAGTGTCTTGCCCAAGAACACACTGACGGAACTCAGTGGCACCACGGAGGATTGAACCCGGGGCCTCCGGTTACAAATCCGCCGCGCTACCGACTGCGCCAGGCCAGCCCTCGACACAAAACTGAACGCACACAAAACTGAGGCATATTGCGGGTTTGGCAGATTTAAAAGCAGCATTGCTATGCGTGTAAGGAATGTACCCGTAATTGAATTTGATGAATTATGCGTTTTCCTTGAAAACTATAACTGTTGATAACATGTAATTTTAAATCGAATATGAATATAATTTGAAAAGATTACAAAATAATATTATGCCAAAATTTACAAAGTTAAACAAGACCATTCCTTTGCAAAATTACCATATGTCCATGCATTGTCACGTAAAAATGGGGCTATAACTGTAGAAAGAGATTACTTTGCTCTAAATAAGTTATGTTTCTAGTGACCGACATCAACTATTAAAATTAAAATAATTAATAAAATTTAAACTAAAACGTCGGAAGTTTTTATTAATGTGTCTGGAATGTATAGTTATTTGTTGGTTCAAGCGACACATTTATGCCTTTTTAAAATTTATTTTGTAAACAACAACTAAATGTGCAATTGCATATATAACATGTGTACCATCGCTCTAATGTTTTTGAATGGCTATGGTACAAAACATTTATAGCATTTTTTTTCTCTTGTGCGATTAATACTGCACTCTCGGGCGAGAAGCAGTATCAATCGCATATACTCGAAATGTTATGACCAGTCACTCGCTGTTCACGTCAATGCCGAATATTCGCCATGATCTTTGTTCATTGTTTCACAAACTCGTTTATACTTATGCGAAAACGAAAACAAATATTTTTAGGTTTACAAATAATTTCATATTCAATTTAAATTTAGAACATGACCCCTATTTTTTTTTATTTAACAGTAGATAACCTCACACAAATGCGAGGTAAGATGTAACCAATTTGGCCGATGCACGAAATCAAAAAGATAAGTTCTCATTTCAAGAACATAATTTTTCCGCCAAAACGTTGTGTACATGAAGTGAAGTCAAATAGACGTCGTATCACAACAAGTATTTTACGGATGTCCGGTTATTATTTTTTTTAAGTTCTAGAGTTAGAATGTTATAAAAGGGTAAATTGTATTTGCTCAAATTTTACATGAGTAAAGTAATTGAATAATTCTGTAAATGTATGTAGCAAATACATTTTATTCTCGTGGAAACGAAACGCATAGAAAATTTACGTCACGTCAAAGCGTGTAAAATGATAACAAATGAGCATTTATTTAATTGAGTAAAGAAATGTAAACATTCCCGACACTAATACAACAACGATATGTAATTATTGGTATCATGAAGTAGTTCAATGTCAGTGTGTTTTTTTATAGTATTATTTATGTTCAAATTTGCTGAATTATGGTATAATATTTTCTATAATTCCATGTCTAGTCACGATGCAATGACGACAAAAACATAAAAAAATGAGTAAAAATCACGGGTTTTCAGACTGTAATTTTGGCTATCGAATTTTAATTATTATTGACAACAATACACTTGCTTGAATGTATTTTTTAGATATGCGACATAAGCAGATATGCGACATAAGCAGATCGGCATAACATCTCAATGACCATTTAAGCCATATCATGAAACAACGCACACAAATCGACGGAAATTAACGTAATATTAACGTGAAATCCATACTGACGTCATTTCGAATTTTTCAAATTCATCACTGATATTCGGCAGGTGCCCTCCTGATTTTTCAGGACTTCATCCGCGGTGCGGTAATTCGGTGTGCATATAATCCTAATACATTCAGGGATTCACGAATCTTTGTGGACCCTTTAAAAATACATAGAAATATAAAACACACATTTGAGGAAAGTTTGGTGCTTTTGTCCGGCGTGTCTAGATTGGGTCCTAAAACCTGGGTTTTGGTCTCTAGCTATATATATGCAAATCACCTTACCGGGCTACTTTTTCCCCCATAATTCCAAGTGCCAAACACGAGAGATGATACTAGTATCGATCGAGGGCGAGAATGCGTGAAATCAACGCGACGTCAAGTTACGTCAATGTTGCCAACAAATGCATTATCTACAACCATGTTGTTATTGCTGACATGTACTTTTAATTTCCTCTTCAATAATACCTGATCACGTAACAGACCACGTAACTTTTCAATCTCATTTGTATATTCGGTGTTTCTAATTTCACCGTTACGTTCTTCAAACGGCAACATATTGTCAGTATTTTCAATGTTTCCAATGTCTTGTTCAGATGTTTCGTTTATTTCCTGAAAATTAATATCAGTGTCATTAGTTTCTGTATATGCATCTTCATGTTTATCTAGCCTATCTGTACATGAATTACACCCTGGTATTACCTTGTCACCATTGTCTATGGCATCTAGATTGCTCTCATATTCAAAGTTCTGGTCTATGTTTTCAAGCCGGATATAATGAACTTCAAACTCGTGACCAAGGTATATGACCCTTCTCTGATCTACATTGGAAGAAGGCCGAAATTCGCTTAAATCGGGACTATTGCTTCACGCTATAACAATACCCACATTAAAAAGATTAGCAGCGGCTAAAATAGAAAGATGGTCGCCCCATTCGTTGTCCATAAGACTTTCCAGGTATTCGTTCCAGTCTCTGTTCACTACAAAATTTGCCAGATGTTCACCATTTGGAAGACTCGGATTCTTTCTTAACCAGTTTACTATTTCTTCCCTTACTTGTCGATGGTTTATATTGTACATTATCAATGGCCTCTAGACTTTGTGCTATTGTATGGAATAAGCAGTTACCGTCCTTTGGAATTTGTCCCACCGGCACACGATTATATTGCAATGCATTGCGACGGAGGTTATCACTTATCTCTTGATAGTTTTCGACATAATTATGTCTGTTGAAAATCCACGAACCGTTTCAAAAATGACATATCTTCGGTAAATGGTGTCTCTACGAACACGAAATCGTTAATACATAATTTGTTATGTTCAAAGTAATGACATTTGTGTTTTTGACGGCTTGCAGCAGGAAAAAGCCATTGAAAGAGTACAGTCACTATCTGCCTGTTGCCTCCATTGATCATTAGTGCACATGCACATTTTTTTATGCGTCTATGTTGTTTTTTGCGTCGTCTGTCCATATCAGATATTCTACATAGGGCCGCAATGTCTGAGACAGGTACTTGGCTTTTATCAAAACGAACCATATATTTGTGATATTTAAGATTCCTTTTAAGGACTTTAGCTGCAGTGACGTAACATATGTTCATAATTTAGCTTCTGAACAAAAAACTTATCTGGTATTTCTTAATTGTTTTAGACCAAAAATCACAGCACAACACAATAAATATACAAACTTCTTTAATGTGTTATTATTAGTACTGGTCACAAATGCTTTATTGGGTGGGCCTCATTATCTGAAAAAAGTCGAATATCACACTTTGCTCATGAAAATGTATGGATAACTGTGATTTACAGTTACCTATACAAAATTTCTCCCCCTCCAAATACAATAGGCTCGAAATATGTATTATGGACATTGGTAGGTCAAGTTTTGACAACAAGTTTTGTCCAGTGCTAAAGCGTCTCACGGACAAAAAGCGTTACTTTTTCTGAATTTATGTGGACACTTTTTTCAGATTTTGCGCGGACAAAAAGCGTCATGCGGACAAAAGGCATCATTTTTTCATTTTTTCTGCGGACAAAAAGCGCCGCGCGGACAAAAGGCGTCACTTTTTCAGATTTTGTGCGGACAAAAAGCGCCATGCGGACAAAAAGCATCATTTTTTCTGCGGACAAAAAGCGCCGCGCGGACAAAAAGCGTCATTTTTTCATTTTTTTCTGCGGACAAAAAGCGCCGTGCGACAAAAAGGGTCACTTTTTCAAATTTTGTGGCTATAGCAACTAACGTTGGATAGTTCTATACTCTTCTGGCACGCAGGTTGATATGGCTCCTTCGCTCCGTGTACAGCGCCAGGCTTCCCTCCAGTTATAGTTGTTCCTGGCGCTGATCCACGTCTGGCGCGACGAAGGAGACATCTTCACTCTCGGTCAATCAGCAATCATTCCGTTAGTACTGCATCATATAAGCCAGTGACTTATACTACTCCGCAATCCTAACTCGTACAACTTTGTAGGATGTGCTGGACAGGGCGACCCAGTAGGTCACCCTACATGCTTGCTGACAGTGCCCATGCTGCGACGTGCACGCTGTGAAGATCCAGGTGGAATGATTTCCTGCGCTATGCTTGCTCGCTTAAAGCTACAGAGTCCCTATATCAATCGAGTTCTTCTTTGTAGGCGTGTCTTTATTTGTAACTTCATGTTCACCAGCTCATGTCGAAATCGGGTATTTAAGCGAGCAAATATAGCGCATGAAATCATTTTCTTTCTGTATATACATAGACCAGTGCACATCGTACCTATACACAGGTAACAGTAATTTTTACCGGAAAAAAAAGTTAGCTTCTTTCGGGGCTCGAACACACGACCTTCTGATTTCAAGTCCTGTGCTCTATCCACTGAACAACAACGCTACTTGAGAAAATAGTATACTAACTACCATATATTATGAGGCAAAATAACTTAACATATTTGAACGCAACTAAAGATGGTTCAATAAATATGCAGTCCATATTGTCGCACGTGTAAATTAACATTGCCTGGTGTAATACTGTATCTTATCAATATGAAACTAATACTTCGTCTCAAATCAACCATATATCACCTTGTTATTAGCGCTTGATGAGTTTTATGCGCGCTCTTGTTATTATGTAATGCCTATTTAGTGTTAAAAATGCTACAAAATACCAATAAATAGCAGAGGTCTAGAGGTTCAGCGTACATCTTTCAAATCTTACAAGTGCAAGACTGTGGTTCAAATCCCGTTCCGGGCAACTATTTTTTTATCACATATATTCTGGAGCCGTATATTTATCGATGTTACCTGTACGGAGGCTAAATAAAAATGTGAAATTTTACGTATCGATTTCTCCTTATATACCGACTTTTGGGGTGTTCGTCGATTTGAAACTACTACACACGTGACTCATTCATATTCATGAGTTATTACCAGTTAAAATAGGGACTGTACAGCTTTAAATACCCGATTTCGACATGAGCTGGTGAACATGAAGTAACAAATAAAGACACGCCTACAAAGAAGAACTCGATTGATATAGGGACTCTGTAGCTTTAAGGTCTGTGAGCATACAAATAAATGACAGGTTATACGAAATGAAACAACATTAACAAATGTACATCGTATTTATATGGAGAATATTATATAAATATGTTCATATCATTAAATCATCTATTTTATACACACGGTCATTCTCTATGTAATACAAAATATAAATAAGCCTATGTGAGAGTAAATATCACATTCTTTGAAAATTGCATCTTTTTAAATATTTGTATTTTATTTTATTTTACGTTTCTATTTTACGTATTATGAAGATTTTTATATATATGTCGTGCATTGAAATCAAAACGTGCACTTAGGGCTGTTATACTAACCCCTGGACCACCGCGGAATGTTATATCGGTATGTCAAATTTATGTGATTCTATTATATTCAGTCAACGCAAGCAACTGATTGGGTGTCTTGTACGATACGCTGCTTTATGTCGATAATGTATTGCGGGAAGGGGAAACCACCATAGAAATAATCGAGATCTGTACAGCACTAGTCCTGATAATCTGCGACGCTTTATTGTAAATACAAAACAAGCAAGCGTCGCAGATGATCTAAACTAGTAATGTACAAAATGTACAGAACTATCTCAAACTTGTCGCTAGATGGGGCTCAACTATACTCTGTAAAAGAAGTTTTGGACCATGGCAGTGTTCGAACCCGTACAATGATCGCTGAATCTTGACATTCGACCATAACCCTTATTATCTCAGTTGATAATTCACAATAGATCAACAATCAACAATAATTATCGTTTACAATGAAAGTTTGCGAAAAAATATTTTTATTGGTTACTCGAATGGGTCCGTAACTGTTACTTTTAATGGACTTTGCAACGTTTTTAACAGACCCTTTGTGTGTTCGCGATATTTTTTTAAAATCAAATCTTGTTTGGAATTTAATGTTTCTGGTACCAAATTGTAGGGTTACTAAAAAAAGATATTTAAATTATGTCCATTAGTTTTATTTGTATATGACTTTATATACCCTGGCCCAAAACTTTTTTTACCGAGTATATAATGGGGGTGTTGCCATTTTGAAAATGACGATGGCAATAGGCGCAGGTAGATCCCACGCCTAAAAATGTTCTTCTCCTAGGTATGATATTAACAAATGATGGCACGGTAAACCGCAGTAATTAGATATTTTCACTGAAAGTATGAAAAATAAATACTTTTAAATCACCTAATGTAGTAAAAAAATTAATTTGTAAGTTCTTGGTATAATTCTTGGTTCTAGAATATTGCTAACATAAACAAGAGGCTCATATCACTCATACCGACTGTTCATATTTGGTGTAATTCAAGTGAAAAATAATGCGGAAATCAGAAATAGAAAATGCGGAAATAGAAAATGCGGAAATCGGAAATGGAAAAGGCTGAAATGGAAAAGGCGGAAACAGAACATGCGGAAACGGAAAATGCGGAAAATGAAAAATGCGGAAAATGAAAAAGGCGGAAATGAAAAGAGGCGGAAATGAAAAGAGGCGGGAATGAAAAGAGGCGGAAATGAAAAGAGGCGGAAATGAAAAGAGGCGGAAATGAAAAGAGGCGGAAATGAAAAGAGGCGGAAATGAAAAGAGGCGGAAATGAAAAGAGGCGGAAATGAAAAATGCGGAAATGAAAAATGCGGAAATGAAAAATGCGGAAATGAAAAATGCGGAAATAAAAAAAGCGGAAATAAAAAAAGCGGAAATGAAAAAGAGGCGGGAATGAAAAGAGGCGGAAATGAAGAGGCGGAAATGAAAAGAGGCGGAAATGAAAAGAGGCGGAAATGAAAAGAGGCGGAAATGAAAAATGCGGAAATAAAAAAAGCGGAAATATGCGGAAATGGAAAATGCGGAAATGAAAAATGCGGAAATAGAAAAAGCGGAAACGGAAAATGCCGAAATAGAAAATGCGGAAATGAAAAATGCGGAAATATAAATGCGGAAACGGAAAAGGCGGAAATGAAAAATGCGGAAATAGAAAATGCGGAAACGGAAATGCGGAAATACAAAATGCGGAAATGGAAAATGCGGAAATATAAATGCGGAAACGGAAAAAGCGGAAATAGAAAATGCAGAAATAGAAATGCGGAAACCGAAAACGCGGAAATAGAAAATGCGGAAATAGAAATGCGGAAACCGAAAACGCGGAAATAGAAAATGCGGAAATGAAAAATGCGGAAATGAAAAATGCGGAAACGGAAAATGCCGAAATAGAAAATGCGGAAATGAAAAATGCGGAAATAGAAAATGCGGAAATCGGAAATAGAAAATGCGGAAATATAAATGCGGAAACGGAAAAGAGGAAATAGAAAATGCGGAAATAGAAGTGCGGAATAGGAAAAGGCAGAAATACAAAATGCGGAAATCGGAAATGCGGAAATGGAAAGGGCGGAACAGAAAATGCGGAAATGGAAAAGGCGGAAATAGAAAATTATGTAAACTTAATTGTATTTTATTGTATTGGATTTTGAATAACAACATTCCGTATAATTCACATGAAAATATATTAAAACTATTTAACAGGAAATTGCAAGTGATTCTATTTTGTATTTGTATCGACAGTTTTTAAATTTAAGACAAATGTCGAATGAAATGTGCATTTTGTGATGTTCCGTCTTTTTTCATTCAAAATAAGTTTTTAAGCCAGTGATGAATTTAAATTATGATGTATCTCATTTATTATCAAAACCTTTACACGATTTTAACTCACTTTAACAGCCGAACGTGTTAAACTTATCTTCCCTATTCTAGATAAAAATACAAATCATATTCAAACAAAAAATAATTGATGTACACAATTAACGTTTAGTTAATGAAGATGAAGACGTGTGTTTGTTTTGTGAACTTTTCAAGGTTGCAGGTGTGACCGACGATGACGGACAACAGAATTCACCAACCATTCTTCAAACTATTGTTCAATATTGTACTATTGTACAGCTCAAGTACTGAACATTCGTTCACAAATATTTCTATGACCTTCAAATAAGAAGCTGCTATTTATTAGAATGCATCATATATATTGTCATGGACGTTTATACAGATTGACATTTGCGTACTTGGGCTCAAGTCTAAGAATATTCTCAAGAATGGTTGGTGAATTCCAGGCCTTGAATTCACCAACCATTCTTGAGAATATTGTTAGACTCAATCTCAAGTATGCAAATTTCAACCACAAATATTTCTAGAAATTTACAAAATAAACGTTCAAACCAAGTTGCTATGACGCATACTAATTAATAGCAACTTCTTACGATTGTTTATCTTTGAAGGTCATGGAAATATTTGTGAACAAAATTTCAGTAATAAGAATAGTTTGAAGAAAAGTGTCTTCCATGCTACGTTATAACAAATAGAGGTATTTTTTAACTTAAAAAAAATAGAATTCTTCAGTTACATATGGAATGTGCATAATTCTTCAGTTACATATGGAATGTGCATAATTCTTCAGTTACATATGAAATGTGCATAATTCTTCAGTTACATATAAAATGTGCATAATTCTTCAGTTACATATGGAATGTGCATAATTCTTCAGTTACATATGGAATGTGCATAATTCTTCAGTTACATGTGGAATGTGCATAATTCTTCAGTTACATATGGAATGTGCATAATTCTTCAGTGGAATGTGCATAATTCTTCAGTTACATATGGAATGTGCATAATTCTTCAGTTACATATGGAATGTGCATAATTCTTCAGTTACATATAAAATGTGCATAATTCTTCAGTTACATATAAAATGTGCATAATTCTTCAGTTACATATGGAATGTGCATAATTCTTCAGTTACATATGGAATGTGCATAATTCTTCAGTTACATATGGAATGTGCATAATTCTTCAGTTACATATGGAATGTGCATAATTCTTCAGTTACATATGGAATGTGCATAATTATGCATAAAGTCATTAAATTAACCTTTGGTTTATTGTTTACGAAAAACGTTTTGTCTGAAAAACTGACTGTTTTCAACAAAAAACAGCAGTCATCGAGTTTTCCAGACAAAACTATTTCATTAACTACAATTCAATCAAGCACAGCATTGGGCCTGTGTTTATCAAGCACTGAAATAGCGTTTTCATTTTTTCCGTCTCATTCCACCATAGGTTTAAATTTATTAATGGTGCAACATAATCAACAGTTTATAATATGAAAAAGCAATTTTTATAATTAATATTCATTATTGAACAAATGCAAGTTATGTAGCCTAAAAAGGGATGCAAGTAGTTTAAAAATATCAAGATTGCTGTGTGTCCTTTTAATATTCGAGATTATTCCCAATTTTACTTTTTTTCTATACTCAGTTGCAAAATAAAGCGTACACTGAGTTTTGTTTAGATTTAATTATTAAAGTATTTTAGAATTAAATTACAAATTCCAAAATAAATATGGCATGTTTGGTACCAAAGTTTCATATTCCATTGCCAATACCATGTCATTTGTTTTTCAAATCGGTTGAATCGTCTGTCGCTTGTTAAAGAGGATAGTGTGTAAAGTGTACATTTTTTTTGCAACTGAGAATATATGCCTGAGAAATGGTCAGAATCTGAAATTCCGCACTGTGACATTCATTTTTCACAAGTGAGTAACAAAACATAGATTTACATGAAAAAGGCTCAATATCTGTCAATTTCTTAAAATATCAGATCATATTCAAAATAGTACAATTGTGAAAACGCTAATTTTTGGAAGAAGTGATGATCTTTTTCCATATCCGGATAATGATGAGCCAGTTCCCATTGTAGAATTGTACGCGATGATATGAATGGAACGCCAACATTATTATTACGTGTCACTGGCAACCCTAAACGGATGCAGGGTCGGATCCAGGGATCATGCAGGGTCGGATCCAGGAAAACATGCAGGGTCGGATCCAGGGAACATGCAGGGTCGGATCCAGGGAACATGCAGTTATGCAAAGGAACTATATGGATATTATAGGATACTATATGGTTTATATGGATATTATAGGATATAATTTTATGGATATCATCGGGTTTATATGGATGTTTTAGTGTGTTGTGATTAGTAGAAAAAATCACTGAATCCGCACCTGACCGTTGTAGGATCGCATGTTAGATTAAATAAGAATGCATGGTTATAGCGACTGAACTTTTTCAGTACTAGAAATCTTGACAGATATAAAATACAATACAAGAAAATGATGCGATACCATTGCATACAGTATGTATCATGTAATTAATTAAATCAGAAACTAAAACAATTAAAATTTACATTAAAAAATTGTCCTTAAAAAATCTCATAAAATGGAGTTCAACAAATAAATGATCATTATTAAAGGTTATCTTTAAATAAAAAAAAATCCTTTACAGGAGCCTTAACAATGTTCTTGCAGTTGCTAAAAAAACATGTGGTTCAAAAACATTTTAACAAAAAACATACACACACATACCGTCAATTAAAAGAATTTTCACAGACATGTTTAGCTTTTCAATATACAACACAATTAATATTTTTAAAGGGACACATGGCAATCTTGATGTATTTATCAAACATTAAGCACCTTGATGTATCATTTTGACTTATAAACCCGCTTGCAAATTATTAAATAAGAGTGAGTTTTCTGTTTTTCTCCGTTATTATAGCATGTGTTTAATATTTTTGGGCAATATAATGAACAGTGGGTAATATGCAAATACAAGTTGATTTGAACTGCTCTAATAATTAATATTAATGATTACAAAAATACAGGCTACGTGGAAAAACTGATGGGACATCAAGATTGCCGTGTATCCCTTTAAAGGGAATAGAGGCGATCTACAGATGTCTGGTTTCAATCCAAATCCATCACAATGTACTTCAGTTTCATTACAACGTGCACAATATACAACGTGCAGACATTAAATACAGCTGCAGGTTACTTCCAGTTAATTATTATTAATGGAAATGTAACGTTACAATCCGGTTTTTTGTTGATAATCTAAAATATTACTTCACACTTTTTCATATTGCTAGTGGTTATTCATATGTATAATGTAAT
Organism: Cyrtodaria siliqua; assembly: GCA_037043455.1. Lineage (NCBI taxonomy): Eukaryota > Metazoa > Mollusca > Bivalvia > Adapedonta > Hiatellidae > Cyrtodaria > Cyrtodaria siliqua. The sequence continues at coordinate 338,313 of JAWPHD010000935.1, forward strand.
CTTTTTTATTATGGCCTTAAAGCACCATACAAATTTATATTATTAATATTTATGTAAATCTGAACAGTCAAGCTTTCGAGTCAAACCTCTTTCCGAGTCGAACCTCTTTCCGTAATAATTACTAGATGGGTGTTCCGTATAACAAGGTTTTTTGGACCCAACTACATGACCTTGAAATACAGGCCTAAGTTTTCGTGAAGAAAAAAATGAGTATTTAACCCATTTGACCTTCAGTGTGACCTTGACCTTTATATTTTAGTATGTCATGTCGATGTTATGAGTATATATTGAAAGCTTGAAGAAATATCAAGAAATGACGAAGTTTAGCCAACGTTAAGTTTTCGTGACGGACGGACGACAAAGTGATCCCTTCGAAAAGGCGACACAAAATCTAGATGAGTCATGGGCCTAGTTCATTGTATAGACATTATTTGTTATTGTACTGACACTAAGTCTTCCAGTTCGCCTCCAGTCCATTCAGATCAAGTATTTTCACAGACATGTATTTCTTTTCAATATCAATCAATTCCACATACACAGTTAATCAAGCTTAAACGTGATCATCATATCTCTGCTGTTATACAAGATAATCCCATATATTAAATGGAATGTAGGCAAGTATTCAAAGAAACTTTATTATTAAGAGTTCTGAGAAACTTGAACAAGAAGCACCAGGATTGCGAACTCCGCAAAAATCTAAGATGAAAAGGGGGGATCATTCTGATAAAATGCAGACATAGTTATGGGGCTTGTCACATGTGGTTTTGTAATGATGTATGTGTGCCAAGTTGAAAAGCTTTTGGTCAAATGTTTGGAATATGACTGTATATTCAACATTTTAACTACATAATCTAAATCAAAAAAAATAGTTAAAGGGTGAACAACTTGATCATTTCAAGATTTGTTTTAAAATGGATATGGAAGCTACAATTTTGAAAACTATGAAAACCTCGTTCTAAAGTGTCATATAGCATATTTGATAAATATCATTTAAAGCACATACAAAAATGCAAATCAATGCAAAAACAGATCATACAATGCCTTATTAAAATTAAATTAGTGTATACCGGTAATATATACTGAAAGGATAAAGAAACGCGACACGGGAATTCCGCTATATATTGTGTGTACAATATGCTGCAGTTAATCGAATGGTACATGGCTACGTAAGATATTTCCTTTCGGAAACAACACGTTACACAGCAAATAGTATTCCTGCAAAGTTTCATTATTGACAGAGTACGCGTTTGGCTCAAGCATGTGAGCAAACTTAGGATGCAAAATTTTGCAAGTTAAATACAGTACTGATCTGGCTCAGTTTTTCAAAGAGGAACTTCAACATTCATAGATTTCTCGTTACGCACGCATGTACGTCTACAACATCATAGTAGTGTCCTTTCTCTAACTGCAACTTTTCTTTTTACATAACATCTTGGGATTTCCTTGGAATATATATGGAATTAAGTGTGCAGTATATACAATATATAGCGGAAATTCCCGTGTCGCGTTTCTTTTTCCTTTCAGTATATATATACGGTTTTCATAGTTGTTTTTTGTTTGTATAAAGCAGTAAACTATCTTTCTAATACATATAATACATATTCCATATATGTCATAGTTCAGAAATGGCCGCTTCCATATCAGAAGAACCTTCAAATTGTATTTTTTTAACCTTTAGATTTTCAGAACAAATTAAGCTTGTTTAAATATATAATGCATGTAGTTCTAAGGTTTCTAGTTGTTCTGCCATGATACCAAGTGGAGAATAAATACCTCATGACACAGCACATTTGAGTGCGGAATAAGAATCAGCTTAACACACGGCCATCTTGTTTTTTATCAAGCATTAACATTAGCATCTCGATTAATCCAGTATCATTGTGACCTTAAACCTGCTTGCATATAATTGAATACAATTTTGATATTTCATTTTTTTCTTATTCTACCATTGGTTTAAATATATTATTGGTGCCACATAATCAAAAGTTGCTTGTAGGAAATATACAGTACTGTTGTTCTTATATTGTTTTTAAAATAATCAAGATTGCAGTATGTCCCTTTAACCTCAAACATATATAATATAGAGCATATATTATTTTAAAGGGACTAGAGATGATTTGGTGTCACTATAAGAATATGGTAATTTGCATTTTTAAACCCAGAAATGTTCCCATGTCACTGCTTTAAGGGGGCAACCTCAGTCAGTAAGAAAACAACTGAGCATGTTTTAGGTCCATATACTAATATAAAGTGCAAGTTTGCTGTTATTTTTTCAGTTTTGAGTACCATTAAGTCTTTCAAACGCCAGTGAAGGTATGTAAAGTTAGCATTTCCTGATATGCAAGAGCATGTTCAGTGCTGAAATGACACCGAGATGCTGAGGAATTTGCTATTTACTGACATTTGAAATATTGGTAAAATTTCATGTTTTGGGAGGTAGGGTAATCCTTAATAAATGGGGAAATAGTTGCACATTTTCATGGTTTCATTTATATTTGGATAGCCATCCACAATTATTTCCAAATCACCTGTAGTCCTTTTAAAAATAATAAATGTTTTCACAAATGCGTAAAAAAAGTGAAACTGATTGGTCCAGAGATTTATTTAAACATACAGTTGTTGTTTTTTTGCCAACAAAAGCAAATTTTGGTTTAGAAATACTGTAACTAAGGGCAGTAAAAAAAATATATAGTGTGCGTCTTATATCTTGATTTTTTAAGAGAAAAGCCAAAATTGATTTTCTTTAGAAAATAAAAAATAGTTTTAATTCATTTTATTTTTGATTAATATAACTGTTTTTAAAAATTCTCATTAATTTAAAACCAATGAATAATTGACAGAGGAGTTATCACAATAAGCATTTTGAGATCCCATGTCATAGTTTGACTAATCGACTGGTTCATATAGGAAATTTAAATTCCTGATGTTTACAATCTGTTTATTATTGGTCCGTGTAAATAATACTGTTACTAACATGTGAATTTGTGAAATCAGTTTCATTCACTTATTTTGCGCATTTATTTTATACAATATTGAGGGATATTTGAAAAGATAATCCAAAATGGATGGGGTGTGGTTAATTGTAATTTTCATCCAAATGCATATTATAGGCATGAACATTGTCAATGATATAATAGATGACATTAATGCAACACTGTTGATGTGAACATAATATCAGAAACAATATTTATTTGGCAGAAATAGTGCCCTTTATATTCGAAAAGTTTAGTGCAATTTTACTCTAAGATGTTTTGTTTTTTATGTTAAATAAATTTGTCCATAGAATTGTCCATTTATCTAAAAATGGCACACGAGACATCATTTCTAAATAAAGTAAGCCATGTTATCACATCATCCAAAATTCGAAGTACACCATTGTTAAAAATGAAGATTTTCTTTATACCCATTTACACACACATGATACACATGAAAAGCATGCAGGTGAATTGTAAATTGAAACATGCTGTATGGTGAAACATTCGGATAAACAGGTAATTTGATCTTATTCATATGTTATTATTTAGTTTGTGCTGTTTTTATAGGAATATAATAATTACTCTTGTGCTGCCATGTTTCTATTCACAACAGTCACTCAGTTGTGTTTAATACATCCAAAAACATAGTTGCCATTTATAATAGTTTGAGATTATTTTGAAAGTACCTGCCATTGAAAGAATGGCTTTTTTTTACAATGATTGACTTTGAAATGTGGATGTGATAACATGCAGTATTTAATTTAGAATGATGTCTCTTGTGCTATTTTTAGATAAATGGACAATTCTATGGACAAATTTATTTAACATAAAAAACAAAACATCTTAAGAGTAAAAATTGCAATAAACTTTTCGAATATAAAGGGCACTATTTCTGCCAAATAAATATTGTTTCTGATACGTTCACATCAATAGTGTTGCATTAATGTCATCTATTATATCATTGACAATGTTCATGCCTATAATATGCATTTGGATGAACATTTTAATTAATCATACCCCATCCATTTTGGATTTTTTTTTCAAAGATGGCTGACCTATAGTCCTTAAAATGACAGCATGTTCCACAAGTTTTGATTAGCTAACAATGGTATGGACACGCATGCATCGAGTGTGTTCGCATATCATAATAATAACGTCTACATAATGTCTATAACTTGGTCGATTAACTGCCAGTTCCACCTCAGTGACAGTACTTGGTCTAATATCTGTCAACTTGGTTAACATTTTGTACTATTGATTTTATTCATATTGAGTTCTGCTCAACCCGGGGCTAGAGGGCGTGAGCGGTAGCTAGCATATTTTACTACCGCTCATGAACAGTCGCAATCAAACCGAGACTGCAATATTTCGTATGTGTCGTTTTCGGCCGTTTCCAAAGGTCCATTATCATACTCTTTTTTGAAGTCCAAGGCCGATCCAACAAACCTACAAAATAGAATAAAACGGTTAAATCGCGTGATGGTAATAATCCTTGAAAAATGTTCTAACAAAATTGATATGCAATCCGGCTAATAAATAAACAGCGTTTGTACAAAATCCTAAAGTATATCTTATCCTTTCCTGCTTGATAAAAAAATAGTATACAACGCTCGTGCCGAAGCAATAGTAACAGAATGATACGGCTGTCTTTTTTAAACTTATCAACGCTTTCATTCTTATTAACATTCTGAACACTAGTTTGGTAAACATCTGATGAAGTAGACGGGTGTTCCTCGGAACACGCGTGTCGCCTGTCAGCGCTTTGTCAGTATAACAAGTTTTTTTTTGGACCCTGATAAATGACCTTGACAGACTAAGTTTTCGTAAAGGAAAAAAAAGAGTATTTAACCCCCATAATGACCTTCAGTGTCATGATGAGTACATATTGAAAGTTTGATGAAGAAATATCAAGAAATGAGTTTTAGCCAACGTTAAATTTTCGTTACGAACTGACGGACTGACTGACGGACGGGCGGACGAAAGTGATCCCTATGTATCGCGTTTTTTCTTCGAAAAGGCGACACCAAAATGAAGTATAGCTACAGACTAACAACGCAAAAACAATAGTATTTTTCAATAAATCAAGGGCCATAACAGTTGTGTTTACATTCCAATTAGATGTAGTTTTCAAACGTGTACAAGCTTTCATCAGTATTACGACTCTGACAAAGTTTGGTAATATCAGATGCAAAATGAACGTGCTAGATTATTGACAAGGTAAAATAGAGCATTTGTTCATTAAATCAAGGGCCATAACTCTTATATGAGTGGTTTTTGTTTTAATCCGAAATGTAATCTATATTAAGATCGGATACAACGTGAAAGTCATCAAAAAGTAAACTGTTGGATGACGGATGGACAACCAATGGATAACAGACCGAGATATGTCCGAGTTAAAAATCATCTGACAAATTTGATGAAGAGCGGGAAAAAAGAAAGACTATGCTATAAAATAATTTAAGGTGAGTCAGAAACAAAACATAACACTTAATTCAATCAAGGGCCATACAATTGCTGTTTTTGAGCATATTTGACTGTTATTGAACTTGTTAAAACTTTTATTGATATGAACACATTGACCAAGTTTGATCAGATGAAAAAAAGGATCTAATTCAAGGGCCATAACTCTACTGTTTTTAGCTAAAATGAATTTGAATTTGTCAACACTTTCTTTTATTACCGTAGAAACAGGATAGTTAATAACCGAGTTACCAATGTCGCTGTCTTGGGAAACATGCCGGAAAAACATATTGATAATTGCTAAATGCATTTTATATACAACTTTAAATACATATAGACACTTATTAGACTACTGAAGTAGATTAAGAAACAAAAACTCTTGACTATTCCCTTGGTCCTAAAACAGCCATTACTCCCATAAAAAAGTGTTGAATGTAAAATGACAATGAAATATGATTATCTTCTCATGATGGCAAACATACCTATCAAAATGATTTGTATCAATTCAAAACGGAATGACTAGTTATGGCTACACGTTTCTTTTTAGGCTATAAATGACCAAGTCTAACTAAAAAGGTGTTCCATGGAACACTTGTGTTGCCTGTCATGCTCTTATTTCAATTAGGACAATACAGCTAAAAAGTTATGAATTATGGAGCAATTTGTTTTTTAAATTGTTGAAGTTTTATGAAAAGGGGCATAACTCTGCAAATTTGCATGACCGTATGTTGCCAAGTTATGTGTTACGTTAAGTTGCAGGTTTGTTTATGAAAAGGGGCATAACTCTGCAAATTTGCATGACCGTATGCTGCCAAGTTATGTGTTAAGTTGCAGGTTTGTTTATGAAAAGGGGCACAACCCTACCGAAATGAAAGTCGGAGAAAGTGTAAATGTCAATGGCATTGAATAATGGATAAAGAAGAACTGTATTTAGTTTTATAGTTGCGGAAGTTTTATAACTCTGCCTAAATAAAAGTTATTGTACAACATTGTGTAACAACATTCTTTGAGGTAAAACAAAGATGTGTGAAGTTGCATGAACATAAGTTAAATATTTTTTAAATTATGGCCAAGGTTAGGATGCAAGTTAATGTGATGGACAATGATGGCCAATGACGATGACGGACATAATCAGTGACACAAAAAGGGCCAACACTCCAGTAGAAATTGTTGAATGGCAATGACAATGAAATACAATCATCCTTTCATGATACAACAACAATCCAACCACATATGGTTTGAATCTGTTCATAGTTTGTAGGCATAAGATGTGTTATAGCCGAGTACAAAAAGAGTCATAACTGCTGTAAAAATCGTCAAATCACAATGACGATGAAACATGATCATGATCTCAAACAATCCTTCCAAATATGATTTAAATCCATTCAAACTGAATGATTAGTTGCTGCTTTAAGTTCTTATAAGCCTTAAAATGCACAAGTTTAAAAAGGGCCAAAAATGCGGTTAAAATTGTTAAGTCACCCCATCAAATATAAATAGAATCCCTTCTAGACGGAATGACTAGTCCAACTAGAAAGGTATTCTGCAGAACACTTTTGTCGCCTGCTGTGTGCCTATTTCAGCAAGGACATAACTATAGAATTTGAAGACTTTATGAATAATGGAGCAGTGTTAAAGTTTATGAAAAGGGGAATACATCTGCATTGGATAATTGATAAAGATGAAAATGTGTGTGAAGTTTCATGAACATAAACTACTTTTCAAGTTATGGCCAGTTATGAGCTTGGTTAGGTTGCATGTTAAGTTATATGAAAAGGGGCATAACTCTGCCAAAATGAAAGTCAGTGTTATTGGTGGTTAGGCTGCAGGTTTAAGTGTGACGGACGACGACTGATGACGACAGACGGACGACGAACCAAGTGATCCCTATGTGTCTGCATTCTTCTCAGGCGACACACAATACAATAAAATAAAAAAAATAAAAAGTTGAACCCATGAAACAAGGTTACTTATGGAGGAAAAAAAAGTAAAAAAAATAATATGCCTCCAGTGAGATTTGAGCCCAAGACCCTGGGGTTTCCAGTGTACATTACCAAATACTGAAAAAGGACCATAACCATAACTCCGGTGTTACTGGTTCGATTTGGCTGGTTTTGGCTGGTTTTCAAACTCGTCCGAGCTTTCACTGATATCAACAATCTAGCTAAGTTTGGGAAAGATCTAATACAAAAGGAAAGCGATAGTGTTCACAAGCTAGGTGCTAGAGTGTTGACAAGGCTTAATGTGGCATTTTTCAGCAAAACAAGGGTCATAACTCCGGTGAAACTAATCCGATCCGGCTGGTTTTCGAACTAGTCCCGAGCTTTCATTGATATAAAGACACTGGAACAGTTTCGTAAAGATCCGATTAATAATGAAGGTAAGGCAAAAGTTAATGGACGGACGGACAACTCATCCCATAAGCTCTGCTGGCCTTCGGCCAGTTGAGCTAAAAATCGAGTTTCGGGTGGGGGTGGGGGAAGGAGGGGGGCAACATAGCTATACCTGTAAGAATTGAACAAAACACAGAAACATGTAAAAACAACAACAAAATAACGAGTTTTAAGTGGAGCGTGTGGTAGGCGGGGCGGGGGAGCAGTGGGGGTGGGGTGGGGTCTTGGTGGGTGTCAACATAGCTATAGGTGTAAGAATTGACCAAAACACAGAAATGTAAAAAAAAAAAAAATGAAAAAGGGGATGTGTGGGGGAGGCAGGGGGCGGGGCGTGGAGGAGGGAGCTCATACCCCAATATAGGTGAAGATGCATAATGCTATAAGAAATCCCAAACCAAAATTATAGATATATACAACAGCTTAAGTACGTACTAGTGGGGGAGGGAAGTGGGAGTGGGGAGCAGGGGAGTTGGGAGGAAGGGGGCAACATAGCTATATGTGTAAGAATTGACCAAAACAACACAGAAATATGTAAAAAAAAAAAAAAGTGTAAGAATTGACCGAAACACAGAAATATGTAAAAAAAATAAAAAAAAAAATAAAAAAAGGGAGGGTGGGTGTGGCAACGAATCAAGGAGGAGGGAGCCCATACCCCAATAAGTATGGATAAAATGCATGATGCTATAAGAAATCCCAGATATATACAACAGCTTACACGCTAACCATGATCTGACTTTATTGATCACCATATTTTAAAAATGTACAAGAGGTCAATGACCTTGAAGCTCTACTGATTGATTTTGATTTCAGGAAGTAGTCGCTACAGGCTATTTTTAGCCGTGGCGGCCATCTTGAATTTCCGGCTGACCTGAAATTTTGCTAGGATCAATTAGACATCAAGAGCAACATTCCTGTGAAGTTTCATGAAAATCCGTCAAGTAGTTTCAGAGGAGTAGTCGCTACAAGTTTTCATTATATAACTCTATGTAAACAAAGATGGCCATTGGCAGCCATGTTTAACGTCGAATCAAAATAATGTTTGACTCTGATAACCATCATGTCATGCTGATCATTTTACAAAAAGTCCCATATCAATATCACTTATAGTTTTCAAGACGTAGTCGCTACAAACTTCTTTTTTAAAAAATTATTTTTAGCCGTGGCGGCCATCTTCAATTTCCGGCCGACCTGAAATTTTGCTAGGATCAATTAGACATCAAAAGCAACATTCCTGTGAAGTTTCATGAAAATCCGTTAAGTAGTTTCAGAGGAGTAGTCGCTACAAGTTTTCATTATATAACTCTATGTAAACAAAGATGGCCACTGGCAGCCATGTTTAACGTCGAATCAAAATAATGTTTGACTCTGATAACCATCATGTCATGCTGATCATTTTACAAAAAGTCCCATATCAATATCACTTATAGTTTTCAAGACGTAGTCGCTACAAACTTCTTTTTTAAAAATTTATTTTTAGCCGTGGCGGCCATCTTCAATTTCCGGCCGACCTGAAATTTTGCTAGGATCAATAAGACATCAAAAGCAACATTCCTGTGAAGTTTCATGAAAATCCGTTAAGTAGTTTCAGAGGAGTAGTCGCTACAAGTTTTCATTATATAACTCTATGTAAACAAAGATGGCCACTGGCAGCCATGTTTAACGTCGAATCAAAATAATGTTTGACTCTGATAACCATCATGTCATGCTGATCATTTTACAAAAAGTCCCATATCAATATCACTTATAGTTTTCAAGACGTAGTCGCTACAAACTTCTTTTTTAAAAATCTATTTTTAGCTGTGGCGGCCATCTTGAATTTCTGGTCGATCTGAAATTTTGCTAGGATCAATAAGACATTAAGAGCAACATTCCTGTAAAGTTTCATGAAAATCCGCCAAGTAGTTTCAAAGGAGTAGTTGCTACAAGTTTTTGCTATATAACTCTATGTAAACAAAGATGGCCGCTGGCAGCCATGTTTAACGTCGAATCAAAACGATTTTCGACAAGGACCTACGTCATGTCATGCTGATCATTTTAGAAAAAGTCCTATATCAATATCACTTATAGTTTTCAAGAAGTAGTCGCTACAAACTTGTTTTTTAAAAACCTATTTTTAGATTTGGCGGCCATCTTGGATTTCACATCAACATGAATTTTTGCTAGGATCAACTAGACTTCATGGGCAACATTTCTGTAAAGTTTCATGAAAATCCATTTAGTAGTTTCAGAGGAGTAGTCGCTACAAAAAAAAGTTTACGGACAGACAGACGGACAGACAGACGGACAGACGCCGCACCACGGCATAAGCTCATAATGGTAATCTCTATAAGTTTCGATAATCTCCGTACTGGATTATAAGAATCTTTCATGGGTATCCGGTGAAGATAGGGAATTCCAACACGAGGTATAAGTGTTTTTATCGGAACCGAGGCTCTGCCGAGGTTCCGATTAAAACAGTTATACCGAGGGTTGGAATTCCCTATCTGAACCGAATACCATGATAAGATTATTTTTCTTGCATATCAGAGACATGTGCGCGGTGACGCCGCCAGTTACTAACGTTTTGCATGTTTTCCTGCATACCGGATGTTGGCGCGCGTGAATTTTATCTCGACCCTAGGGTGAGATGGAAATATCTAGCCCCGGTAAAATGACGGATATCCTTGTCCGGTATGCAAGAAAATCCATTCCATCATTGTATCAACACACCTTTATACGCACAAGTTAAAAGGCTGTAAATACACATGTATCAATGAACGGCAATCCGTAAATAAGGAAATGATCAATGATCGTGTGACCTGACTTAACCAACTAAATGGCATTGAAGGATATTTTTTAAGTTGGAATAATGTGTCCATAAATGTCAATTAGGAAATGTAAAATGTGAACTTCTGAAGAATCTCGAATTTAAAGGGCCAATATGAGGTCAGTTTTACACATTTGCACACATCAAAATCTAGAGGCCGAAGACTGACTTGGGCCTGTATCGCTCTACTGGCTATATGGTGTCCATGGTGGAGTGGGGTGTGGTGGGGTGTGGGAGGGGGATAAAAGGATTGCGTGTTAAATACGGCATTATCAAACTAGATTTTTTTTTTTATCAAGTGTCTTCAATTACTAAGATATAGGGGGAGGGATGTAGATGGCTCAAGTCTGGCTAGCTTTAAACAAATCCAACTTTCGTTAATATAAACACTCAAACCAAGGTTGACATGTAACCCAGGGGCGGGCCATATCTCCAGGGTCCCCATTTGAACAAATGTTTTAAAGGAACATAAGCTGATAATACAAAAAAAATATTAAACCTTTAGCTCTTGAAGTTTCAGAGAAGATGTTTTAAGTGTTTTCCTTATATCTTTTGTAAAACTGACCCAAAAAGGGGCCCTAAGCTCATAAATAAAATAAAAAAGAACCAAGGTTTCTTATGAGAAAGAAAAAAAACACCAAAAAAACCAAAACCCCCCAAAAAATAACCCATGAACCAACGTTTCTTATTTGTTTTTTAAATACATGTATATATATATTAAAAAAATAAATAAAAAACATTGAACCCATGAACCAAGGTTTCTTCTAAAACAAGAGGCCCAAGAGGGCCTGTGGACGCTCTACTGGCTCTATATAAAGTTTGGCCATAACTCTTTCAAATATTGTTCAACCAGAACATGGTGATGATATACGCAACTAGGCTTGGTACTGATTGTCCCTGACAAGTTTCGTTGAAATCCCGCCAGAGGTTCAGTAGAACTAGTCTGTACAAAGTTAGTGTATTAAAACCTTTAAGGGGTCATAACTCTGCCAAAATTCATTCAACCACAACACGGCCATGACATCCCCATGAAGATTCGTTGAAATCCAGCAAGAAGTTCAGAAGAGACTAATCTGGACAACGTTTGACTATTAAAACCTTTAAAGGGCCATAACTCTGCCAAAATAATTCAACACGAATATGACGACGATATGCACAACTAGCCTTGATACTGATCATCCTTGTCAAGATTCGTTGAAATGTCGGGAGGCGTTCAGGAGAACTAGTCCAGACAAAGTTTGTGTATTAAAACCTTTAATGGGGCATAACTCTGCCAAAAATCATTCAACCGGAACACGGCAATGATTTGCACAACTAGTTTCGTTAAAATCCAGCCAGGGGTTTAGGAGAACTAGTCCAGTAGAGCTAAAAAAAAAAAAAAAAAAAACCTTTATCTCTTGTAGTTTCAGAGAAGAAGATTTTTGAACTCTATGTAAAACTGATCCGAGGGCCCCTAAGCTCACAATTAAAGAAAAAAGAACCAAGGTTTCTTGTATTAAAAAAAGGCCATAACTCCGGTGTTACTGGTTGGATCTGGCTGGTTTTCGAACTTGTCCGGACAACATTATGCGGGGCATAAAAATCTTTTAAATTGCATGTCAATTTCTTTCGCTTAACTTTATATCACATGTGGTATGAAAGATAAATTTGAATAATTCAGTTTTTCTTTTTGGCTTGAGTTATTAAATTTGATATTTTGAAAGTATATAAGTGTTTATAGAACCTTTCACTATAACAGCATCACAAGATTCTTGATTTCAAATTAACTTTGGGTGAAAATACAGCAGCACTGTGCAAATTAGATTATCGGGGAGGGAGGGGGGGGGGGGGGGGGGGGGGGGGGGGGGGAATCCTCATTTACAGATTCATAACATTTATTCAACAAATTAGAACAGTGACCGTATATCGTATACCGTATATACATGACAATCATGCAGATGCAGCATTAAAAGGTTAAGTTTCCTTTTTAAATTTGAATATGAAATATAAATAGAATATATGTATTTAATTTCATTGACAAGTGAGAATACTAAAACTAGAAGGGTGTTCCAAGGACCACTTGTGTCGTCTGCCGTGTGCTAAGGTACAATCTAACTATAAAGTTTGAAGACAGAGGGTGAAATCCTTCATGCATTATGAAGCAGTTTTGTTTTAAAGAGTTTATGAAAATGGGTCATAAATCTGCATTTTATAATTGATAAGGAAGATCTGTAGAAAGTTTCAAAGTTATGAGCTAGGTTAGGTTGCAGGTTAACGTTTTATGAAAAGAGGCATAACTCTGTCAAAATGAAAATTATTGGACATGTGTAACGACATTCCTTTGGTTAAGATGAAGATGTGGGTCAAGTTTCATGAGCATAGGTCGAATACTTTTCAAGTTATGGCCAGTTATGATTTTGGTTGGGTTGCAGGTTAAAGTTTTATGAAAGGGCGTATAACTCTCCTAAAACGAAAGTAGCGTTATTGGACATGTGTAACAACAATCCTTAGGTTAAGATAAAGAGGTCAAATAATTTTCAAGTTATGGCAAATGTAAGGTTGCTGGTTAAAGTGTGACGAGCGGTTGATGCCAGACAAAGTGATCCCTAAGTGTCTGCCATGCTACGCAGGTGACACAAAATACCATTAGCGCATGCAGAGTGAAAATGCAGTTTTCAGACCGAGATGAAATTTGTTGCTGCCATTTATATATATATATATGAACTGTTTCCAACAATAGCACGGCTCCACAAATAACCAATAAACACCGTGTCCAAATTATATTGTTTATATTTATCCACTGTCCAGATTACATTACTAGGGAGATAAACACCATGTATCCATGACAGCTTTAAGTATAGCGCGATGTTTAGGATACAATTGCACAATGCACGGATTGGACATTACCTTGTGATGAACTGCCTCCAGTCACCAGCAGCAACAACAACAGCAGCAGCAGCAGCAACAACAGAAGTACCAACATGATCAGATACCTGCAAAATAAAGTTATTGTGTTATAACGCATGATCAGAAAATTCCAACTGAAAAACTTTACAAAATTGGATAAAATTGGGTCGTTGGAACAGCAGGTATTACAGATTGAATCCAATAGTTTAATCTTCCAAAGGGGTATGAAAAACATTTGGTGAGAAGTTTGTGAAAGGGTCGACACATCAAATCAATTATATTTGCATTATGTGGGTTTCGTTTTTCGTGAATACATTGTGTGTGTAGTTTTTTTTGTAGAGTTGTAATATCATCAAAATGAACATTCCTGTTTACTTCTATGCTATTCTCTCTCTTTTAAATATAATGTAAGTATATATAAACAGTATACACGTTTTCCTTTAATATTTTCTGAAATAAAACAAAACATTATGCATACATACACAAATTTTCCTGCACTAACGTCTAGTCACTGAAATAAAATGTTCAAATTATGCATACAACGACAACTAGGGCATTTTATGTATATTTTATAAACAGCCGCAACAGCACTTGGAAATCCTTGGAAAATCATTCTAGTTTGAGGCGTTTAAAACTATTACTTTTTTCTGTTTTTTCTTACTCCGTGTTATTATATGTATTATATATATATATAATATTTATTTATTAATATTACATAATAGTTATTATCCAGAGATGGTTGTACATAGTGAGCATAAATAATGGAGTTGTGTTCCTTTGAAAATCATGTTTTTCTTTGATATGTGGAAAATTTTGTTTTTTTTATTACATTTAGTAAAGTAATTAACTTGATAATTTATAAAATTACATGTGCTTTAGGACCTGTTTTTAAGATGCACTCTTAAATTAATGATCAACACTGTACATTCTGTGTAAATGGACTAGATACATAGTTCAGATTTGTTTATTCGAATATATCCTAATTCGAATAGACTACAATCTAGTTATGTTTAAACTTGATTTTCGTTTAGCTACAAATAGATCAAAATAATCCCCCCACCCCCATCCCCACCCCTCACACTGCAATAAATTCGTAAATTGGATTTCCTATATACAAATGAATATAGAAAAATATTTATCAGCAATCATCGGAACTAGGCATGAATGCGGGATATATGTTCGGGCATTTATAATAGACCACGCCCGTTTACAAGACGCTGTAAATAGTTCTGATGTTTACATGTATTTATGAAAATACCATACTTGTAGTGGAGTTTATAAATTAAACACAAAACCATAAAGTTGATCAGAACTTATTACAACCCCTTGTACAACATATTTATATTTAATGTAGGTCGAAAGATAGATTGTGTGTGTGTGTGTGTGTGTGTGTGTAATTCTAAGGATAGTCCCTCATCCAGTGTACCAAGTAGAGAATCCCCCACGGTACAGTGCATTACCATTAGGACTGTTACATGTAGAACAATGCCGTTGATATATATACACGCACTTTGAAACTTAATCCTTTTAAGTAATTACTGCTGTACGTACATTTTCTACTTTAGAAAACAAAATGGTTTTCCGATACCTAATGCATTTTCTAAGCTCATGAAACCGCATTTTAAACTCTTTTGAAGAAAATTTATTTTCCCCCTTAAACAGGTATTTATCAAAAACATGTGAGTGTATTATATCTGTTTAGTTACTTATGGAATTTTTGATCTTATTATGTGTTGTGGTTTACTGGATGTTTACAGTCATTTGAAATCTTTTTTTTTTTATTAAAATCTTTAAACATTTAAAATGTTAAATAACTTCAACACAGGAGGTCAGCCTAATATTTTTTTTTTTGTTAAAAATTATTTGTTTAATACTTGTGAAGGAAGGTTGGATTCAAACCGGGTTTCTTAACAAATATGTCTTAAAACTCTGGGATGAACATGTGCAATATAAATAACTTTTTTGAGATGAACAAGAGAGCTAAGTGCTGTTAGAATGTTAAGTAAAAAAGTTAACATGTACCTTTTCACAATAAAATATAATAATTATAATGGTGGATCAAACATTTTAAAATAGTTTTGCCAAAATCTTAGATCTTGGTAAAAAATAGGAAATATGTCTGAATCCTTTATTTTAGCATATTAACGCACCCATTTTATTTTTGTTACTATTCTTGACTTATTACACAATGCATTCCATGTCTATCCAGTCATATACAATGCTATAATTATTCATAATCATGTTATAATAGGTTTACACGACATATGTCAATAGAAGCATTATATTCAATTAAGTTTATGGTACCGGTATGCAATCAATGTTTTCATACGTGTTTTACCAACAATAGCATTACGATTGAATAAAACATGCCGCAGTGTAACGATTCATTTCATTGGTTAGTCGGATCCAACTACGACTATTGATACTTCTACAACTACCAGTCTCACCAACCGTACATAGCTTCGTCCTCCCACCATTTAGCGAACGGCTGAAGCTAAATATGTCAGTGTACCAGACTATACAACTACTAGCCTAGTTCACCAACTATACTTAGCTTCATCCCCTGCCAAACAGCAAAGGGGTGAAGTGAGATACCGTCAGTGTACCAGACTATAGTTCCCTGACCATACTGCGCTATAATCTATTCACCATGTAGCGAAGGGACGCAACGCAATTTGGTCATAGAACCAAACTTAACCTACCAAGTAGTCACGTGCACTCTCCAATGAAATTCGCCATTACAAGCAGTATGTGCACTTTCTCATAATGCAAATCATTGATAAAAATGAAAAATGGATTGCACATAAACTATTGAACATAAAAACTGATTTTATTGAATATAAAAGAAATACCGATATACATTTTTAAAAATCACTTCAAAAATATAATTATATTGCCATTAACAAAGCATTGAACATTTCGAATACAAATGGAATATATACTGAATAATAAACGGATGTTTAACATAATGATAACGTTGTCAACTTACAACACACTAACAAAGATATTGTTTTGGTGCATATATCTATTTGAATAGCGGAAAGGCACGTATGAACTTTGTTCCCTCAACATTTTAAACAGCAAAAAGCATTCTTGTTCACCTCAGAAAGGTAATTTCCAGTCCACATGTTGATTCTGTTATTCAGACTCAGCCTAATGGTTGATTCATTGTGCAGTTTCCAGAGACCGAATGGGAAAATTGTAGCAAATAATTGACGTATTGTGTTTTTATCACTGCTGATGTCCTATATTGAACTTATCTTTTAAAACCTCAAGAGCTAAAATGTAAGACTTATGTGTACTGTTGTGTTTAATTTGTTTTGTGTGTATTCCTTAGTATTGTAATAATGCAATCAGATGTTTTTGATACTTAACCAATTTAATTAATTTTTAAGATAAGAAATTTCAAAAATTTAAGAATAATCTAATAGTTAGCTTAACCGGTTTCATGAGATTGAAAAATGAAATGCAGGTAGTGTCAAGTCGTAAGGATATTATAAGTACTTTGTTTTTAACTCTTAGAATGTAGAGAAGTTGTTAACGATATCAAGAGCAGTGTTCAATGTGCACAAAGTTGATCATCAGCAAAATAATGCATTGAAACAAAATTATTTTAAAGCATACATTTTTAAATTCAACACTTACTTTTTCCACAGAACTTTTAGAAAACAAATAAATCTAAGCCATAGTTTGTATGAATTTTGTTTAGCATTAATATTATTTCAAGAGTTTTAAAGACATCAAAATTCAAGCAACAATAATCAAAGAGACAACTCCAATTACAATAATTACACTGTGTTTCTGATGGTATTGTTTCAAGTGAATCTTTGCAATATGCTTTACTTATCTTTTTATTGTCTTCTTGTCCACGATCTTCTTCATGCACGCCGGAACCTTTTCCACACACCAATGTTGAATTGCTCCCATCTCCTTATTAGTCCATCTTCCACAGACGTTCTCGTTTGAAAGACCTGTTTGGGTGAAGACATGCACAAATAAATAAAAGCCACACTGATTAATTAAAGAAAAAGTCATTGATCTAAGGATCATCTATGTGAAGTACTGAAAAATTACATTTCTGTGAAGTTGTTAAAACAAAAGTTAAGTACGACAGATTATGGACGGACGATTAGTGATCCCAATAGCTCATCTTTGACGCAGGTGAACTTAACTAATAAAGACATTAAAATTTATATAGAAAATAGGAAAGAAACATTTCTATGTTTCATTACTTTAATGAAACATCGAAAAGTAAATCTACAATGGTGATATATTACTACTGGTTTGAAGAGGAGTCCCGAAAGGCTAAAATACGGGCATGGAGAATTGGGATCAAGCAAGTACAAAGCAAGTGCAAGTACAAAGGAGACATCGACCAGGCCTGGTATTATGTAAACAATTCATTTGCCATATTTACAACTGGTTTTACCTACTTTTTAAAAGAGTTGTATGTTTGGGTCTCCGTATTCTTCTTGAACCTGTATTCCACCAAGCTGTATTCCACCAGGCTACACACGACGATGACGAATCAGACATTAACTCACAACACTCTCCACACACAACCTGACAATTTGAATAAACCAGATTTACATATTTATTACTTCAAACATCATTCATATATTCATACATTTTCAATGGCTTTGTTTCAGCAAAACCAGTTATAATGTTCATTGCCTATTATAATTATGGATATAAGGAAGTGAAACTAGTTTTATGCCGCTAGCTCACATGCACATATGCATTACAATACATTTGCGTAGACATAGTTGTGGAATGCTCTGCACAACGTTACAAGATGGTTATTCATTATAGCAAGTTTGAACGATTTGTTTTGTTTGTTTGTATGGTGTTTTACTTCATTTTCAACACATGTAAGGTTACATATGACGTTCGATTTTTTGTGGTGGAGGCAGACCACCCACTTTTCCTGTGTAGAACCAGTACTGTACAACTCCCGTCATCCGTAAAGAATCGACACTGCCTCACTTACAAGTCGAGTTCCCAGTGGGATTCGAATACGTAGAGGTGAGTGGCGAAGGTTTACAATGCAAGTTTGAAAGAAAATGATTACAAAATATTAAAGTTATGGACTGGCACGGAACAGATGACATGCCTAAGTATAAAAAGTGGCATAACCGATGCTCCAGAAATGCTAGACAAGTGTTATGTATTTTGCGCTCTGCACATCTTTACTAAAATTGGTTATTCATTGTGGAAAGCAAATCATTTAATGATACTGAAGTACTGGAACGGACACAAAAGTAGGACGAACATCAAGTCCAATCACTATTTTCCCTCCGACTCTTCGAGACGATGGGGGATAACTGCATCATGCATGTTTGTAGCAAAGATGTCTTGCAATTTGATCATGAACATAAGGTAAACAATGTTAACGTCAGTCAGTCAAGAATAGTGTACACATAACACAATTACTTCGTCCGACTAGGTTCAAATTGTGGCAGTGGCAAAGAATATATTAAAAAAAATACGAAAATCTGCAAGAACAGGTGTTACTTACGGTTTATCTTGAATCTGTTATAACGATGGTAACAGTCTCACAACCAAGTTTGCTAACCAATCGACATCAAACCAATGGTCGGTTCTGTTTAAAACACATGCTAGTATTAGTTATGAAAATAAACAAAATACAATTATATGAATGCATGTGTGTGCATATAGTATGTTCTACATATAAATTTATATCACCTTACAAAGCAGTACGATAATAACATGTGCATGTGAACACTACATCACATATACTACATCACATATAGTGATATACCTGTTTATCACATGGAACTGCTTGTATTCCGTATAATATACCCATTACGTATTTCCTTATATTATCCATGTGTAATACAAGGCGACCGAATCAGTCGGTCGTTGAAGTGCAGTGTCAGTACGTTCGTCTAGTCAATGTCCCGGAACACCCGTTTAGTCCGTGGATATATAGCACTGAATCGGCGATGTTGTGAGGGTAACAGTCCGCCGTATGTAGATTCACCACAAGCAATAATGTGTAGTTTCTTGTCGTTTTTGAGCCATGTGATAAAAAGGATCTGACACTCGTTGTCATTTCATACAAAATTTTATTAAACTCGTCCAGGAATTTGTTATTAAGCTCGCCGGAGGCTCGCTTAATAACATCCGGCGATCTTAATAACAAATTCCTGAACTCGTTTAATAAAATTGTTGTATGAAATGACAACTCATGTCAGATCCTCTATATATCACCTTACGCAGTGCAATACCTGCTGGTGTGTACATTTGAAACCCACACGACACTGGCTATCGGTATATATTAAAAGTTGTAATGATTCATAACTGGTAACAGCTAAAATTGTTGCAGTGTTACATAAACTTTTCAAATACTTGAGCAGAAGACATTATTAGCGTGGATAATGAAGACATTATCAGCATGGATAATGAAGACATTATTATGAAGACATTATTAGCGTGGATAATGAAGACATTACTAGCGTGGATAATGCAAGAATCCCTATTATGGACCATAGAAGTAACTTTTTAAGTCTGAAAATAAATTATTTCAAGACAGAACTATTTATTGATGAGATTAAATATATGAAACATCAGCTAGATAAAAACATGAAAGAACAACAGTTTTTTACTTACAAATTCATCCAGCAGAAGAACCCTGCCTCTCACAACCATGGCAACATTATAAACCAGTCTGTGCAAACCAATATGGATCTATCTGCCAACGTGGTGGCCAGTTGATCGAGAATGCCCTGGAATAAAATAATCTTGTATTATTTATATGATATGAACATAATACAATTAACATGAATGCAGATAGCATGAGGTCACACCGAGGTGTAGGCTAGCAGTTATATATAGTTTAAAACGTATTACACATAAGCTCAACAGTCTGTCATATCTAAGATGACCTGTTTGGTATAGAATATATTCCTGAAAATAAACGAAATGAAAATAAGCTCTGAAAACCCCTACAACACCAAATATTAAGTAAATATTGATTAATCGCAACAGTGGGAACCTTTTGACCTACCAAGAAGTTGCTTTGTCCTTCGCCACATATATGATTGTATTCATGATACAACTTCTGCACAGTAAACCACTCTCATTCAATACACAATTATTATTAAAGGGACACAAGGCAAGCTTGATATTTTAAAAACTCACGGCGTCACATTAGTTTTTCAAAATAACTTGCATTTGCTCAAGCATTAAAGGGACACTGTCCGTATTTTTTAGCTTAAAAACACAATTATGTTCGCAAACATTACACACTAAACATTATTCAATATTTACTAATTAAAAGCAAGATTGTTTAACGGAATTCAATTGTGGTACAAAAAAAATGCGGGCTATACATTTTACGCAATACATACACTCAAGTGATATGAAAACGCAACACGGGAATTTCCGCTATATATTGTATGTACAATATGCTGCTTTTAATCGAATGGTACATGGCTACGTAAGACCTTTCCTTTTGGAAAAAATAATAAAACAACAAATAATACAGCAAATAGTATTCCTTCAATGTTTCATTATTCACAGAGTACGCGTTTGGCTCAATCATGTGAGCAAACTTAGGATGCAACATTTTGCAAACTATTTACGTTAATAGTGGAGTGCGTGGTTCAAGTGGAGTGCGTGGTTCAGTGGTAGAGCGCCGAACTTCAGATCGAAAGGTCGTGGGTTCGATCCTCGCCATGGCCATGTTATTTATCCTTGAGCAAGATAATTAATCTACATTGCTTAGTACTGGTTCTACCCAGGAAACCTGCACATAATCTTCGAAAGGGGGTGTTGCAGTATCGATAGATAGATAGATAAATACAGTACTGAACTAGCTCAATTTTTCAAAGAGCTACTTCAACATTTATGAAGTTCTTGTTACAAAGTGTAGTGTGATTAAAACGTCTACAACATCACAGTTGTGTCCTTTCTCTAGTTAACTGCAACTTTCTTTTTAAAAAACATCTTGGGATTTCTTTGGAATATTATGTGCAATTAAGTGTGCAGTATATACAATATATAGCGGAAATTCCCGTGTTGCGTTTTCATATCACTTGAGTGTACTATGGGAAAACTTAATGCGCTAATGGAAGTCACGTGATCGCAGAAAAGGTAAATATTGTGTGTCCCACTTTATTTACATATAATTAAAGCTTTTTTTTTCTTCAAAATCATGAATGTATCCCTTCATACTTCTTAGGGTCTATCCTCATGTTTTCATGTATACATTTCACTGAATAAAAGTCAGACAGTTATTTGGTTATGCTCAATATCTGCTTACTTACGGACAGTGTCCCTTTAATATTACTTATAATAGTTTAAATTAAATTGTTTTGCTTATTATTAACTGTCGTTATATTTCACCATTATTATAGAAAAGCATATGGTACCGTAGAATAAGCAGAAAAAGGGAAACCCAAAACTTTTAATTTTAATTATACGCAATGCTACTCGATAAATAAAATGTGACGCTAATTTCCACAGATCTAATAATTGTCTACATTTCTGTGTAATTTCAGTGATTGATAAACACTTCAAGATTGCCGTGGGTCCCTTTTAAGAACTCTGGAGACACTACATATGTACTTTTATGACCCAATTACCTTACTAATATTAGCTAGATCTTTCATTTTCTACAATACAAACCCGATCTATATTTAAATTGTTTCCATTTAGCATGAACGAATAATGCAACCTGTGCCAGGCTGTGGGGTCGTACCTGCTAGGGACTAGGGTGAAATTAATATAACCTTTTAGGGCACTGTTCCCTGTGAGAATCAATGTTTATTAAGTTGTCTAATTGTATCTATGGACCCTGGCTATAACAAATGAAGATATAATTAAAAGCACTCTTCTGAAAACGGAAATAATAAAAGTTGCACTAACATTACCGATTTAACTGCATTCCTCCGTCAAAGCTGATCCGTTCACATTGAAATCGAAGCACAATATGAGCGGGCCTTGTTTTCATTCGGCTGTTTCCGTCTCGAACCACTAAACGTGCCACGTGACATTCTTAACCAACTAAATTAGTACTAAATTAGGCGATTGTTCGCATTGGTCAATTAATTTAGCGCCAAATACTCTAACATGTGCAAATCATGCAGAGTGGTGAGCGAGATCATCTACTCATCTCAGTTCTATATTTAGTAACGTGGTGATTATACTACAAAAAGGGTGTTGATTATGATATACCTAATCTCCAGTGGCGTTTAGACGGTGGTCTTTAAAATAGCGATGTTAAATGCATATGTTAAGTTCCTGAATACGAAACTATGGTTCCATCGTAACTGCACCATAACAATTTGTAATATATCAAATATAACGCTAAAACATCTATCTCCAATCTTTATTAATATAAGATACAGCATTTTCGGTCTGACTCCGTCTTATCAGAGGCATAATAACAAACTTCTCCCTGGCACAGGCGCGATCCTAATCCGAGCCTTCCTACTGCTATTGCTACTGCTACTGCTACTGTTAACTACTGCCAGCAGTAGCAGCAGTAGCAGTAGCTACTGCCATCAGTAGCAGCAGTAGAGTCAATAGTCATCTTAATTACGACGATATATGATCATTTATATATGATATTTCTTTGCGAAAGTATGTTGTATCTACTTTCCCACCATCATGTTTAGCAGACAACCCCTTTCGCATCTTTCGCAACCATCATATGTTTGCTTCTGCTAATGCTAATGCCCCTGCTACTGCTACTCCTAACTACTGCCAGCAGTAGCAGCAGTAGCAGTAGCTACTGCCAGCAGTAGCAGCAGTAGAATCAATATCATCTTAATTACGACGATATATGATCATCGGTTTTCTTTGCGCAAGTATGTTGTTTCTACTTTCGCACAATCATGTTTAACAGACAACCCCTTTCGCAACCGTCATATGTTTGCTACTGCTATTGCTACTGCTAGTGCTGTTTGATTGAAAGTTCGAAAGTATTAAAACACGTCTGGTCGTCGGATAACGAGTGTTGCCGGCGTGCAGATCAACATCATAGACACGCTGGCGCAGCGTTTTTTAAAAGCCTTTTGATAGTGCTACTAAAATCATACCATTTCAGACCGTTTATCACAGTTTTGGTTCTACTGCTGTATGATTGGAAGTTCGAAAGTAGTCAAAAACACGTCTGGTCGTCGGATAACGAGTGTTGCCGGCAGGCAGATCAACATCATAGACACGCTGTCGCAGTTTTTTATCAAAGCCTTTTGGTAGTGCTACTAAAATCACACCATTTGAGATTGTTTATCGCAGTTTTTGTTCTACTGCTGTAGTACTGAAGTCGAATAACGGTACATTTGAACGTGCGTTTTCTGTCGGATAACGAGTGTTGCCGGCGGGCAGGTCAACAGCATAGACATGCTGGCGCAGTGTTTTTTTAAAGACCTTCGGTAGTGCTACTAGAATCAACCTATTTGAAATTCTTTATCAACGTTTTAGTTCTACTGCTGTGTTACTGAAATTTGCACTGAAATAGACTGGAAATGGCGTTTTCTGTCGGATAACGAGTGTTGCCGGCGGGCAGGTCAACAGCATAGACATGCTGGCGCAGTGTTTTTTTAAAGACCTTCGGTAGTGCTACTAGAATCAACCTATTTGAAATTCTTTATCAACGTTTTAGTTCTACTGCTGTGTTACTGAAGTTTGCAATGAAATAGTCTGGAAATGGCGTTTTTGTCGGGTTTCGGGTGTTGCCGGCGGGCAGATCAATATCATAGACACGCTGGCGCAGTGTTTTTTTAAAGTCTTTTGGTAGTGCTACTAAAATCACACCATTTCAGACCGTTTATCACAGTTTTGGTTCTACTGCTGTATGATTGAAAGTTCGAAAGTAGTCAAAAACACGTCTGGTCGTCGGATAACGAGTATTGCCGGCGGGCAGATCAACATCATAGACACGCTGGCGCAGTGTTTTTTTTAAAGCCTTTCGATAGTGCTACTAAAATCATACCATTTCAGACCGTTTATCACAGTTTTGGTTCTACTGCTGTATGATTGAAAGTTCGAAAGTAGTCAAAAACACGTCTGGTCGTCGGATAACGAGTGTTGCCGGCGGACAGATCAACATCATAGACACGCTGGCGCAGTTTTTTATCAAAGCCTTTTGGTAGTGCTACTAAAATCACACCATTTGAGATTGTTTATCGCAGTTTTTGTTCTACTGCTGTAGTACTGAAGTCGAATAACGGTACATTTGAACGTGCGTTTTCTGTCGGATAACGAGTGTTGCCGGTGGGCAGGTCAACATCATAGACATGCTGGCGCAGTGTTTTTTTTAAAGACCTTTGATAGTGCTACTAGAATCAACCTATTTGAAATTCTTTATCAACGTTTTAGTTCTACTGCTGTGTTACTGAAATTTGCACTGAAATAGACCGGAAATGGCGTTTTTGTCGGGTTTCGGGTGTTGCCGGCGGGCAGATCAATATCATAGACACGCTGGCGCAGTGTTTTTTTAAAGCCTTTTGGTAGTGCTACTAAAATCACACCATTTCAGACCGTTTATCACAGTTTTGGTTCTACTGCTGTATGATTGAAAGTTCGAAAGTAGTCAAAAACACGTCTGGTCGTCGAATAACGAGTGTTGCCGGCGGGCAGATCAACATCATAGACACGCTGTCGCAGTTTTTTATCAAATGTTTTTGGTAGTGCTACTAAAATCACACCATTTGAGATTGTTTATCGCAGATTTTGTTCTACTGCTGTAGTACTGAAGTCGAATAACGGTACATTTGAACGTGCGTTTTCTGTCGGATAACGAGTGTTACCGGCGGGCAGGTCAACATCATAGACATGCTGGCGCAGTGTTTTTTTTAAAGACCTTTGATAGTGCTACTAGAATCAACCTATTTGAAATTCTTTATCAACGTTTTAGTTCTACTGCTGTGTTACTGAAGTTTGCAATGAAATAGTCTGGAAATGGCGTTTTTGTCGGGTTTCGGGTGTTGCCGGCGGGCAGATCAATATCATAGACACGCTGGCGCAGTGTTTTTTTAAAGCCTTTTGGTAGTGCTACTAAAATCACACCATTTCAGACCGTTTATCACAGTTTTGGTTCTACTGCTGTATGATTGAAAGTTCGAAAGTAGTCAAAAACACGTCTGGTCGTCGGATAACGAGTATTGCCGGCGGGCAGATCAACATCATAGACACGCTGGCGCAGTGTTTTTTTTAAAAACCTTTCGATAGTGCTACTAAAATCATACCATTTCAGACCGTTTATCACAGTTTTGGTTCTACTGCTGTATGATTGAAAGTTCGAAAGTAGTCAAAAACACGTCTGGTCGTCGGATAACGAGTGTTGCCGGCGGGCAGCTCAACATCATAGACACGCTGTCGCAGTTTTTTATCAAAGCCTTTTGGTAGTGCTACTAAAATCACACCATTTGAGATTGTTTATCGCAGTTTTTGTTCTACTGCTGTAGTACTGAAGTCGAATAACGGTACATTTGAACGTGCGTTTTCTGTCGGATAACGAGTGTTGCCGGCGGGCAGGTCAACATCATAGACATGCTGTCGCAGTGTTTTTTTAAAGACCTTTGATAGTGCTACTAGAATCAACCTATTTGAAAAATCATTATCAACGTTTTAGTTCTACTGCTGTGTTACTGAAGTTTGCACTGAAATAGACTGGAAATGGCGTTTTTGTCGGGTTTCGGGTGTTGCCGGCGGGCAGATCAATATCATAGACACGCTGGCGCAGTGTTTTTTTAAAGCCTTTTGGTAGTGCTACTAAAATCACACCATTTCAGACCGTTTATCACAGTTTTGGTTCTACTGCTGTATGATTGAAAGTTCGAAAGTAGTCAAAAACACGTCTGGTCGTCGGATAACGAGTATTGCCGGCGGGCAGATCAACATCATAGACACGCTGGCGCAGTGTTTTTTTAAAGCCTTTCGATAGTGCTACTAAAATCATACCATTTCAGACCGTTTATCACAGTTTTGGTTCTACTGCTGTATGATTGAAAGTTCGAAAGTAATCAAAAACACGTCTGGTCGTCGGATAACGAGTGTTGCCGGCGGGCAGATCAACATCATAGACACGCTGTCGCAGTTTTTTATCAAAGCCTTTTGGTAGTGCTACTAAAATCACACCATTTGAGATTGTTTATCGCAGTTTTTGTTCTACTGCTGTAGTACTGAAGTCGAATAACGGTACATTTGAACGTGCGTTTTCTGTCGGATAACGAGTGTTGCCGGCGGGCAGGTCAACATCATAGACATGCTGGCGCAGTGTTTTTTTAAAGACCTTCGGTAGTGCTACTAGAATCAACCTATTTGAAATTCTTTATCAAAGTTTTAGTTCTACTGCTGTGTTACTGAAATTTGCACTGAAATAGACTGGAAATGGCGTTTTTATCGGGTTTCGGGTGTTGCCGGCGGGCAGATCAATATCA
This sequence comes from Cyrtodaria siliqua, assembly GCA_037043455.1. NCBI lineage: Eukaryota > Metazoa > Mollusca > Bivalvia > Adapedonta > Hiatellidae > Cyrtodaria > Cyrtodaria siliqua. Next base: position 365,245 of record JAWPHD010000935.1, read on the forward strand.
TAGACACGCTGGCGCAGTGTTTTTTTAAAGCCTTTTGGTAGTGCTACTAAAATTACGCCATTTCAGACCGTTTATCACAGTTTTGGTTCAACTGCTGTATGATTGAAAGTTCGAAAGTAGTCAAAAACACGTCTGGTCGTCGGATAACGAGTGTTGCCGGCGGGCAGATCAACATCATAGACACGCTGTCGCAGGTTTTTATCAAAGCCTTTTGGTAGTGCTACTAAAATCACACCATTTGAGATTGTTTATCGCATATTTTGTTCTACTGCTGTAGTACTGAGGTCGAATAACGGTACATTTGAAGAAGCTGATACTATAATTAGTTTACATGCTATAGCTGCATGTTGGCCATGGCACGAACATATGCTTGCTTCCTGTCGGGATACTGATGGTCTCGCTTTTCCTAATCTACTCTGAATGGCTGATTCGAGATGAGTTGAATCAACACTGTGCAATTTAAACAATACAGAGCCTGAATAATTGCCTCCAACACAAGAGCTCTAGAAAAGCATATTAACAAAGACGCTCTAGAAAAGCATATTAACAGGACAGCACATTACCAAGCTAAGACGTGGACACTATCGTCACAACCTATTCAAGAATTTGTATATCAGGTTGGACATGAGTGGAAAAGAGATGCTGTAGCCAAAATAGGCAAGCCATTATAGACAACTATTGATCTGCAGTATATAAAAAAGACTCACATTATTTATCCAATTCACAATTTCACACACAATTAAGTGTGCAGTACTTTTAGTACTTTGAATTAAAAAAGGTAATTTATCAAAATACTTTTGGTGGAATGCTACTCCGACACTCAAGTAAATACTTTAACATATATATTTTGATATAGCTGATATAAAAAATGTGTGTTTGGTATTTGATTATTGGTGTGTTTATGTAAACATGTGGAAAATGTGACATGTTGCCCTCTATGTACTTTGACCGCCATATTTTCCATATAGGCCAACATTCAAACTCGCACCCTACCTAGAATAGTTTGTGATACCATTGGTAATCAATCTAACATTCCGACCTCACATGGTCTGGATTCAAAATTGTAACTGCCAGTTTATAGGCTGTTACTATTGGTCGGCCGGCCTGCCTTGCCTGCCTGTCTGTCTGCCTGTTACCAAAACTTAAAAGGCATATGGCGCCAACAGGAATGAACATGCCAAACTCCCTCTTTATTTTCAGCTATATAAAGTTAACAGAATGTCCCTAGAAGCGAACTACAGAATTGCGACAAATTATTTGCTGCATTTACGCAGAAGTCATGATCGTCATTGTTTTCTGCCACCACTCAGGTAGCATAATACAGAGGTAATGATCAAGCAGGATAAAAAAAATGACAAAATGAATCTGAGATTTACGAACATTGTACTAAAGGAGGAACTATTTCAAATTTGGTACCAAACTTATATTACTTAGGATGTTTTGTTATTTTGTTAATTGATTTAGTTATACGTAATAACTCCGTATTTTGATAAATCAATATGTCATGTAACTTGCACCAGGACGCATTAAATAGAAGCTTTAAGCAATTGTTACAGTCACGAATTAACATTATTTCACACACATTAAAAACATGCAATGACATAAACTTCACGGAGGATTCAGACATGCATGAATACATGTTAAAATCATGTTATTGAGAACCTCTGCAAGAGATTAAATAAAACAATCTGTCTTGTTGCATCTTCTTAAAGCCCCGTGTACTTTCATTGAATACAATGACATCAATAGTTTACTACTAGTATTTTGTCTATGAAAGCGTAACAAGGCGTATTATAATGACTTTCGTTTACGAAGTCTATGACATGATGCAACCTAATCACTGTAACTTCAGGAGTATGAATACCGTGTACATCATACAAAACACTCTGTCCATTCGGTTGCCTCTGCCTGCACATGGTTTGGGTGAACCCACTCGCCAAACCGGTCAGGTGGTTTTCGAGTACGGGTTGGTCTAGCGCGACTAATCTCAATATCTCGAGCCGGACTGTCGGGTACAGGTGTGGTCTGTGGTTCTGCCACAGGAGTATGAACCGGTGGTGTAGGGCTATCCATCACCGCAAACTCATCCCGGGACCTGTTCACCACAGAGTGAATGGTTTCATTCCTAGTCACATGCTGTAGTTGGTCTGTGACTGGCCTAACCCTTCTCTGTGGGAAGATATAACTGCCACAAGAGGCGTCTGAGTCTGAATCTGACATTGAGGTCATTGATTCTGGGGGCTCCTCAGCCTTTTTCCTAGGCTTCGATGAGACTTTGAGATTTCGCTTTTCTCCAAACGGGACTAAAACAGGCGGCAGAGCATTAAACTGTAACAACATGTAACGGTGCAATTTACGCACATGGCCCTGGCCGTCCTCCCGCTGAACACTATACACTGGCAGATAGGAGTGTGGAATGTTTAATATTCCTCCCAACGGTCAGCCAATTTGTGTTTGCCTTTATGGCCTACAGCCTTTACCAAGACACGATCCCCGACCTCCAGCTTCGACGCAGAAACCTTGCGGTCATAGAACTCCTTATTGTTCGCTGCGTTCTTGCCTGCTTCTTCAGCAGCTGCTTTGTAAGCATACTGAAGACGCTGACGAAGCTTTTTGACATAGGACTGCCTGTCTGTACTGCCATCAGTGGGTCCTGTATCCAGATACACATCAATTGACATAACTGTTATGGAAATACCATTCTATGAATGGAAATTATTTATGGAGAGAAAAAACATAATAAAAATATATCATATGCAATTTTTAAGCAGTCGCAGTTACAAAATCTGAGCTCAGGTAAAAGAACAATAGTCATGATTGTGAAATTATATAAAGGGTAGTATTTATTGAAAAACAGATCAGACTTATTTTACAAAATTTATCCAGTTTCATTACAGTATGTATGTCTTCTGAATTAAAAAGGATATCCACATTCTGAGTATTATGGTTCTTAACAAGTGCAGTAGGGAACAATCTTTTCCAAAAAAGCACATTCAAAAATATAATGGTATTCATCACCTAACTTATCAGTACTACAAAGTTCACTGATTCGTTCATCCTTAGCGATACCAATGAATCGTCCTTTCTCTAAAGGTAATTTATGATTATGACATCTAGATTTACATAAACTTTTCTCAGATCTACTGGTAAAAATAATCAAAATATTTCTCCAAACAATGTTCAGTCTTAAATAATCTATAGTTGAGGCATTAGCAGATGTATATACAGAGCCATGCCACAATTGTTTGAATTGATCTATTAATCTATATTTAACAAGTTTAGCAACACCAAAATTTGGTTAAATATACTCATTAATCCAATATTCAGAGAATCACCAATCATTTAAAAATGTTTTCTATACAACATATCCACCCAGAGTGAAAAATATTATTTATAAGCATATAATACAACATTCTATGCAAAGTAACAGATATGTTGTGCTGCTTTTCGCAGACAAGTCAACCTATCATTCTTGATTTAATAAGAAGTTCAGCAGGAAAGCGACCCAAATTCACCATATAATAAACAGTTTGGTGTTGATTCTTAAAATGCAGAATATACGTATAGTATTGTCGAATAAAGATTCAATGATATCGCATGTCTCATAAACGGACACCTCCGAACCATATAGGACAACTTGGGCGACCATACTATCAAATAGTTGTAATTGAATATCTATTGGCAAGAACAATTTTCTAGATTTTTTAAGCGCACTGAACATAGCCTTTCTTCCTTGTTCCACAAGACTTGATATAGATTTAATGAAAGTGCCATTATTGGTAAAGGTAATGCCCAGATAGACAAAATCATCAACAACTGCAATAGTTCCACCATTGTATGTAAAAACAGACTTTTCCTTCTGCCTCCCCTTACTAAAGATAAGGACTTTAGTCTTAACCGGGTTCACTTCTAGTTTCCAAGTCTGACAGTATAAATACATAGCGTTTAAAGCGGCTTGTAATTGATCTGCAGATTCGTCAAGAATAACAGTGTCATCTGCAACACAAAGATGCTCGTGTATATATAAATAAAAAAAAAATAGCCTAGAAAGCCACAAAGAAGGTACTCAATGACTTGGCAGAAGCCAGAGCAACAAGAGAACAAACCATTGATGGCAACTCTTGAAACAAAGAACAATTAACTTTAAACCATATTGTATTTTTCCGAATTACCTTTTATGAAGCGGACATTATAAAAAATATGGTCTTGAACAAAAACAGCAATTTCGCCTGAACGGACTTTGGCATTCTGCCTGTTTAACAATGACAAGTTTTTTACGTTTTTCATCTCAACGCTATCTAACTTATCAAGCTTAGTTTCGACAAGACATACAATGTCATATTCTGGGAATTTAAGTTTAGAAATCAAACCGCAAATGTTTAAACAAACAATTTTCAAGGTACTTGTATCTTTAGAGATAGTATAGTAATGATAAATTAAAGGTTTATTATCAGAATTAATATGTTGACCAATAGCATAATTATCTAGAAAAGTAGTATCAATATTAATGTCATTTTGAGTACTGATGACATATTAAAATCATTATGACTAGGTCTATGATTAGTTGTAATATCACTTAACTGTCACGAGGTCTTATTGTAGACTTATTGTTATTTACATTAGAATGCCTTCCTGGCCTGTCCTATAATTATCAGGTGACTCAACCCCAGAGAACCATAGTCAACTTCCTTCAATCTAATCTTGAATAAATCATCTGGGGTTTCGACTGTTTAACGTGTTTTTTCATTTATTAGGCACACATTTCTTCCGTCACGGGTGTAAGCTGTAGTCACATTATCAATGTTCTTCACGCACTGTAAGAGTTTTATTCGCAAAGGTGTTTCTGAGGTGAAAATGTTTTTAAAGCTGTCTTTATCTTTTTAGCTTCCCGCCTGCTGCAGGCACATGACCCAGTCGGTGGCATACGCTGATCCCCTGGGACCACGTTGACGTCCATGGCTTTTCCGATATCGTCTATTTTCTGGACCAGATTTTCATCAGTCTCCTCGTGCAATCCAGTTATACGCAGATTGTCCCTTCTTGTGTATTGCTCCAAGCGATCTGTCTGATAACAGTTGACCCTTATGCTGGCACTGAGTTTGTTGATGGCAACATCATGTTTGGATATGCGTTTTTCAAGCAGCCGATTAGTAAGACCAGCAACTGGGAGCATAAGTTGGACAACGTTCAAGCGATTAAATCATTGCTACTAAGGTCCGGTTGATCCACTTTGAATTTAAGCATAACTTGTAATTGGCTTATTGCGTCATCTTCATCATTCGAGCACAAGTCGTCCACATTTTGACAAAGATCTTAAAAGTTAGCAAGCCTTGCATTTCCCTTTTTTGTTGCGGGATTATTGCGTCCACCAGTCATTTTGCACAAAGCACTATAAAATGCCTTTACCAGGTTACTGTTCTGCACAGCGCGTCACGTGTTATTTATCAATAAATGTTTGTAATGGTGTTTTGTTTTGACTATGAGATACTTTATGCGCAGCACTATACCTTATGTTAAAGTTCCCCGGCCATGTTTTGTTTCATGTTCATGTTTATGTTTATTTAAATCGAAATCAATACTCAACAATAGATGTTTACAATTCACACACTGCAATATCTGTGAAAAGCGAGAATAAGATTTTATTTGATGACATATAAAACTTTGAACAGGTAAAGTAATCCACAGGTAAATGTATTTATCAATTATCTGACAATAGTTGTTCAGCTATACAATTCAAATTTACCTCATTTCCCCGTGCAGTCACGCAGTGGTAAAAGTAGTATCTGCTTCATGCAAATAATATTTATATTTACATACAACTTAGTAGCGGATTTAAATATACATAGGATACTTCTTGGTTTGGAGTGAATATAGGATTTATTTTCATCGAGAAGTGAGAAAACTTATATTTTCACGGGTGCTTTAAATTAGGACGAGTGAAAATATAAGTTTTCTCACTTCGAGATGAAAATAAATCCGATATTCACGAACAACCAACAAATACTCTATTTATTATATACTTTTTATCATGCAACACTACCAAACTTTTTCAAACAGAAAATACGTTTCTTTCCGACAGTTCCCCTTTAACGTATTCGCGGATAAATAAACTAACGCCAGCTTGGAGGCGATTTACATACATTTAGTGCGCATAGACTATAGTTCTAAACTTTGACACGAATTATGACTGTTATCATGGGAGTAAGTATACAGCAGGAGTAAGTATACTTACTCCTGCTGTTATAAGCAAATGTAGAAAAAAGTAGTTCCATTTTTTTTCCGGCAGTGAGAAGTTCTTATATTCTCACTGTGAAAATATAAACAATGACAATATAAGGTTTATTCTAACCATACAATCCACTATTTCACTGGGAAGTATATAATAAATGTTTCTCTCCGGGACTTTCAAAAAAAAAAATCATATGATGTTTATAGGGACACACGGCAATCTTGATTTTTTAAAAACTCACGGCGTCCCGTTAGTTTTTCTCTTCACTTGCATTTGTTCAATCATTAATAGTATTTGTTAGAATAGTTCAAAGCAAATTATTTTTACATATTACTAAATTTTTATAATAGTGCATCAATAATATGTTTAAAAATTTGGTGAAATAGGAAAGAAAATTGAAATCTCAATTTTTTATTTAATCATATGCAAGCAGTTTTAAAGTCAAAATGACGCAGGATAACTAAATTTGGGAGCAAATTTTAATGTTTGAATAAAACTTAACATTGCCATGTGTCCCTTTAAGAGTTAAATTTGTTAATTGATAATACTACAAACGGGTGGCCATTCATCTTTAACTGTTTATAGTGTTTCACTGCTTGCGATATTATCAACTGTTTATCGTGTTTCAGTTTTTGCAAATCTTCTCTCCACGTGTTGCGTTCACACTCCGTCATGCTTTTACTTGTCTCCACCGTACCAGAGCATCTGCCATTTCCGATAGTTTCCGTTATAGTACGGAATGTACGGTACGACTTTTACCCTCAACCGCTTTTACTCCCAACCGTAAAACCCCGCCCTCTAGAATTATCGGTTGTCTGTTCATTGTTGCCAGACCAAGCCGTTGCGGTCGACGGTGTCAGTTTTGAGCTTTAGTTTCTGCTGTAAATATGCTCCGTTCTTCAAAAATACCATGTCAGTTGAAAAAACTGAAACTATGTTCTGCATTGAATGGAAATTACTTGGTAATGTTTACGTTTTTATTGATTAAAATGAAGAAATCATGTAGGTCAATAAAGAGAATGATTCTGTTGATAGTATTTCGGATACTCATATCCCGGATACTAGATACAGAAGTGGTTTATGTTTTGTTTTATTTTGCATGGTCAGACATCATTTTTATTTTCCGTAGAAAATCAAATACTCTTTATTACTGACAACTGTGTACGACATTGTACTCCTCAAGAGAGATAGACGACTGTACACCTGATACATGATTATGATACAAAGAAAGTGAGGTCCGGGGAGTCGTGAGAGAGAGATAATTAGAGAGAAAGAGTTAAAGAGAGACAGACAGAAAGAGTGGGAGTCCATGTCAAGGCATTTGTATTTATACTGGTTTCATGTCATAGCGGGTACTACACGAATGTACGTATATTCATCTACCGGTGTAGTTGATAATTTGTGTACCAGATATCGTCATTCACCAGTTGTCTTCATTATCAATAAAAGTCTGATGTACATGATTATTTTTCACTAGACACTATCATCAGACGATTGGGGAGAAAAACATATTTAAAAAGTTTAACAAATTCTCTCAAACCAACGTGCATGTTTACCTATATAAATTACGTTATAGACAGATCACAACTGGGTGAATCTTGCACTAATGCGTGTGCACAGGAAAATTCCCTTTTTAAGTATCTGACCATTTCCATTGATCCATTGACTAAAGTGTACATGCAAAAAAAAAAAGATAGCTTGTGCCACAGACATATTAAGTAATAGATAGAGTATGGTTTCATTTACTTGGTTCATTTAAACATCGAGGTGTTTAAATTAACCAACGAGATGAAACCATACTCTATTTGTTTTGTAGCATGTCCATTTCTGTTGTTCTCACTGTTATTCTCACATGTTTTTCTGACAGGTCTTATTTTCAATTAAACAATTTGCACATGTGTCTGAACAAATAGAATTGTCTGTGACCATGCTACAATAATTGTTATAAAATAGGTCTGTGGCCCCGTGTGGTTTCCGGGGGCCCCCATTTGGTCACGGGACAAAAAATAGGGCCACTGCAGATCCCTTTGGAGGGGTAGGCAGAGGGGTAGAATCCCCCCAAATTCATGTTCATTTTTTGTTAATGTTCATTAAAGGTCTTCATCATGATCCCTGCATTGTTTCAGGTGCTATCTCGCTCGCATCAAAAGAGCAGTGGCAGAAAAACAATAACGTGGCTCCTGTGTAAATGGAGTTTCTACGATAGAATTTGCAGCAACTCTGCAGTTCAGGGTGAGACGGTTCTAGGCCCATTTTCCATATTTTATCTTGATGTACATGGAAGATGAGTCTGGCATGTTCATGCATGTTAGGTGCCATATAACCTTTTCATGTGTTGGTGTGCCTTAAAACCCCAATTCAATTCAATTAATAGGTCTGTGCTTGTGCTAAAAAAAATACGCAAAGGGAGACAATGAGTAAACTCCATTCAATTTAATTGCAGACAATTATCTCCCTTATTTTATGAACGTCTAAGTCAATTAAATTACATCCGATGGTACATTTTTGAAAGATCATATTAAATTGAATATATATCTATTTATGAGATAACGATATATATTAAAGAATCTACATAAATATGACGATATCTTGTACACAGCCAGTATGTACCTTGAAAAAATATTCCAAACAGTTAACACTATAGTACCCTACATAGGCTTAGCACTACTGTACTTTGGATTTCAGCTTTTATAAATCTGGGGAACCGGCATGTCTTTCCATTACAACATTATCAAATTTACAATACACACCCTGGAGCAAATTATACTGATATTCCAAAATCATTACATTTTATTGAGAAAGAAAAATAGATATTTGACTGAATTTACACCCCACCCCCGCCATCATCATATTGTTTCATTTGAGACATAATTACACGATACACGCAAAAAAAATGACACCAAATCCAGACGGACAAATGGAGGCGATTTTAATACTTTTTTTTTCAAAAACGGTATAATTATGCTGGATTAATACATTGATATCTAATTAACTGGAAGAGTGCCGGCATTTTGGACAAAAATAAAAACTGGTCATCCATGTGTAATTTCAGGTCCTAAATCCAGGAGCCATGGTCAAGAATGTAAAGAGCTACAGGTATACATTGATGTGGATGTCATTCTGATAACAACAGTTTAATGAAATCATATATAGGAAAATTATTCGTCCGACAAAAAAATCGTAACAAATTAATGCTAAGTAAAATTGTTGAAGCTTATTTGATATTTGTTACAATGTCAGACTGCACACAACTTATCATCAACTTGTATGGGGTTTATGAGATAAATACATGTAGAATCACAATATCACAAAAAAAAATATATGCATACCGACCGACCTATCCTATTTTTTAGAGCATGCAATAGGAAACGCACTTTCTTTTTTTTTTGGCCTGATGCTTTAGTTCTGAGCATTACTGGTCAAGTTAGATGGCGCATTGTCCAATGTTGACCAGCCATCCAAAAATTATGAACTGATAAATGTAATAAACAGTTTATTTTTTCACGAAGTTTGACAATGAGCAATATTGTAGGGGGGGGGGGGGGGGGGGGTTCGGAAAAAGGGGAAGAGACCCAGGCCCTTCAATAGGTGGAAAAAATGTGTGATTTTCAAGTTAAAGAGGGGTGGGGGGGATTATGCGATTTCGATATATAGGGGGAACAGTGTATTAGGCAGAAATTGAAGATTTTGGTGTGCAAATATGCAAAAGAGGTACATTAGTTTTGAAATAATGTTTATGAAGGAAAAAAAGCTCTGTATTCAATGACTTTTGTGCATTGCAGATGCAGAGTTATTTCTCTTGTTTATTGAAGGCTCGTCAACACATTGTTTAGGTTATCTTGAGTGACCCCAGGTAGAGGATAGATTTCTATGGTTCTTTTACATGATCAGAGGAGAAGACTCCGATATATGTGACCAGGAAACACCGATGTGACACAGTGGCAAATAACCAAATTTTTAACAGTGAAATAACAGAGGATAATTAAAGGAAATAGACAAAAAAGAACTATTATTCTCTGAAACTTCTTTGCCGATTATACTGATGCTTGATTTATTCCAAGCTAATTGATAAAATGCATACATCACTTCCTCAGTCATAACAGACCCTGTTAATAAACCATTCAGTAAAATTTATTAGAAAGTTGACATTCATTGATTTGATTGTCATACTCAATACTGTACTTTTTTTCAAGAACAAATTTAGAAAAAAAAATTGTGTTTATATTTAATCATAAAAAACTTGCAAAGGTCATGCACATTTGACGCTAGAATTTAAGCATCTTTCACTATGCATTTAAATTTAATTTGGGAAAAAAAGTAACAAATAAGAAAACTTAGTGCTCTACAGAAATAATTTATCTTAAACTTAATACTTTTTGGTAATATTTGCTTTGTTGTAGTACAGTAAACGCTGATAGAGATATCATACACAGAAGTATTGTGCCCTCGGACCACTTCCAGAGAAGCTTGCCTCGTTTGCCCGTGCCTAAACTAGAAGACACTTGCCAGAAATATCTGGCGTCACAGTCAGTGCTGCAGTCAGAAGAAGAGCATGCAAGAACAAAGGCCATTGTCAACAGCTTCTTGCAGGGGGAGGGGAAAGGTAAGCCAATGTCAAGATAGGGGCAAGGTTAGCCATTGTAAAGTGAGGGAAAGGTAAGCCATCGCCAAGTGAGGGGAAAAGTAAGTCATTGTCATGTGAGGGGAAAGGTAAGCCATTGTCAAGCGAGGGGCAAGGT